>OZ007589.1:79579664-80179664 GCA_963931845.1 Maratus michaelseni
TCCATTTTTGTAAACATTTCGAGCTAAAATTTTCCATTGATTTTCTATTACATTCAGATCGGGTCTATGAGCTGGCCATTGAAGGCATTTCACCTGATTAGCTTCCAGCTAAGATTTAGTTGACTTCGAAACATGAACGGAAGCGTTGTCCTGTTGAAATGTCCAGTCTCCTGAAGTTATAAGAGGAGCAATTGGGTAATAAATTATCTCCTAACATTTCTTGATACATAACCCAATTCATTTTGTTATGCATGAAAACAATTGGAGTTGTTCCACAGGCAGCTAATGCAGCCCAAACCATTACCGAGTCACCTGCAAATTGACGCTTTGAAAAAATATCAGGCTCCTGTTGTAAATCATGCCAAAAATATTTATAGCCGTCGGGTCCATCGAAATTAAATTTCTTTTCATCGGAAAAGTCAACATCTCTCCAATTTGTGCTTTCGGTTACATGTTTTCGTGCAAAGTCTAAGCGAGCATTTTTTGTGGTACTCAGAAATAGGTGGTTTTCCTTTAATTTGTTTAATTGAACAAGGGGATTGTTCTTAAAACATTTCTTACCTTTCGGCTTTTACATGGTAATTGTAACTGTTCTTGAATTTGGGCATACGACATTTTTTGTCCGCAAAGTAGCTTTCGGATTTGTCTTGATTGCCTTACAGTTAAGGATTTCGGTCTTCCTGTATGCTTCTTCACTACCGTAATCTTCGGGATTTCTGAGAAAACTGTTTACTGCAGCCTTGAATCTTCCTATTTTACTAGTAATATTTGAACCAGACATTCCAGCTTCATTTAAAGTTAATATTTAAATTTGTTCACCATCGGATAACTTTTTTTCCTCTTGGCATTCTATTAAACAAACCAGATACAAAATGAATGCACGTAACGCGTTTACATTCACCTAAACATTCATGGCGACCTATTTTCTTAAGTGTGGCATTAGACCAAATGAGGCTAGAACCATCGGCTTTATGCTTTTTCCCAATTTGTTTTTCATTGGTTGTAAGAAATAAGCATAATTTATGTTCCCCCTTCCGTTTTTCTAAATAAAGTGTATGTGTATTATTGCAATGTAGATCATGCAAATGGAAATAGAATTTGTGTTATCAACAATTCCATTATTTTTTGAATTTTGTAAATTTTTCTATCGGTTTTATAATTTTTTCCAGCACTGTACTTATTAGGATAACCCTTATTTTTTAAGACAGCTTCACAGCGTCTTTTCATCGAGTGAAAGATTTTTTGGAGTTCATCTTTCGTAATCACGTGGTGCCAAGAATCAATTATAGCTTCAATAAGTTGTCTTTTATTGGATGGACGTTTTTTTCGTACAAGAATTTTCAAACGTCGCCACTAATTTTCAATTGGGTTGAGATCAGGGCTGTTTTCTGGCCATGGTAATATATCTATGCCTTTATTTTGAAACTATGCTTTGCATACTTTTGCTGTGTGGCATGGAGCTAAATCCTGCTGAAAAATAAATGGTGCGTTATTGGGGAAGAGATCTCTGATGGAAGGTATCAATTTTGGTTCCAGCACAGTTTCGATGTATTTTTTGGCATTCAGGATGCCATCAATCACTTGAATTCGGCCCACACCATCTGCAGACATACATGTCCGAATCATGACATTTGTTGGGTTTTTTGTAGTTGCTTCAATGCAATCAGGATGAAGTGCTTCTCTTACTCTACGTCTCACGTATTATCTACCTTCACTACCAAAGAGCGATATTTTACTCTCATCGCTCCAGATAACTTGCTTCCATTGATTTTCTGACCATTTAATGTGTTCTTCTGCCCAGTTAACTCGTTTTTCGCGTTGCTTTTGATTTAAATATGCTTTTTTCCCTGGAATTCTAGCTTGTAGTCCAAATCCTGATAACCTTCTTCTTATTGTGCTTGAACTTACTGCAATACCCGCTGCATTCATTTCACATCTAATGGCATCTGATGAAATTTTTCTATCTTGAAGGCATAGCCGTTTAATTTTTCTATCGGCAGTAGCAGTTATGCATTTTTTTCGGCCTGATTTGGCCTTATTTTCCACCGATTTCGTTTTTTCATAACGTAAACAGAACTTTTGTACACCAGAACAAGTCACTGAACCACCAACTTGTCTTGTAATTTCAGCATAAGAGAGGCCATTTTCTCTCAATATGACAATTCGGCTTCTTTTTGTAGATGTCCAATTAGTTCTTCTTGTTGATGTCATTGTTTGAAATTAGTTTAATTTAAAAAAAAAGAACTTTAAATATTCAAAAACAGCAATACTCTATTTAATTGTACTAGTATGCTTCTTTCCGCAAAATATTTCCACAACAATAACTCTTTTACCATCCAAATAACCTAAACTATAGTTACAGACATTTGATTGGTCCTCAGAACTATGTTTGTGATTGGCTATTACGCTTTTATTACAAAACACGTCCTTATTCAAGACGATTTGTGTTTGTTTGTTCTACTAAAATGAGAATAACTTCTTTTGTGATACAGATATTGTAATACTGTTTTTATTATTAAATTCTACATTAAATTACCTTCAATTTAATACGTAAACGTTTGTATTTAAGTGAAAATTAATATATTCTACAAGCACATAAATTTGAAAAACATGAAACTTTAAAATATGTCCAAACTTTTGGCCACCACTGTATATATATATATATATATATATTTGAGAAAAATATGAGACAGCATCTCAACTTGATTGAGCTTTATAGATGATGGGTGATGTCATGATTAGAATGGTATTTGTTTGAGTAGATTATTTTTTAATACAAGACTTAGCTCATTAGGTTAGACATATTTGATGAGACTAAGTAAAAGCGCTTCACTTTTATGTATTTAATGTACAGTTGGCACATGGCTATTTTAAGTTGTATTAACCCACTTCCCTACTAACTTCGTGTATTTTGTGTCTTATTAAATGTTTGTTTTCGTCTTCAAACCAAGATTAATCAAATGAATTATTATGGTAAAGTTATTATACTGTTTACTAATCACACACACACACACACATATATATTTAATATACAGGTATGTATATATATATATATATATATATATATATATATATATATATATATATATATATATGTGTGTGTGTGTAGGATGATTAGTCAACGTTTGTCAAAATTATCGAAAGAGAGCATACAGAAATGTATTTAACGTTTCAGGAGATAAATCTCAACAGCGGATACAACTATACAAAAAATTCTTATACTTATTATAGTTAATGTCCTATGTAATGTTCTTAATGTTCTTAACGTTCTTAATATTCTTAATTTAATGTTCTTAATCTACTTAATGTAATGTTACTAATGTCGTTAATGTAATGTTATAAATGTTCTGAATGTTCTTAATACAATGTAATAAATGTTCTGAATGTTCTTAATGCAATGTTTTTAATGTTCTAATAGTTATTGAGAAATATCTACATGAAAGCTATTAACAGCATTAATATAAAACATAAAATTAATATTATTTCGTTACTCTGTCACTTATAAATTCATTTATGCCGCTGAAAATGCTTAATTGTGAATGTATAACATCCTAAAAACTGATATTCCGGTTTGAGAAATCTCATTAGTACAGTATAAAAACTACTTAGATTTTTTTTAGACCACTGACCAGGCTCCCCTACCTTCCGGGCTTTAGCCCAGTTTAACGGGTTGACGCCTGGCAATGGGGAGAGTATTCGCCTGATCTCCGCATGGGAAAGATCTGTTTGATAAGCCTCTAGGCCGACGTGGCTTCAGTGCAACTTGTTGACTAAGTTTCTTTTCCTTAGTTGGCCGGTTGCTAATTGATGTTTGCATGACTCGATTTCGGAAATCTTTTCAAATATCACTGGCAGCAAAATTAATTATATTTTTTATCAATGGTTCTTTAAAAATGGAGAATATATTGGTTTATGAAGTTTCTAAAAATAAAGAACGTTTTCGGAATCGTGTGAAATTAAGAATTGGTTACTATGTATTTTCGTTCGTGGTTATATTAAATTTTCGAAGAGTAGGATACATTTTCAGTGTGTGCGGCAAAACAGGGTTTTTCGTGGTGTCTGTTGATTTTTTTTTTTTTTAAACTTTGGTATCCGTGTTTGAAAACACTTGTAATGCATTTAATGTCAGAAGATAAGATTTTACTGATTTCATTACATCACTGAATATTTTTTTATATACATTCGAATTGAAAATCGTGAAGAAATTCTATTGAAACTTATATTTTATTCATATCCTTATCCATATCCTTAAACAAATTCAGTATTTTGTGAATGTTTGCATTTCATAACGATACACGTTCATCAAAGCGAAAAAAAAGCAAATATTTTTTTAAGTGTTCTGGTGTATCAAATTTCTGTAGGCTATAGAAACTGCCCTTAGAAAATAACAGTCTCTGAGTTTTGAAATAAAACATGATGTTGAGTTCATGCACATTAATTTAGTTGTATAGATACATAAGAGAAAAGGATTTGAGTAAAAATACTTAAAATAAGTTTTAAAATAATATAACAAAAAATACTTAAGTCAATGTTGCAACAAATGTATTTTTTTTCTCGTTCCAATGCAGAAAATATCATAAAACTTTTTGATTGGGGGAAAGGATACAAATATTCAATCATTTTCGAATTCTCAATTATAATTTATATTAAATAAAAAATAATTATTTGTAATAAAGTATAAAATGCATTAAACAGTTTTTATTTTATTTTTGGTAATCAGTGTAATAAATGAAGTATAAAATGTAAACGAATTCATAGGAAAAAAAGTAAGTTTACTTCAAGTCTCCTGAATTCTGCTGAACCTTTCGGAGAAATATCAGCTTAGCCCATTTTAGACCTGGCTTTGATTTTTTTCTCCGTTGCATCTTTTTAATTTGTGTTGTATAATGATATCTGTCATTTAAAGGTAAGTTGTTGTAGAAAACGAGAAAAATGTTTTCATAAACTTTATTACAGTAAGTAATGTTCAGAAATGCAACAAATAAAGTTTATTTTTTTTACATAGGATAATTAAAAAAATTATTTTGATTTGTTTAGATATCAAAACATCCAACTTTAAGGTTCCTAATTTGACAGCGGTTATCTTAAAGTGCACACAAATATAGATCTATTGAAATAAAGATACGTCAAATAAAAAGTGACTAAGCAGCTGAGTTTTTCCACTTTTCTGATCTTGGTCTATATTATTTTAAATAAAATTAAAGATTCTGTTGAAAAACGATGGTATTTGCCGATAGTTAAGTAATAGTTATCAATTATTCGTATTTTTAGGAAGGTTTACTTTCACTGTTAATCCTTTTTTATGCCATCTTCAACTGTGTTTTTTCCAACTGTGTTTTCCAATTCATCGTTTTAATAAATTATGCATATCTTCAACTATTTTTGTCAATGGATTATCTTTTTTATGTCTCGATCCAAGCATTTTATTTCTACTAACAGATAACACTGTTATATCAAATTTCACAAAATGTCGAGTTGTCTATCCCCCGACATACCTGTTCTACATATACGCTAATGGGGGAAAATTCTAGAAATCTTTTTGAAAATGGGACTATTATTTAGGTTTTGTGGCTCATAACACCACTTTCTGTTTACATAATACCATAAAACTGTATATCAGTGAAAAGATAAGTTAATCAAGAATGTAAAAAAAACGGTTAAATGTTTAGTAAAAAGCTACCAAATAACAAAAAAAAAAAAAAAAACCACAACTTTTTTAAGTTAACATGAAGAGCCTTCATTTATTTGAAAGCATCCAATGAGATTGAGTGTTTAGAGAGACAATCAGGTGCCATCCCGTTTTAACATTGAGTCAATCAGTAGGATTTAACTGTTGTTGTCATGTTTTGGAGCTATGAGGAGGACATTTGTCAGTTGTTTATGTAATTGATATTAGTGTTGGCTGTAAAACATAAGATAATTAAAGAAATAACATAAATAGTTGAGTGGTAACCCAGAAAGCGATGCAAAGTAGCACTATTAAGTCAACAAGTTTAAATTTCTGAAGAAAGTAGAAGGCAAATTGCTGGAAATGCAACCAAATATAGTATTTCTAAATTTTTAAAGCGGTATAAGGAGACTATATTACTTCAAAACCAACATAGTAAAGACAGGTACATGTGTACAACAGCAAGTGACTATAGAATAAGTAAGAGACTGTGATTTGTGATAAAAATATCATCTGGATGTATGCAAGGTTTTATAGCACAAGTTAATCTGATGTTGAGTGCAAGGATTGTTCGACGGAGACTGCAAGGATTTGTTTTAAATGTTAGAATACCACGGAAAATGCCATTTGTTTCTCTTTATCAAAAGTTGTAGAGATTAAATTGGGCTAAAACAAATGTTACCTGGAAAGCAAATCAATGGGACAGTGTCATTTGGTCATGACGAGACAAAAATCTCCTTGTTTTGTAGTGATGACATAAAATACGTAAGGAAAAGGAAAATGTTCGCAATTTAATTGCAGTACACACACCTTGAAACATTCAGTCAGTGCTATTATATAGGGTTGTATGACGTCAAACTGTGTGGGCGGAGTTTGTGTGAATAATGGCCTAATATACAGAATGGCCAAAAAGAAATAAAGGAAATACTTCAATCCCATCTGGAGCTTGCAAAACTGCGACAAAAATGGTTCCAAGTTAATTATAATTTAGTGCTATAATAGCACCGGAATAGCCTAGACCTTAACCCAATTGAAAATGTATGGAGCCGATTAAAGAATCTTTTTCCACAGAAGCATCCCAGCAATGGAATCTAATTAGTAGAAGCAACAATTCAAACTTGGGATCACATTATAACAGCTTCAGAACTAAAACACTCATTTAACTCCAGAGGAAGATATTGTGAGGCTGTAGTTAAGAGTAATGTTTATCTAAACAAATTAACTGCTAATATTTGCATATCTCATTTTTTTCGATATGTTTCACTTTTGGTCTTTATAACTTCTGTTCTAATAAACATTGTTTCGTAAAATTTACTCCATTCCATTTGCCTATAAATTTTCTTTCCATTAGTATATATTTTTATGATATTAATTAAAGAGAATGGGGTATTATGAATCATCAAACTTCAAAAGTACACTTAAAAAATATTTCCACAATTTCAGCCACTTATCACGTATATCAAAATTACAGCTTTAGAACTATATCTTTTCATAGCGATATTTAAATTTAAAAAACTTAAAATAGCCTTTTTGTTAATCTGTATACGTCCTCTTTCAAATACGTCCTATTTAAATTACGTCATCTTTCCTCTTTCGATATACGTCCTCGTCCGTTTATCTTCGGTATCATTTAAACTTCAAATTGTGACATACCTCATTTTTTTTCTATTGACAACCCGACAAATAATGCATTAATATATATATATATATATATATATATATATATAAATACAAATATTTACATTCCAAGTTTAATATGATGTGTGTTTTGATAAAAATAAGCGAAATAAATAAAAATACATATGAAGAATTGAATTCAAGTTACATCTATATTTCACATCATGCATTTTTTACCTTTCTGATGTATTATCCATTAGAGAAGTTTGATTTTCAAAATATTGAAACAATTAGATTTGAAATAAAATATTAAATATTTATATAAAAGGAATTCTATTAAATATAAATCCTTATATGATTTTTGCCTTAAAGTTTAGTACATATACATAAATACCTCATTGTGTACGTAAATACCTCACTGTGAACATAAATACTTACTGTGTACATACATACTTCATTGCTGAGTCAACGTAACATTCGTTACATTTCTACAAAATTTGGAATTTTCCGCAAACGCCGAAACAAATTTGGTTTCCAAGTTAAGAGTCATCATTCTTATGAATAAAAATAAAAAGAAATCCGTGTGTTGAAGAAGTTTCGTTTCAATTGCTCTTTTTGTCGTTAACATACGGAAGTTACCACATTCATTCACACATTTTCCTCCAAAATTCAGGCAATTCACTAATCTACCCTAACAGATAATCGCAGTTCTCTGCTTATTTTAATAGATTATTCAAGCCCTTTTCTTTGCAGAATGCATACAAGTATACATTCAAAAATTTGTTAATCTTTCAATCTTCAAAATGTGACATAAATCATTTAATTGTTTATTTACAGCACGATAAATAATCGTATAATATATATATATATATATATATGAATACAAATCTATACATTCCAGGTTTAATATGATGTGTGTTTCGCTAAGAATAAGCAAAATTTTTAAAAATACGTGCGAAAAAATAAATTCAAATATCTGTATTTCAAATCATGTACTTTTTGCATTTCTTATATATTATCTTTTAACCCTCTAATGCCTATGATAGAATGTAGTCAAGAAATTCCAAAATTAGGAAAATTGGAATTCACATCAGAAATAACAACTATTAATTTTCGCTTCTTTATAATCACGGAATCTCAATCATTAAATAAAACAAATAATTCTGTTCCGATTTTCTGGTATGAATTCAATATATGTGAATAAAAAAATCCACTAAATTGACAACCCTGATCATTACAGGGTTAAAGAAGTTTGGCTATACATTTTATCAAAAGCATATATAAATCTCTTTATCATTTCTTCCCTGTAATGAATATTTTAATAGACTTTTTTAACATACAGCAGGCACGATTTCATAAATAACAAAAATATGACAAAATGTCTCAAGTGACAAAATGTGTATCGAGTACAGTATTTTATATGTTTATAATTTTACAAATAATTCAAAATATTTTATTCTGACTTTTATTTAATTTGTATTAACTATTTTTTTGTTATTTTTAATGTATGAAAACGATATTTTCTGCACATAGATTATCTCTCCTAAATCCTATACTCTGTAGGTGAATGCTGTTAAACAATTATGTTTTTAAATATTAATTTCAAAATTACAAAACTTAAATAAAAAAAATAACAAGCAATTAAAAGTATTCCATTTATAATTTTTTCAGAAACTTACGAAAAATGTAAATAATTCCACGTTATTGAGATCAACTAGGACATAATATTTTTTTATGCATCAAAATTTGAAAAAAATAAATTATACCGAAAACCAGAAGTTGCAATTATTGTAAATATATATGTTGTTTTATGGCTTTTTATAATATATTGAATCACAAAATTCTATTTATCCATAAAAAAAATTATAATTACGGTAATAGGAATTCCTTTGAAAAGGAATGTTTCATTTAGTAAATGTGCCACGAGACTCTTCAAAGATATGGTTTTCTTAGTACAATCATTGATTATATATTTTATATCAAAAATAATTTTTAAATACACGATGAAGGAAGTTTTTTATGAGCCATAAAGTATTTTATACCTCAATATACGCTGTCCAATAAACGTTTTATTACAGAATATGCAATACATTTTTATGCAAATTATAAGATATCTAAAAATATATGTTTCAAATTTAAATATTTATTAATATATGCACGCGGAAAAAAGTTTCATGTAATAAGTATATGGTATGAGAGATCACTTCAAGGTATTAAACAGACTTTGAGTATGTTGTGAAATTTCACGTAATTTATAAATAATACTAGCAAGCTACGCCCGCTACGCTGGTCAATTTCATTTAACGAACCTTTAATCAAACAAAATATTGACATTTCATAAATAACTTTTATATTTTAACAAAATAATAAGGCTACTATAATTTGTGACTCGTGCTATAGCCAATATACACCTCAGGACACGTCGCCCTTATCATTATCTTTGTACGCATGAAGGTTTCGCTATGGTACTCCATTGGAAAATTTGGTAATTTTTGAAATTCAATATTTGAAAACGGCCTAATCATTGGATTTGTAATTTATATCAAGAAAAATACAATTTTTTACCTATCAAACGCAGTTTGTCTAACAATTTTCTGACAAATACTTTTTGAGTTATCATTTTTTTCAGTAACTTCAAATGTTTCATTTTCCGAGATTAATCTGTTGCAACAATTAGCGAAAATTCCCAGTCGTCAGCAACGCATAGTTTTTTATTAAAGAGGCTGTTGGAGCAGGGATTGTCACCACTTTGAAAATCGTACTTTTTACTTTTGAAATCGGTTCCGTGGTTCCAGAGATTCCATAGAAATTGTAATTTAGAATGACTTCAGAACGCTTTTCGCTCATTTCACACATTTAAATTTCGATTTTTTTTAAATTTATTCTTAGAGAGCATTTACATCTTATAAGTAACTACAATGCTAAATTTCAAATTTCTTGCCCCTTCAGTATAAAAAAGTCGCAATTTTCGAACATTTTTTGATCCTACACCCCATTGATGTTAGTGGCACCGACATAAAATATAGCCTATGTTGGAGTAGGGATTGTCCCCATCAATTTGCCGCCATTACTTTTGAAATCGGTTCTGTAGTTCCAGAGATTTCATAGAAATTGTAATTTAGACTGTTTTTAGAACGCTTTTCGCTCATTTCACCCTTTTAAATTTCAATTTCTTTTTTATTTTGTTCTTAGAAAGCATTTACATCTTATAAGTAACTACAATGACAAATTTCAAATTTCTAGCTCCTTCCGTATAAAAAATAAAAATAAAACTGCCCAGTTAATCTGAGGGCATTGAGTTCACAGGCTATTCACACTAATTGTATATTATACTCTTATTTCAAAGAATTTGAAATAAGCCCATCGAAAAATAAAGACATAAACAATATATTAAGGGGGGGTCATCCTCCCGTTACCCCCCTCATAGTTAACTAATGAACCCCTTAAACTAATCAGGTAAATCTCTAATTACAATGAATATATATACAAAATTTGAAGAAAATCGGATAATTCTGCATGAAAAATCCATTTATATAAATTAAGGCGGGATTAGCCCCCTCCGTCCCCCCCCTTTATACTTAACCAATCAATCCCGAAAACTAATCAGGGAAGCGACTTAACCCAATGAACCTATAAACAAATTTTGAAGCAAATGGGATAATTCTGCTTGAAAAACCCATTTATATAAATTAAGGGGGTATTATCCCCCCGTTCCCCCCCCTTTATACTTAACTAATCAGTCCCGAAAACTAATCAGGGAAGTGCCTTAACACAGTGAACCTATAAACAAAATTTGAAGGAAAACGGAATAATTCTGCATGAAAAACCCATTTATATAAAATAAGGGGGGATTAGCCCTCCGTTCCCCCCTTTATACTTAACCAATCAATCCCGAAAACTAATCAAGGATGCGCCTTAACACAGTGAACCTATAAATAAATTTTTAAAGAAAACGGAATAATGCTGCAGGAAAAATCCATTTATATACATTAAGGGGGGTATTAGCCCCCGTTCCCCCCCTTTATACTTAATCAATCAATCCCGAAAACTAATCAGGGAAGCGTCTTAACCCAATGAACCTATAAACAAATTTTGAAGCAAATAGAATAATTCTGCATGAAAAACCATTTATATAAATTAAGGGGGGATTATCCCCCCGTTCCCCCCCTTTATACTTAATCAATCAATCCCGAAAACTAATTAGGGAAGCGTCTTAACACAGTGAACCTATAAACAAAATTTGAAGGAAAACGGAATAATTCTGCATGAAAAACCCATTTATATAAAATAAGGGGGGATATGCCCCCCGTTCCTCCCTTTATACTTAACCAATCAATCCCGAAAACTAATCAGGGAAACGCCTTAACACAGTGAACCTATAAACAAAATTTGAAGGAAATGAGATAATTCTGCATGAAAAACCCATTTATGTAAATTAAGGGGGATATGCCCCCCGTTCCCTCCGTTATACTTAACCAATCAATCCAGAAAACTAATCAGGGAAACGCCTTAACACAGTGAACCTATCAACAAAATTTGAAGGAAATCGGATAATTCTGCATGATAAACCCATTTATATAAATTAAGGGGGGATTATCCCCCCGTTCCCCCCCTTTATACTTAACTAATCAGTCCCGAAAACTAATCAGGGAAGCGCCTTAACACAGTGAACCTATAAACAAAATTTGAAGGAAAACGGAATAATTCTGCATGAAAAACCCATTTATATAAAATAAGGGGGGATTAGCCCCCCGTTCCCCCCTTTATACTTAACCAATCAATCCCGAAAACTAATTAGGGAAGCGTCTTAACACAGTGAAACTTTAATCAAAATTCCAAGGAAATGGGATAATTCTACATGAAAAACCCATTTATATAAATTAAGGGGGGCATTACCCCCCCCCGTTCCCCCCTTTATACTTAACCAATCAATCCCGAAAAACTAATCAGGGAAGCGCCTTAACACAGTGAACCTATAAACAAAATTTGAAGGAAAAACGGAATAATTCTGCTTGAAAAACCCATTTATATAAATTAAGGAGGGATTAGCCCCCCGTTCCCCCCTTTATACTTAACCAATCAATCCCGAAAAGTAATCAGGGAAGCGTCTTAACCCAATGAACCTATAAACAAAACGGATATTTCTATGAAGAGTTATCGCATTACGTACGTACATACATACATACAGAATCGGCTGGCAAGCTCTCAGGGCTTGATAGCCAGTTTGATAGCTAAAAAATGGCAATTTTAGAACGTTTTTTGCTCCTGCACCCCCTGGGGTTAGTGGCACCGACATAAACTATAGCCTATGTTGGAGCGGGGGTTGTCACCATCAATTTGCCACCATCACTTTTGAAATCGGTTCGGTAGTTCCAGAGATTACCCCCTACAAACAAACAATCTTTACTCCTTTATAATATTAGTATAGATGGAGGAATGTTATTTTAACTATATAGCATAAACATATGATAATGTTAACATAAATGCTGGACGATTACACCATGAAACATAACAACATTAAAGACGTGAGTATAAAACATCACAAATTTACTGAATGGTGTATACAAATGTCAAATGTCAAAATTTTATATAAACATTAAAATTAAAAATATCGACGTTTCGACCACCTTCTATGGTCATCTATATTTATCCTATCTATTTTTATACTTAAAAGTTACTTTAGCAATATGCAAATCCAATTTCAATATTTATTTTAATTTATAGGCCGCATTTTTCAGAACGGGCGGAATGAAAATTCATTGAAACAAGTGGGCAAGTGTGATTGAAGATCGCACAAAGAATTTCGTTTAATATTCCTTGCAAAACACTTTATCCTTTCTTTAATAAATCCAAATAAATTTCATTTTCAAAAAAAAAAAAAAGTCTATTTTTTTCGTTTTTTTGAATATTTGAACCGGCCCGATAGCAGGCGAAATCCGCAATTATACTCTGTCATAATAATATCCGTCATGTGGACTAAATGCGATATTAAAAAAGATATTTCAAAATTAAACTTCTTGTATAGAGACCTTCAAAATGTTAAAATATGCCAATATTTCCATAATCTTGTTCTTATCATGATTCAATGCGTTCCCCAAACTTATATATTTACTATTCTCTATTATTCATATTAATACTATCTTTGTATTATACTCAGACATTTGAAAAATCCGTTATGACGTCAGATTAATTTTATTTTTAATTCTCTAATGACGTCATAATAAGCTATTTTCGGTATTTACAGATACTCATACTCCTTGTATTATTGAGGAATGTTTGGAAATTTCCGTTTTATTACGAATATGACGTCATATTAATGTTTTTTTTCAGTTGATGAAACTTTTTATTTCATTTTCTTTTACACGTGGAAATCTTTTAATAGAAAATTAATTATTGTAGAAATAAGTTTATTGTGGATTTTTAATTGTTGGCAACTGCTATAAGGAATTTTTTTTTAATTTAATAGGAAAAGGCTGTTATATTTTTGGTTTTTTATCTCTATATATTAAAATTATACTATTTTCCAAATTTTAATATTTTGAGCTTCATAGTAGGTATTTAGCCATAAGTAGACAAATTTTCATGCCTGTAAGTTATATAGTTTCTAAGAACGGTTCTGTGACGGACGGACAACGGAGCGGGAGTAATAGGGTTTCGTGAGATGAACAAACCCCTAAAAAGGTCAGAATTTAAGAAACTTTTTTTTTACTTTATGAATGAAAGTGCACGTTTTCTTTAAAACACGATGTCATTTTAACAAAGGGGAAACATTTCACCTTTGTAAAATTAGGATCTAGGATTTTATTTATTTTCATATCACTGTTTATTTGAACGAATAGTTCACTGTAAATTGTTAGGAAAACCAAGTGGAGTCACACAAGACTTTTCTTATATAAACTGCACTGGATTGTCTGTCTGTCGTCTGTGCGTGCTCTAACTCCCGTAAATATACTAGGATTGCCTTGAAATTGATATATGTTATTGTGGATTAGTACGACATGTTTGGTATTGAAAATGAAATGTATAGAACTTATGATTCTTTTACAGCGACTCTAAAAACAATTCCTTTTACATTAAGGTCTACGTCGAAAAATCATTTGCGGCCTATTTTAATGATATTAAATTACTTTAAAACTAGTCGGATGTGTCAATCCCAAAACTTTCTTCTATCTCACACAGGTTTCGCATACACTAAAAAGAATCAGCGCCAATATATATCAAGGTCTAACTGAAACTCAAGTTTTATTAAATTCCGTGCATTATTTCTTGAGATATGACTATCGCTAAAATCGTGTAAATCCTGCAAAATGCTGCATAGCAGCGCCACCTGCTGGGCGAGTTTTACCAAAAACTAATCAGCACCAATTTATATCAGAGACTAACTGAATCTAAAGTTTTATTAAATTCCGAGCATTAGTTCTTGAGATAGAGCTACTGCGGAAATCGCGAAAAATGCTGCATAGAAGCGCCACCTGCCGGGCGATGTTTACCAAAAACAAAGGAGCACCAATTTATATCAGGGACTAACTGAATCTAAAGTTTTATTAAATTCCGATCATTAGTTCTTGAGATAGAGCTATTGCGGAAATCGCGAAAAATGCTACATAGCAGCGCCACCTGCCGGGCGATTTTTACCAAAAACTAATCAGCACCAATTTATATCAGGGACTAACTGAATCTAAAGTTTTATTAAATTCAGAGCTTTAGTTCTTGAGATAGAGCGCCCACAAAATTTGTGTCACATACAGTCAGACAGATAGACAGACAGACAGACTCACAGACAGACATTTTCTAAAAACAGTCAAATCGTGTTCAGGACCTTCTAAAACGTATAAATCCGTCGAAAACCGGAAGTCGAAAATTTTCATGAATCCAATACTTTCTTCTTGTAAAGATAGAAGAAAGTAAAAATTCAAATTGATATGTATCACTGAAGTGCACTACAAGGCGCTTACTTTAGAATATGGTATGCATAGTATCATTCATTTACATGGACACTCAAAAGTATATGATTACAGTACTATCTATGAAAAATAATTGCTGGTAGCTCATTATCAGTTCTGGTATGCGTTTTTGAATGTAACTAATTTTACTCAATTGTTTACACTCAATTGTAAATTATGTCTACTTTCAATTTACATTGAACTGAAATTTTTAAATTTTCATGTTCAATTTGATGTAGACTTCACTACAATAGAAGCATTTTTTAAATTAATAATTCTAGAAATGTAATGCAGTTTTAAACATTGAGAAATGATTGTACTTATTTATTTTATTTTATTTATTTATTTATTTATTTTATTTATTTAATATATTTTATTTTAGCCAATAAATTTTCTGTGAGGCGTTTTCTTTGTTCTTTTATAAATATTTTAATGCATGGAAATATAATAACATAATACAACATTTACATAAATCAGCATGTATTTTATTTTCTCTGCAAATTTCTTTTTGCTTTCATAACAGGTTGATTGAAATTAAACTTGTTTTTCATAGTTGAAAGAATGTCTATATTTTAAAATTTAGGTAGTCATATTAATAAAACCAGTGCTCAAGGAACAACAAGGAAAAAACAACTAATAAGTCACTTTGTCTTACGAATGTATTTATTAAAATGGTTTAATCTTTGAATTAAAATTACCTTGTAAGCAATAGAAATGAGAAACTGTAGATAATATTAAAAATACTGGATTTAACAAATTAGTTAGTGCTAACATAGTGTAAAATACAGATACATATTAAATAAAGTATAATAATTTTCATTTAATACACTGAGAAAAATGACACTTTCAAATCTGAGTAAATCGATATTTCATTTTCTTATGAAAATTGTTGTTTCAAATATGACGACCAAATGCTTTCATTTCTGAAATACCAAAAATACTCAGAATATTGAAACAAGGAAATACTCAAAACTCAGCACATAGAGGTCAGTTCATACTCATTTTTTAAACATGGACATATTCAAAACTGAGCACATAGAGGTCAGTTCATAATCAATTTTGAAACATGGACATGCTCAAAAATAATTAAGATGAATTCAAACTCTTTTTTGAAACATGGACATATTAAAAATTGATTAGAAACTGTTGAAACACAGTTTTGAAACATGGAAATACTGAAAAAGGAGCACATAGAAGTGAGTTCATACTCATTTTTTAAACATGGACATACTCAAATGTGAGCAATTGATGTTTTATTCTTGAGTGTGTGCATGTTTTCAGAAATGAGTGCTATATACATGTTTCAAACTTGCGTAATTTTGATTCGTAACCATTTTGACTATGCGACATACTTAGATTTGAGTATTTGTTTCTCACTTTTGAAATTGTCTTTTTAGTGTGTAATTTTAAGAAATGTGATAGCAACTTTTAGATAGTAAGGTTATTTTACGTTGGAATTAAGCATTTGTATGCTTACAATAATTCACAAATTATCACAAACATTAAGGAAATGTAACATTTGTATGTTTAAAATATTTTTACAGAAAATGTAGATAAAATTGTAATAATATCATATATATCATTCTTTATATGTAGCTTAAAGTTTTTTAATTAACTTTTTTAAGTGTAAATAAATATATATATATATATATATATATATATTACAAAATATATACGATGCACGTCTGTATTGTAAAAATATAAAACATCGTTTATTCAACAAATTTATTTAAAATTATTATCGAGATATTTTATGTAAAAATTGAAAAATTCATCATTGCAATTTTCAAAAGTTCCTGAAACCCCAAGATTAAACTAGTCATTCTTACATGTATTAATTATGATTTATGTAGTGACAAACGTAAATTATAATTTAACGTAAATAATTAAAATGTAGTGATTTTTTTTTTATATATATCAGGATTTTTTTTTATGTTTTCATTAATGAGATTTATTTTAGATTTTACTAACATGCTTTTGAAGTGAATTCATTGATGTTTAGAGCTCTAATCGAGAGCAATGTTTTGTTGAAATTTGTCCATTTTCAGCTAAAAATATACGAATCCCGTATCCATATAGTAAAACCACAATGCTGGCACATTAATTAGTTTCTTCTCCGTTGTACAGCTACATTGTCGGACGAGAAGGGCAATCACAGTAGTAATCCACCAATGCTTTGCAAATCCACACTGACTGGATGAGCTCGGGGGTATGCCACGAGAGTTCAGAAAATGCAGATTACCTATTCCATCACTTATGTACGAAGAAAAATCGAATTATTGAGACACGCAAATATTTTCCATTTCAATTGAAGCCAAAAATGATCACAAAATGCCTAGTGCAATAGTATGCGTCAACAAAATGCTTGAATATTAATATTCATAAATGGTGTAACCAAGGGCTGAAAAAAATGATACCAAAGTTTATTTAGTACCTGGGAGACCTCGAAAGAATGTTAGAAGATTTCATTTGTATCGGACCAAGATTAAATGTAAAATCTTTTACCTACATTTTTCATCGCCAGGGGGCGCTGTGTATTATAAACGACTCTTTTTTCGAACAAAATTCCGACACGTGTCAACATTGCTTATGGCACCGTATAGAAGGCGTGCTGTGCACTCATTAAAAATCTTTTAATTCCACTTTCCACCGTTAGGGGGCACCAAATCTATGTCTTAATTAGTTGTATATATCTTAAATAGTCCATGTTAAGTTGAATGAACCAATTCTCGTTGAATTCGGGCCCATTGTTTGAATCGGACCAACTTTAAATGCAAAATATTTTAGTTCCACTTTCCGCCGCTAGGAATACATTCTGTTCTACATAAAACTCTTTCCGATCAAAATTCCGGCAATTGTCGCTGCTGCCTACGTCACCGTATAGCAGGCATGCTACGCACGAGCTGCAAAATCTTTTTGTTCCACGTTCTACCACAGGTGGTGATAAATCTGTACTTAATTAGTTTTCTTTTTATCTTAATTAGTTCGAATTACGCTTAATGAACTAATTCTCGTTGAAATTAGACATACAGAACATGAGAAAATACCCTCCCTGGTGATTAATGTTCGGAAATAGTGGTAACCAAGGTCTGACAAAATGATGCCAAAGTTTATCTAGCATCTGGGAGACTTGTGAAAATGTTTTTTGAATCAAACTAATAATAAAAAAGTTCTGATTTTCGAGGCAAGGGAGGAGAAGGGAGTTTCGATCAGAGCATTAACGCGATATTTAAATTACAACCGGACACTGAATCCCCCCCACCCCACAGAGAGAGAGAATTATACCAACGACGTTAAAAAATTAAAAATTATCATTAACTTTTGAAATATAAACAAAATTACTTTTTGTTTTGCTTTGAAATACAAATACCGTAAGTTATCATTGTTAATTTCTGAAATCAAACACATAAATTACGTCACGTACATGGAAAAACTCTAAAAATCGCATAAACCAAATCGCGAAAATTTCACAACTCGCTGTTCCAATTACAATCAGCTAACGACCATTTCATCTGCCAATCACAATTGCCCGGTTGATTTCCAGCTGTGCCTACAATCCTATCAGCTACCAAACACAACTGACCTCCTACGGTGTTTGGCTTCTAGTGGGTGATTTGTGACGTCATTTGAAACAAAAATACTGCAAAACATGAAAAAAAGTTTAAAAAACGCATTAAAAATATATATAATAATCGGGATAATTAATAATCCGCCCTTCCCTTTTTAAAATCCTGATTTTTTATATGTAAAGAATTATCAACTCTCACCAAGCTAAAAGAAGAACGAAAAATCATGCGTCAAGCATAGATTATGTAACACTTTCCAACACTTCCAAAATAATTTTACAAATCATACCGTTTAATAAGCTGAAAGATAACATCTAAGTAAACAATTTGGAAAACGCATAACATATATAAAAACATAATTTCAAGAATTTCCAACGTATACAATATTCCGAAAAATATCCGAATACTTTTATTCAGCCCTGTATAGGATCTATAGATTTGTATATATACTACATAGGATGCTAAATTTTAGTTCAGATAAGAAACCCATAGCACAGTTTAAAATTCTCCTTCTGGAGTTTCTGTCAAAAAACGGAAATGTGTTCGCTAACTTTTGTGCTTCCCTGTATATGATCTACAGAATTTATACACACCACGTAATAAACAAAAAGTGAGTTCAATTTAAAATTGCGCTCAGTAACTTAAAACGCCCTTCCAGGAATTATTGTTAACAGACAGTAGAGAATTCTTTTGTGTGTCCGTGTAAATGAGCGATGACTGCTATACACACAATTTTCTGTAGTAAGCCTCTTGTAATGCACCTTAGTGATATATAGAAATTTCAATGCGTTTAAAATAGTGAAACATTATTTAAATAAACCGCAGACGATTTTTCTCCATAGACGTAATGTAACGGAATTCTTTTGACTGTCCCTGTAAATTAACTATAAGTGCTATGCACACCCTATTCCATATTAAGCTTCTTGTAATACACCTTAGTGATATATATCAATTACAATGTGTTTGCAATTGTGTAACATCATTAAAATAAACCGCAAATGATTTTTCCCCATAGACCGTAATGTAATGGAATTCTTTTGAGTGTCCCTGTAAAAAAAATATAAGTGCTACACACTTCAGTTGAAATAGGGAACGTGTTATAGATAACGACCGATAGATGGCGCTGAAAGCGTTAAGAATCCTTCTAAAGAGAGTTCGGAAGCATAGAAAGACTATTCTTCGAAGATTTCGTCATTAAAATCTGGACGCTATTAGCGTATAGTGAAAATAATTCCGAAAGTGATGTGTACCGTGGAGGAACGTGTGGTTATTGTGTTGGAGTACCACCGATTAAATCAGAGCCCTACAGCCACAAGGAGAAGTTTTCAAACGGGATTTCAAGTCGCAAAAGGCCCAGATGGGAAAACAATTCGTGAGCTTTTCAAAAAAATTCAACAGACAGGCAACGTGGCCGCTGCGAATTATTTTCACTATACGAAAATAGTGGTCAGATTTCAATGGCGAAATCTTCGACGGCTAGTCTTTCTATGCTTCTGAACTCTCTTTAGAAGGATTCTTAACGCTCTCAGCGCCATCTATCGAAGCTATTTTTAACTAAATTTTGAGATATACGTATAAGATTCTTGCGATTTTTTTAATAAACATACCGCTGGATTCATGTTTCTATCTATCATCGTTTCCGGGTTTTTGATTTTTAAAGTTAGGGGTCCTTTGTGAAACATCCTGCAAGAACTTCGGTAAAGCTTACATGTTGTTCAGAAGACTAACAACACAAGAAACATGAAATGAAAATTAAAGAGGGTCAGAATAAGAATTGTTAAAGAAATTGTGCGGGATATTGAGTATGTAATATATCTTTTAAGACGTCAGGCCATATCTATATGTGTTATTAAAAGAAATAAGTAAATATGTTTTTTTAATGATTAATGATAGTGTGTGTCATTTACTGACAATATAAAAAAATTTTAAGAAGAAGCAATGTGTTTTTTAAGGAGAAAAGTAATATGGAAAGACACATCTATAGTAGTATAACTTTTTAAAATTAATACTAGTGCCTGATGTCTGGTATACAAAAATAAGAATTAAATGTATCGACGTGTTTAAGAAAATAATTTAAGATTTTCAAATACTTCACACTTATACTATATACCAACTTCTATGTTGTTATTATGAGGAAATAGTATGTTTATAGATTTTTTTTTATGTAACATAGAACAGTTTTAGAAATAATGATTTTGTTTGCATTAATTTTACTATACTAATCCTTTTGTTGCAGGAAATGGTTACTTCCAATAGAAAAAAAATATATTCTACGTGTAAGATATGACAATAAATTCCAATTCTGTTTAAAGTTCAAGTCTGGCGAAAAATAAAATAAAGTTTTATGTGCAAACAAACGATTGGCGAATGAGAATGTTTATTTAACATATTTTTCAAAACTCAATAATGTTTAGAGAGATTCAAAAATTTTAAATTATTAAATAAATTTAAATAATTTTAAAATTTTTCATAGAGTAAATTTTTTTTTACTGACGCAGAAAGCGTGAAAAACTGTTAAAGCAGGGAATATTTTTTAAGAAGAGGAATTTACATGTTTGAATGTTTATAAATAGATATTATACTATATATTTAATTTAAAAGGGAACTTATTTAAAATAATATGCTGCAAAAAATTCTTCGAAAATATTTTTTAAATATTTTACTATAACAAGCTCGAAAAACACATATTTATTTGACCAAATAGAAAATGTTTTAGAGTGCAACATAAATTATTAAATCTTCGGAAATTAAGTTTCCACCGAGCGTTTAACTTAATTTGTTTCTCAGAAAATATTAGCTCTAAGGAGAAATAAGAAAAAAAATACAAAAAATTGCTATTCTTATTTTTCTTTCGTTACACTAGAAAACGTCCAAATCTCTATAAAAATACGCATATTTTTGATTTAATTATATTTGCATATGCTACTAATAATATGAGCAATATTCTTTAAACCTCTCATTTTCATAATTTTATTGTTTGTTACTTACTGCTTTTTTTATGAAGGAGAGTTCATATATATATATATATATCTACAAAAACAACTTTTCAAAAGTAGAAAAAGCCAAGCATTAAAAAAAAAAAAAAAAAAAAAAAAAAAAAAAAAAAAAAGTTGTGGCTAAAAAATGGTGTGATATCAAATTTCCAAGCTATTATATTACTTATTTAACTTTTTTCCATTAAATAAGTTACCATATATATAAGTCGAGTGCCTACGTATATGTTAATAGAAATCGTTTTCTCCTGTACTAAATACATCCTAACGAGTTTCTGAAAATGCAATTTTTTTCAAATTATGCATGATGGGCTTGGCGGCCATCTTTGCATATTATTCACAAAATTCTAAACACTCAAATCCGTAGGAAAAATCCGAAGTTCAAAATTGTTATTTAAGCAAATGTTTTAAGCGTTTCATTTATAGACTTGTATGCTCTGAAAATTGTGTCTTAAGATAATGATGACTTATCTTAAAGATTCATCTTATGATTTATTTTTTAGAGTAATTAATAATTTCAAACTAGTAAAAATCAATTTCTCAAAATATCAGTCTTATCTAATTTATCTGTCCGTAGTTAAAATCTGAAGTTCGAAATTGTTATAAACATATTACAGTGCAAACATATTACGCTTTTACTTTAGAAATTTGGATGCTTAGAAATATGGAAAGATGGCCGCCAAGCCCATCATGCATAATTTGAAAAAATTGCATTTTCAGAAACTCGTTAGGATGTATTTAGTACAGGAGAAAACGATTTCTATTAACATATACGTAGGCACTCGACTTATATATATGGTAACTTATTTAATGGAAAAAAGTTAAATAAGTAATATAATAGCTTGGAAATTTGATATCACACCATTTTTTAGCCACAACTTTTTTTTTTTTTTTTTTTTTTTATGCTTGGCTTTTTCTACTTTTGAAAAGTTGTTTTTGTAGATATCATTTCTTTTTTTTTTTAAATAGATTAAACATAATTTAAATAATCTAAACATGAGAAATAATTTAAAATTACATTTTACTTTCAGTCATTGTTTAAAGGATTAACTAGATATACCAGTAGATTTTTCAATTAAACTAAATACACTCTTAAAAACAACATATTAAATGTGGCTTGTTATAATACTTGTTATCCTGCGTTACAAAATATCACTGACTTATCCATGAAATGAATAAAAATGGAATACGTACATAGCGTGTCAGTGCTGCATTTGATATGAAACGTGATATCACGCTCTTTTATTATTAGCACTAGCTGGCTTCGCCCACTAGTGGGCCCTTAATTTACATCGGGGCCTCGAATCTTGTAAAACCTTGAATAAGATAAACCTCGAACCGAACGAACCTCCGACCAGATTCCCCGCTGCTTTCGGCACCGGATAATCCCTTAATTTGCACATCGAATAGTATAAACCTCTAACCAAATGAACCTCCGACACGTGTCCCCACTGCCTTCGGCACCGTATAGCAGTCGTGCTGCGCACGCTCAAGTTCCATCTTCCACCACCAGGTAGCGCAATCTGTTCTACATGAACCTCGGGCACTGAAATCGTTAAGGCTATAGATGTTGAGTCGAATGAGCTATACCCCGTCGTGATCTAGCCCATAGAACCAGAGATAGGAAAGTGCCCCCTGGTGGTGAAAAAACGAACAAAAATCAGAAAGCTCTATCAATGTCGAGTCGAATGAACCATACCCCGTCGTGATCCGACCCATAGAAACAGAGATAGGAAAGCGCCCCCTGATGGAGAAAGCTAATCACGTTTAGGTGCAAAGTGGGGGGATGAACACCGGAGCTGCATAACAGGATTAAGCGGTCACAGACCTTTCCAATGATGTATCACATGAGGGGTATGTGCAAAATTTAGAAATCACCCATTCCCTGCATAGTATGATTAAGCGTTCACAGAACTTTCCAACGATATATCACATGAGTAGTGTCGGGGGGGCGCGCAAAATGTGGGGGTGATACCTGTGATGCATAACAGGAATAAGTGGTCAGAGCCCTTTGTAACGATATGTGACATGACGGATATCGTTAAAATTTAGAAAAGTGTCCCCCCCCCCTTTTGTAAGCAAAACACGCTCCGCTCCTCCCTATAATTTTTGACGCGGCTTTATTTTTAAAATTTATGTTATGTGTTATAAAATATCGTAAAGTTTCAAACAGATAGCCTTATTATACTTCCTAATTTTTTTCAGGCCCCTCCCCATCTCCTCCCCGAAATGTGACACGCCACTCTTTTTTATAATTTTTTTTATCATGTCTTATCAACTATCTTAAAGTTTAAATCAGATCGCATTGGAATTTACTATATTTGCTAAAATTACTATTATATGTAGAATAATATAGAAATAAACCCTCATTTAGCTTGTAATTAAGATATACGAACAATTTTTAGAATTTCTGAAAGCTGATTTTAATTTATTTATTTATTTTTGCGTTGCCCTGTGCATGTTTGGAATTTCTTAGCAATTTCTTAGATTTACATTATTTTATTCAATTAAACATTGTACTGTTACAATAAATTTAAATGGAAACTTCACTTCTAAAACAAAAATAATTTAACAACTGGATTTCATTAATTTATAGGAAAATGACGTGAAAGGTATTCCTGCGAAAGAAATGCCTGTCCTTTACCCTTTTTTTTTTCTTTTTAAGAAATAAATGAATCACATTTTATTCATTTCAAAAATTTTGTTTACGTTTGGAAAGAAATTTTAAATGCCGATAAGTCTTAATGTATACATTTTAGAAGGTACATCTTCCCTCAAAAACTAATTTATTTTTAAAGATCTTTCTAAAAACGTAAATTATATATTAAAAATATTTTTGAAAGCATAAACACTACGTCTGATTACTTTATTTTACAATATTATAAGAACACGCATTTTATCAGACAATTAAATACACTAAACAAACATGAGTGAAAAGTTAACCGGGGGCAGGACTCGAACCTGGGAGCTTGTACATGCCGTGCTGACTTGCAGATGAAATCTGATGTGGTTATAACCTGTAACTGATTTGTGCGATCATAATACAGATTGTACATGGTCGTTGGCGGGTTTTATCTCTGTTTTGGCATAATTTTTTAATTGCCAAGTTAATTAACAGTTTTTTGCTAATTAAGGATAGAAAATAATTTTTTTTTTTACACTGAATTTTATAAAAGCACATAGATTACGTAATTACGTGTCCAAAAATGTAAGCCTTTTTTTATTCTGCCCAATATTAAGGCCTGTAGGTTGTTTAAAAAAAAGTTTGACGAAGAAAAAAGTGATCACTTTAAGTAACTCGATGTTTAAAAAAAAAAGCTATATCTCTGTTTATAAATCACTTATGAAGATGAGTTTGGTCTTAAATTGAAGAAATTCTTCCTTAGATTCTTCTAGTTTTCGTTTTTTATTTCTGCGACGCTTGGTTTATTTGATATCTGATATTTTAATCTGGCATGTTTTGTCGATTTAACATTGCGAAGTTGCTTTCTGTAAGTAAGCATTAGCGGTCTTCCAGTTCTTGGCGTTGTTTGTGTGGCGTTTTTTTCTAAGCTTGGCTTGGCAGAGCGACCGCCCTGCTTGATATTTAAAATATTTTTTTAAAGCATAAACACTACGTCTGATTACTTTATTTTACAATATTATAAGAACACGCATTTTATCAGACAATTAAATGCACTAAACAAAACGAGTGAAAAATTGACCTGGGTCAGGACTCGAACCTGGGACCTTACGCATATCGTGCCGACGCTCTGCGACTGAGCCACCCAGATCGATACGCTTGAAGCTAATTTATCATACTTATTCTTGTTGGAAACAGTCATCTGCCACAGTTTGTTGTCATATTTAATTGTTTGATAAAATGTGTGTTCTTATAATTATGAAGTTTTATTTTTTAAAAAAATATCTTCAGAAGAAAATGGCTGACTTGCAGATGAAATTTGATGTTGTTATAACTTGTAATTGATTTGTGCTATTATAATACAGATGGTACATGGTCGTTGGCATGTTTTAACTCTGTTTTGGCATAATTTTTTAATCGCCAAGTTAATTAACAGTTTTTTGCTAATTAAGGATAGAAAATAATATTTTTTACACTGGATTTTATAAAAGCACATAGATTACGTAATTACTTGTTCAAAAATGCAATTCTTTTTTTATTCTGCCGAATATTAAGGTCTGTAAATTGTTTGAAAAAAAAAGGGATCATTTTAAGTAACTCGACGTTTTTTTAAAAAAAATCTATTATCTCTGTTTATAAATGACTTATGAAGATGAGTTTGGTCTTAAATTGAAGAAATTCTTCATTAGATTCTTCTAGTTTTCGTTTTTTTTGCCAGCGACGCTTGGTTTATTTGATATCTGATATTTTAATCGGGCATGTTTTGTCGATTTAACATTGCGAAGTTGATTTCTGAAAGTAAGCAGTAGCGGTCTAGTTAAGTTCTTGGCGTTGTTTGTGTGGCCTTTTTTTTTAAAGCTTGGCTTGGCAGAGCGACCGCCCTGCTTGATATACGAACAATTTTTAGAATTTCTGAAAGCTGATTTTTATTTATTTATTTATCTATTTATTTATTTTTTGATTATTTATTTATGTATTTATTTATTTATTTATTGCGTTGCCCTGTGCATTTTTAGAATTTTTTAGCAATTTCTTAGATTTACAATATTTTATTCAATTAAACATTGTACTGTTACAATAAACTTAAATGGAAACTTCACTTCTAAAACAAAAATAATTTAACAACTGGATTTCATTAATTTATAGGAAAATAACGTGAAAGGTATTCCTGCGAACAAAATGCCTGTCCTTTACCGTGTTTTTTTTTTTTTTTTTTTTTTTTTTTTTTTTTTTTTTTTTTTAAGAAATAAATGAATCCCATTTAATTCATTTCAAAAATTTTGTTTACGTTTGGAAAGAAATTTTAAATGTCGATAACTCTTAATGTATACATTTTAGAAGGTACATCTTCCCTCAAAAAGTAATTTATTTTTAAAGATCTTACTAAAAACGCAAATTATATATTTAAATTATTTTTTAAAGCATAAACGCTACGTCTGATTACTTTATTTTACAATATTATAAGAACACACATTTTATCAGGCAATTAAATATACTAAACAAACATGAGTGAAAAGTTCACCTGGGGCAGGACTCGAACCTGGGACCGTGTGCATGCCGTGCGGACGCGCTGCGACTGAACCACTCAGACCAATATCCTTGAGCGGCAATTTCTCATACTTATTCATGTTGGAAACAGTCATCTGGCACAGTTTGCAGTCATATTTAATCGTCTGATAAAATATGTGTTCGTATAATTATGAAGTTTTATTTTAAAAAAAAATATCCTCAGAAGAAAACGGCTGACTTGCAGATGAAATTTGCTGTGGTTATATTATAACCTGTAACTGATTTGTGATATTTTAATACAGATGGTATATGGTCGTTGGCGGGTTTTATCTCTGTTTTGGCATAATTTTTTAATCGCCAAGTTAATTAACAGTTTTTTGCTAATTAAGAATAGAAAATAATTATTTTTTACACTGAATTTTATAAAAGCACATAGATTACGTAATTACTTGTCCAAAAATGCAATCCTTTTTTTATTCTGCCCAATATTAAGGCCTGTAGCTTGTTTGAAAAAAAAAAAGTTTGACGAAGAAAGAAGTGATCTACAAAAACAACTTTTCAAAAGTAAAAAAAAAGCCAAGCGTAAAAAAAAAAAAAAAGTTGTGGCTAAAAAATGGTGTGATATCAAATTGCCAAGCTATTATATTAATTTTTTAACTTTTTTCCATTAAATAAGTTATCATATATATAAGTCGAGTGCCTACGTATATGTTAATAGAAATCGTTTTCTCCTGTACTAAATACATCCTAACGAGTTTCTGAAAATTCAATTTTTTTCAAATTATGCATGATGGGCTTGGCGGCCATCTTTGCATATTATTCACAAAATTCTAAGCATCCAAATCCGTAGTTAAAATCCGAAGTTCAAAATTGTTATTTAAGCAAATATTTTAAGCGTTTCATTTATAGATTTGTATGATCTGAAAATTGTGTCTTAAGATAATGATGACTTATCTTAAAGATTCATCTTATGATTTATTTTTTACAGTAATTAATAATTTCAAACTAGTAAAAATGAATTTCTCAAAATATCAGTCTTATCTAATTTATCTGTCCGTAGTTAAAATCTGAAGTTCGAAATTGTTATAAACATATCACATTGCAAACATATTACGCTTTTACTTTAGAAATTTGGGTGCTTAGAAATATGAAAAGATGGCCGCCAAGCCCATCATGCATAATTTGAAAAAAATTGAATTTTCAGAAACTCGTTAGGATGTATTTAGTACAGGAGAAAACGATTTCTATTAACATATACGTAGGCACTCGACTTATATATATGATAACTTATTTAATGGAAAAAAGTTAAAAAAGTAATATAATAGCTTGGAAATTTGATATCACACCATTTTTTAGCCACAACTTTTTTTTTTTTACGCTTGGCTTTTTTTTTACTTTTGAAAAGTTGTTTTTGTATATATATTTTCTTTTTTTTAAAACAGAATAAACATAATTTAAATAATCTAAGCATGAGAAATAATTTAAAATTACATTTAACTTTCAGTCATTGTTTAAAAGGTTAACTAGAAATACCAGTAGATTTTTAAATTAAACTAATAACAACATACTAAATGTGGCTTGTTATAATACTTGTTATCCCCCGTTAAAAAATATCACTGACTTATCGATGAAATGAATAAAAATGCAATACGTACATAGCGTGTCAGCGCTGCATTTGAAATCAAACGTGATATCACGCTCTTTTATTATTAGCACTAGCTGGCTTCGCCCGCTAGCGGACCCCTAATTTATATCGGGGCCTCGAATCTTGTAAAACCTCGAATAAGATAAACCTCGAACCGAACGAACCTCCGACCTGGTTCTCCGCTGCCTTCGGCACCGGATAATCCCTTAATTTGCACATCGAATAGTATAAACCTCTAACCAAACTAACTTCCGACACGGGTCCCCGCTGCCTTCGGCACCGTATAGCAGTCGTGCTGCGCGCGCTCAAGTTCCATCTTCCACCACCAGGTAGCGCAATCTGTTCTGTATGAACCTCGGGCACTGAAATCGTTAAGGCTATAGATGTCGAGTCGAATGAACTGTATCCCGTCGTGATCTAGCCCATAGAATCAGAGATAGAAAAGTGCCCCCTGGTGGTGAAAAAACGAACTAAAATCGGAAAGCTCTATTGATGTCGAGTCGAATGAGCCATACCCCGTCGTGATCCGACTCGTAGGAACAGATATAGGAAAGCGTCCCCTGGTGGTGAAAGCTAATCGCGCTTGGGGGGCAAAAGGGGGGATGAACACCGGAGATGCATAATAGGATTAAGCGGTCACAGACCTTTCCAACGATGTATCACATGAGGGGTATGTGCAAAATTTAGAAAAGTGCCCTCTTTGGGTGGGAGGGCTGAAAGTGGGAGGATGGACCCTGGAGATACATAATATGAATAGCGGAACAATTTTTAGAATTTCTGAAAGCTGATTTTTATTTATTTATTTATTTATTTATCTATTTTTTTATTTTTTGTTTATTATTATTTTATTTTTTTTGCGTTGCCCTGTGCATGTTTGGAATTTCTTAGCAATTTCTTAGATTTACCTTATTTTATTCAATTAAACATTGTACTGTTACAATAAATTTAAATGGAAACTTCACTTCTAAAACAAAAATAATTTAACAACTGGATTTCATTAATTTATAGGAAAACTAGCAAGCTACGCCCGCTGCGCTGGTCGGTTTCTACAAATGAACCCTGAATCAAACGAAATATATCGTTTAATTTGACCTTGTATTTGAAAGCAATCTGTATATTTACGTGGAATATCCTTCCACATTACTGAAAAATGACGCGATTGCGCTATTATATTTTCTAATGTGCAGTCAAAATTTTAGCTGTTAAGGACCAACTCTTTTATTTGGTCATTTACAGTTAGGGTTTGCTAAAGAATGATAAAACTATATGCAATATACTAAAACCATCACTAAAAAATATCGAAATAACAATGCAAACAAATTAACTAACAAAATCCATTCAGAAGAAGTTTTTATAAAGGCTAATCTTTGATAATCTGATTATTGAACTTTTCCACATAATTCTAAAACAACAAAACGATATAAAATATACTAAAACAATCCTTACAAATTATCTACTTAACAATGCAAGTCGCAAAAAATACGCCCAGTAAAAACTATCAAAAAGGCTAATATTTCGGAATCGGGTTCACTTGACTATATAACCTGCACACATAACTGTTGGACTAAGCAACGTAGGACAATATATAGTACATTAACACCATTTCTATAATAGCATCTAACTAACAATACAATTCTCATCAAAATCCGTTCAGTAGAACTTTTTTAGAAGGCTAATCTTTCATAATCGGAATCAAATATTGAAAAGGCTAATATTTGATTAAAAAAATGGTCACCCGATTTTCGAATTTCCCCCTATAATTCTAGAACTAAGCAACGTTATATAATAAAACGTTCCCTAGAAAATTATTTAACAGTATAGGTTCCATCGAAATACATTCGGCAAAATCTTTTAAAAAGGCTAATCTTTCATAATCGGATTGATCTGATTATAGAACTTCCCAGAATAATTATATAACTAAGCTACGTAGAACGATATGTTATACATTAAAACCTTCCCTTAAAAATTATCTTAGTTTAAGTTCTACGAAAATGCATTCAGCAGAACTCGAGTTATAAGCAGCCGGAACGAAATTTCATATATGTAGAAGTAAATAGAAGTATATTGCCATTAATATACACTGCTCAAAACAATTAAAGGATATTGCAGTTTTAGGTGGATTTTGTATCTGGGAAACTTTTTAGCTGATTGATACATGGTCGACAGACATAGTAGATTATATGAGAATAAATTACACATGTTTGGCAGAAAAAAAATGCATTTTATTGCGCATTTGTGTACAAAAGGAAAAAAACACAATTTGTGCATATGAGAAAAAAAAGAATAAGAAAAGGTGTTTTCTTCAAAGAAAATCATTTTCAGTAGGGGGTATGGTTTCCACGGGCGGCCAGCAACGTTGAACACCTTTGAGGCATGGACTCAATGAGGCTATTAATGACGAGTTGGGGTATTCTGCCCCACTCTTCCAGAAGAGCTCTTTCCAGTTCTTGGAGAGTTTGTGGGGGTTGTTGGCGGCCAGAAACTCGTCTTCCTAGAGCGTCCCAAACGTGCTCGATTGGAATCATGTCTGGAGAACACGCTGGCCATTCCATTCGAACGATTCCTTCCTCGAAAAAGAAATCCTCCACCAGGTTTGCACGATGTGGCCTGCAGTTATCGTCCATTAAAATGAAGTTATCTCCGATTGCTGCAGCGTAAGGGACTACAATAGGTCTGAGGATCTCATCCCTATATCGGCGACCAGTCAAAGCTCCATCTCGAATGATGTAGAGGTCAGTGCGCCCGTCAATGGAGATGCCACCATACACCAACACTCCTCCACCGCCAAATCTGACACTCTCGTGCACGAACGCAGGATTATTCCTACTGCCACGGTCCCTCCAGATGAAAATACGCCTATTATCCGGATGCACAGAAAAACGGGACTCGTCAGAAAACAGAATATTGCTCCATTCATTTCTCCTCCAGTTGACATGCTCGGTTGCCCACTCCCTGCGGTCGCGACGATGCCTTGATGTTAATCTAACACATACCATCAGTCGGCGAGCATACAGACCTACAGCATGGAGCCGGTTTCGGACAGTCTGAGTTGAAATCGTGGTGCCTGTAGCCGAGCGAAGGTGTTGTTGGAGAAGAGTAGCGTTCATGTTTCGGTGTCTCCGAGCTGGTAACGCTAAATACCTATCTTCATTGGGCGTTGTTGCCCGTCTACGACCTTGCCCTGGTCTTCGGCCTGCACATCCACTCTCCAAAAAACGGTTCCAGATCCTGGAAATGACACTTTGTGACACTCCAATGGCTTGCGCTACTTCGGCTTGAGTTTGGCCCCCTTCTAACCTACCAACAATTCTCCAAGCTTCTGAATCTGTCAAATGACTTCGCTGAGACATCGTACTCATCGAAACAAAGCAATCACTGAATGCCGATCATCCTTGTCTTCATTCTCTTTTATCCAGTTGAAAGTCAAATTTCATTCGCTGCCGCTGAAGCGACGTTTTAGACGTCGAACTCAAAATTTGCATACTCCACAGTTTGAAAACCAGAAAAATTTGCATTTGTGATTCTCTTCTTCTATTTTCGACAAAAAAAATTTCGTTTATATCTTTATTTTATATAAAACTTCAAATATCCTTTAATTGTTTTGAGCAGTGTAGTTTGCATTTGAATAAAAAAAGGTAGTTTTCGGTTAGCCGGGCACCAGTGATATATGAACACACACACACACACACACACACACACACACACACACACACACACACACACACACACACACACACACACACACATATATATATATATATATATATATATATTCATACATATAAATGTATATATATATATGTATGTATATACATGTATTTGTGTAGATATATGTGTATATATGTGTGTGTATATATATATATATCACTGGCGCCCGGCTAACCAAAAGTACCAAAAAAAAAAAATACTGCGAAAATGCAGTCGTACACTTGAAAAAAAAACACCTTTTGGCCTAAAATCTCTCATCAAAACTGTTTTTCTTTTTTTTCTTTTCTTTCTTTTAAAAAAAAATAAAATTAGTAGCAGTTTTTTCTTTTATTTTTCCAGATGTATAGCCATTTCAATTCTTTCTGCAACAAAAAAGACACTTTTTGGCTTAAAATCAAATTGTTTGGGGTCAAAAGTAAAATCAAAATCGCCAAAAACAAAAGATAAATCGCCAAATTTGTTTCAATAGAAATCTTGCCCTTTGAATAATGTTTTAAGCATTATGAACATTTCTAATCATGTTTAAATTAAATATTTTCGTTTTATAATATTCTCTCATCAAAACTCCTTTTTTTTCTTTCTTTCTTTCTTTTTTTTTTTTAAATAAAATTAGTAACAGTTTTTCTTTTATTTTTCGAGATGTATAGCCTTTTCATTTCTTTCTGCAACAGTAATGATCGCCAAAAAATTAGCAATGGTAACCTTTTCGGCCAAAATAACAGAACTTTCTATCATAATTCGATAGCTAATATACGTAGAACGTTGTGTTACATACTAAAACCTTCCCTGAAAAATTATCTCTCGAACAGTGCAAGTTCCATCAAATTCCATTCAGCAGATCTCGAGTTATAAAGGAACGGAACGAAATTTCCGTTTGTGTTTTATATATATAGCGAGGCTAACGAAAAAGACAGGCTACCGCGGTGCGTTCCACTTATATTTTTTTACAGACCGCTAGAGTGACGTGATGCTCTTTTCGTACACCTGCATTGGTGGATTCGAGCCTCGCGTGATTCCCGCGGTCTGTAAAAAAAGATACGCGTAAAGCACCGCGGTAGCCTTTCTTTTTCGCTAGCCTCGTATATATAGTAGATGACGTGAAAGGTATTCCTGCGAACGAAATGCCTGTCCTTTACCGTGTTTTTTTTATTTTTAGAAATAAATGAATCACATTTAATTCATTTCAAAATTTTTGTTTACGTTTGGAAAGAAATTTTAAATGGCGATAACTCTTAATGTATACATATTAGAAGGTACATCTTCCCTCAAAAACTAATTTATTTTTAAAGATCTTTCTAAAAACGTAAATTATATATTTAAAATATTTTTAAAGCATAAACACCCGGTCTGATTACTTTATTTTACAATATTTATAAGAACACGCATTTTATCAGACAATTAAATACACTAAACAAACATAAGTGAAAAATTGACCTGGGCCTGGACTCGAACCTGGGACCTTATGCGTACCATGCCGACGCTCTGCGACTGAGCTACCCAGATCCATATCCGTAATCGGCAATTTCTCATACTTATTCATGTTAGAAACAATCATCTGCCACAGTTTGCAGTCATATTTAATTATTTGATAAAATATGTGTTCTTATAATTGTGAAGTTTTATTTAAAAAAAAATATCTTCAGAAGAAAATGGCTGACTTGCAGATGAAATTTGATGTGGTTATATTATAACCTGTAACTGATTTGTGCTATTTTAATACAGATGGTACATGGTCGTTGGCGGGTTTTATCTCAGTTTTGGCATAATTTTTTAATCGCCAAGTTAATTAACTGTTTTTTGCTAATTAAGGATAGAAAATATTTTTTTTTTACACTGAATTTTATAAAAGCACATAGATTACGTAATTACTTGTCCAAAAATGCAATCCTTTTTTTATTCTGCCCAATATTAAGGCCTGTAGCTTGTTTGAAAAAAAAAGTTTGACGAAGAAAATAGTGATCATTTTAAGTAACTCGACGTTTTTAAAAAAAAGCTATATCTCTGTTTATAAATCACTTATGAAGATGAGTTTGGTCTTAAATTGAAGAAATTCTTCCTTAGATTCTTCTAGTTTTCGTTTTTTTTTTCTACGACGCTTGGTTTGTTTGATATCTGATATTTTAATCTAGCATGTTTTGTCGATTTAACATTGCGAAGTTGCTTTCTGTATATAAGCATTAGCGGTCTTTATTCCAGTTCTTGGCGTTGTTTGTGTGGCGTTTTTTTTTTTTTTTAAGCTTGGCTTGGCAGAGCGACCGCCCTGCTTGATCATTTTAAGTAACTCGACGTTTTTTAAAAAAAGCTATATCTCTGTTTATAAATGATCACTTATGAAGATGAGTTTGGTCTTAAATTGAAGAAATTCTTCCTTAGATTCTTCTAGTTTTCGTTTTTTTTCTACGACGCTTGGTTTGTTTGATATCCGATATTTTAATCTGGCATGTTTTGTCGATTTAACACTGCGAAGTTGCTTTCTGTATATAAGCATTAGCGGTCTTTGTTCCAGTTCTTGGCGTTGTTTGTGTGGCGTTTTTTTTAAGCTTGGCTTGGCAGAGCGACCGCCCTGCTTGATATTATCTGAAATTAAATATGAGTAAAATCTGATAGATCAGTGTTGGTTAATTTTTAGAACGGAGTGTGTGTATGTGTGTAATTACGTATGTATGTGTTGTTCAATGTTACGTATGTATGTGTATCGTATTTCAAACAAATATGTTTTAATATTTTGTAGTACCTCATCTACGCAGATCCGTTTAAAGGTGTTCTGTGGTAGCGTACGGAACAAATACGAAGAGAATTTATCTATGCCTCTAATAGAATTTTTATTGAATAAACAAATGCAAGTTCTATATGAAAGCAAAGAAATGGTTATACAGCATTTAAAATTAAATTGAAATAAGTTTGAGGATCATCAGCATGTTGATTAAGTTTCTAGCAAATAAAGTCAGACTCAAAAGTCAATGTTCAATAATTCACGGCGTGCTGCCGGTGTAATGTTCAATTCTTCGGACCTCTCCCACACTGGGTTTTTCCTTGTTGCTAGGAGTGATCGGTACAGAGTCCTATTTCACGGGCACTCGGCGTACCCTTCCCTTGATGGGGCTTATCCTGATACACGGAGTATCAACAATAGAGGTCAGACACCTCTCCAGCGTCTAACTACGCTGTCTCAGAAACCTGGCGTTTCTCATTCTCTCCTCAGAGAGAAACCAACACTTTTCGTTATTTTTCTCCAAACTGAATCTCTAACTTCAAAATCTCTCACTCAGGATTTTCAGAGAGGGAGGGGATCTGGTCAAAGGGGGGGGGGCATATTGGGGCCACTCACCAACTGAACAACTCTGGAAAGGGGCCTCCCCATTTAGAACTCGTCCGTTATTGGTTTTTCCATAACAGCGGACATAAATCGTTCACACGGAGATGCTATTTTTCTCACGGGTCCGGTAATCATCAAAGCACAGAGTTTCGACTTGGAAGATCTTAACGATCCATCACTGTCCGAGAGTTTCTCTCGATCCACAAAGACGTTCGGTATTTCACACTACTTCAAAACATCACCGACGTGAGGAAATATGCTAGAAATAGTTCTTTTAGAATATTCTCACGGGAACTTTTGGGACCACACATATGAACACCAGAATGAAAAAACTCAATATTCTTTACAATTTGATAAAAGAATCCTTTCCATATGATGTTTACGACCTTTTCGTTCGAAAAATTTACCCCTTTACCGAAGTTGTAATATTTCGTTATAGGAATTTTGAAATAGAATGTTTTTAGTAACTTAATCTCAAAAGTTTCGTGATTCAAAAAATTAAAACTTTCTATCGACCTTTCTTCTCGAGGATTATGAGCACTTTATGTATGAGTACCTTATGTATATGAGACGAAATTGTGAATACCTTCTGTGTATGTGACGCAAGTCGCGAAATAATTTGAAAAAAATAGTTTGAATACAACAATGCAAGAAAATATTTGTTCTATATATGTAATTTCCTATGAATGTTTGAACAAGAAAATAATAGAATAGTATACAGAAACAAAATGTAAAAAATATTAAATAAAATGTTTTACTTCCTCATAAAATAAAAAACACATTTATTCTGTGTATTGAAATTTTACTAAACCTGGAACGTAAATATTATCAGCTGTTTAAAATTTTAGTGGCAATAACTCCGTAATATATAATTTAATATTACAACTACACAGTTCCATCGAATTTTTTTTTAAAAGTTTTCAGACAGAAATATAACTTTAAAATACATGTTTAAAAGCTTAAGTGATAAAAATAGAACACAAAAAGCTTCTAATTTAATCACTTAAGCATTTAAATCTGTATTTTAATGATAATTAGTGATATTATTATATGATTATGTAACAGATATATCCTTTAATACTGCTAGTTTAAGAATAAAAATAGAATATTTCTATCAAAGATTATGTTTCAGTTCTCTATATTTTGAGAGTGCCGAAATGCCTCAACACATCTGTGTATTTTTCTCAACTATTAATTTATACATCAAACATATAACGAATCACATGTAAAAAAATACGTATGAACATGGTATCATAAATTTTATCTTCAATCTTTTTTAGTGTGTTTTTAACACAGGATTCATGCGCTTAAAATGATACCAGATATTGTGTTAAGCAATCAGTGCCATATTTAAACGCAGAATTTCTTCATTAAATTAGGCAAATATTTCTTTAATGATATTCAAATACTAGGAGGCTTACGAATCCTGTTACTCCAACGAGAATTTCTCAATTTTTTTTTTTTTTGTAAATTACCATTTAAGATATCTTTGCTTACTCGTAGTTTTACTGAAATATATTAACATTACCAAAATAACTTTGTAATGACTGGTCTGAAGGTATAAATAGACATTTTCATTGGGGAAAAAAAAACTTTGCATTTTTTCTTATTTTTGTCTGAACTATGGCTAAAACAGACGGCTAAATCCAGCTGTTACCATTGTACTGATAGGAACTTTCAGATTCGCGTATATTGACTTTAAATGACCATACTGACTTTTAATAAATTTTCTTTTCCAAGCATGTTCGTCGATCGGAACCTTAGCTAGCAAACTGATTGGTTGACTCTTGGGAATCTTAGAGCGTATCTTGGTCATAATTATACTTGATGAAAAATACTTCTGGTGTCTTTGCTTAAATTTTATTTTAAACGGTGTCGGTCTGAATGCTTAATAGCCCCACAGTTTGTCGTTCGCCTCCAAATCTGCGAACGTGAATACAAATCCATGTTGTGGAAAGTTTTAAAAAAATGGAAATGTTTACATTTTTCAATATTTAGTTAGATTGTACAAAATAATTTGAATGAAAAAAGGAAACTTTGTATTTTTCAATGTTTAATTAAGTTATATAAAATGATTTCAATGAAAAAATTAAAAGTTTCTATTTTTCAATATTTAATTAATTTACAAATAATAATTTCAAACATTATTAGCAATTTATATAATGTGAATTTTTTAATATTCGCTATAGCAATTACTAATTTCACGAATTTCTTATTTTTAGAGATTTTAATACAACGATTTAGCAGATGGAACTTCTTTTTTTGTTCTTAAGGGCCAAATCGCCCACGCGCGTGTTTTAGTGATAGCGGTTTAATTAATTTCAGTGAATTTTGAAATTGTTACACGACGAGGTTGCTGAATCCAGTTATGTTTCTTATGGGCGCGCAACGTTCATACATGTGTGTGAGACTGAGCTTTAACGAATTTCGTGCATTTTAGAGATTGATACACAGCGAGTTTTTCTGCACCTAGTGATACTTGTTTGGTTTCATGGGAGCACAGCGCTCATACATGCGTTAGTGACCTTAGATTTAGTGAGTTTTGTGCATTTTAGAGATTGCTGTACAGCAAATTTGCTTGATCCAGTGATATATGATTGGTTTTATGAGCGCACAGCGCTCATGCATGCGTTTTGGACCGCGATTTTAAGAAATGTTGTGCATATTAGACATTACTGCACAGCTAGTTTGCTGTATACAGCTTTTTAATTTTGTGGGTTTCATGGGCGTGCGGCTTTGTTACATGGGTTAGTGACCGCGGCATTAACGATTTTCGTGCATTTTAAAGATTGTTCTATCCAGTGATCTTTTTTACCTTTTCCTGTACGCGCAGCGATCATACATGCGCTAGTGAAAGCGAACATTATTAAATTGTCAGATTACTATAAAATACGGTTTTTTCTTTTGTCTCTAAATTCACGAAAATAGCATAAATAAAAACTAAATATTAATTAAACTTCGTTATAAATAATATAACGTTCAAAAATTAATTAAACAATATTGAAACAAATATTATTAAATTTGTATTTATAATTTTATAAAATACATTAAATAATTTTCATCAGATCACCCATTGTGTTATAAAAAACGTATTTTTTTTTCATTGTAATGCTTGTAATGTACTTCCTCGAAACCGGAGCAAACTCGCCACAATTGGTAGGGCAACTTGCTGGAATCTCAGCCAGCAACAACCAATCAGATTGCAAGGTCCCGTTTCAATTGACGAACTTGCTTGAAACAAACAAACAAAATAAAGACATTAGAAATCAGTATGGTCAGGGTATATGAATCTGACGATACCATAAGAACAATGCTAAACGTATAAGTACATATCTGATCTGCTTCCCTTTCTAAAGGCATTTATTATGTCATTTCTTAGATAGAATTTATAACTTTTTTTTTAATGAATTAAAAGGATTGTTTTGTACACCTTGTTTTTGCTTTAAGTAAGAGTGTTACATTTAATACATAATTAAATAAAATATTAATTACAAAAACTTGAACTTCTATTGCTTATTTGAAAAGGAAATTTTAAATTGTTTCAGTTTGAAAAAATAGATTTTTCTGTTCAAATTATCGTTATCTTTTAATTTGAAAATGTAGATTTATATTTATCGTCAAAAATTCACGCTGTACTTTTCGAATGAATAGTATAATTTTTTTTAATTTTTTAAATTATATTTTGCATAAAAATTTAGAAGTTATATAATTTTTATTTCAATATTTAATTTATAGCAGATGAACATCGTCAGTAACACTTGTATAAGGGAAATAACACATTAGACAAAATAGAAAAAAAAACAAAGCTATTCTAAAGATCTTATAGAAATAAACAATTGATTATTCAACCGAAATTAAAATTTTCAAATATAACATATTTTTAATTTTTCTTAAATATATGAAATAAATCATCCTTTTATACTTTCTTGAGAAACTAATTCATCCTCTAAAGCAATACATATGAACAAAATCACTTTTCAAACATTATTTTTTGTACACATAGATCAAATATTTATTTTTAAACTGAATCGGAAACTGCATATGAGCATTTTAATTATCAATTTTTACGCTTTGTTGAAGATTTATTTGAGGAATAACTGAGCATTAGATTTCTCAATTTGTCGTTCAAATTAGATTTTTTTTTAAATTACCGTTAGTAAATTTAAAATTTTTAATTACATTTCTAAAGATACTGAACACAGATGAAAAACGGAAATCCTTTAAGGAAAGATTGTAGCTATTGAATTATGCGGTTTATAAAATAAGTTTTGATTAAAAACAATCTTTAAAATTTAACAATAAATGATTATAAGGCTGGTTCAAACATTATTTATTTTCATGATTTTCAAAAAACTGTTTATTAGACGATAGTATTAATAATATTTTTCTTCACAGTAAAATTTTATGAAACGAAAACACTAGGCGGCATTTAAAAATATATATTTGGTGACTATCTCTTAACCCAATAAACGTTGCTTTGTTAACTAAGTTATTTTTTAACATTTTTATAAACATTAGATGCCCCTATTGTAAATTTTTTTTTTTATAACTATAACGGTTTATAACATATTCCCGTAGCAGAAGTTTTGGCGCATTATGCGATTCTAATGGCATTTGTTTTGTAAGAGGATGCATACATTGTAAGTACGACATTTATATTTTATACTGTCCCTTACTCTATGTATACACAGAGAACACTGCACTTAGGAAGAACTTTAAAAAATAAAGTTATTTTAATGACCAATTTTAACAAGATATCATATTTTGAATATTATACAAATTCTGTGTTTGTCGGTACTAAAAAAACGATTTTCCACCGGTAGAGTAGTTATAAAATCAGTTTTAATAACTGCACTAAACAAGTAATATTGATTTGTATTGCATTCTGCAGTAAATCGAATAAAACAGAGCAAAAAGAAATTTCAGCAATCACATTACTTTTGACATTAACATGGAATATTAATGACCACAGCGAGAGCATCAGGTGTTGTAACACACAGTTTTTATATTTTTGTAGCATTCCAATAATTTTATTTTGTATTATAATTGTAATGTGTTCGATACCCTATAAATAACTGACGTTTTTCTGAATTTTAGACATTATTCGAATAATACATATGGTAAGTAACATTATTTAAAGTATTACCTGTTTTTTTATGTTTTATATTTTGATTTTTTGTTTTATATTTTTTATTATTTTATAGACATATTTAAAGGGATGTAAAAACGAATTTTTTGTGTAATAAAACTATTCCAAATAATAAACGAATTCTATCTATGAAATTATTTAGAAATCTGGTAAAAAAAGAAGATGCAGAATAATACACTCAGTGTTCAAAACATATATTACATATAGGTATATAATTAATTTTACAAACTAAATATATATATATATATATATATATATGAGCAATACGGAACCGTGGATTTAATCCTTTGCGATTTGCAGAAAATCTTTTAAAAATGAAGTTCGATGGCAAAACTTCAAGAAGCCATTTGTATTCTATGTCTTTTAAAGTAGGTTTAAAGTTACGATATGGAGATGAAAAAGCAGATGTACTTAGCAACAGAATGTAAGCAGTAATCTAAGCATTTGCGCAGTCTTCATGATGCCAAATTATATTTTAAAAACATTGAACTTTAACTTTGAACTTTTGAAATTACAACGGATACAGAATCAAATATGATGCTTCTCTTACGACTGACACGCGCTCAGAAAGCAATTACATTAAGTAATTTATTGTTTTCTTTTATTCCACTGACATTTCATTTTGTCTCGAAACTGAACTGGGAAAGGCGACAGTAAAAATAAAAAACAATGTAAAAAAATTAAGCGTAATTGAGCAGACGAAAAGTGTTAGCGTTAGAAATATCTTAACTGTGCGATTATATCCTCCATGTTCCTTTATGTTAATATTTACTTCTGCTATGTGTCAACACTATGTTTATGCTAAAGTTGTTAACGTCAGTGTAATTGTTATTTACCTATTCTTAAGTTAGCACAAAGCATGTAGTCTAGAGTATTTTTTATTATTATCATTAAACTTAAGTTAACCAAGATGATTCAAATATCTTTCGTTTTATTTCTACTATAATACATTCCCATATGCTAACAGCTTATGGCTCCAGACATTTTAACTGCGCAAGTTGGAAATAAAGTGGCTATAAAATTCGGCAGTTTTTAAGCCTAACGCGTGAGTTATAGATTTAATACATCAGGACTCTTAATCGTTCACAAAAGTGGAACAATTAAAGATCCCTGAAAAGTCATTGTGTGGAAAAATGGACTGGTTGATATGGAAATATCGAATAATATTCGTATTAAATTATCACGAGGATGCATTAGAAGCCTTTGACGGAAAAATGAGCACGATGCTGCAGCATCCGAAGCGATCCGAAAGGAATACTAGAAGCATCTGCAAGATTATAATGAAACAAACATTGGTGATTTGACGGTTCATACGAACTCTATGACTGAAGACACATTACAAACAGTAATAAGATTCGACAACGCAAGGGATATGTGTGTGACTCGAACTTCACAAAATATTTGAAGATTCATTGGACAATCAGCTGTACAATTGAGAAAACTAAAGATAATCATACATACACTCTCACAATCTTTATTATTATAAATGTAGTATTAAAAAGACTCCGTACTTCCCATATTACAAAACATTAAGAAAACAGAAAATAAATATACATACACACTCACAAACTTTATTATAATAAATAGAGTATTAAAAAGTCTCCGCACCTCCCATATTACGAAAAATTAAATAAACTGGTAAAGAATCTTAATGAAATTTATAAAATATGAGTTAATTAATTTTCTAACTTCAAGTTAATACTTTGATATTAATAACATTTCAGTATATGAAAATATTTTCAAAAACACAGAATTGAAAATTCATTACTTCTCTTTCAAAGATTTTTAATATCCCCAGTTGAAACATGCGTATGCCAGTGTGAAACCTCTTTAAACAAACAGTATACGTAATTGGAATACCTTTACGTAATTAAAATTTCTGATAACTAATTAACTGTCAATAATGGAAAACTATTCTATAAGACGTGTGTTGTGTGTTGCTGTTTATAATTTTATTATATGTAGAAGGACAATTTTGTAAAGATGGGAAAATTATTAAAGGTAATTATAATTTTAGAAACCAAAATTAAGATTTTATTGTAATTTTTAATGCATAGCGTGTTCTTATAATTACATTATTATGATAAATCTCAAGAATTAGATTCCATTTAATAATCAGCAAAAATACTTTGATAAAGGGAGTAAAAGAGAAGAACATTGTATTATTCTGATCAAACAACAAATATGTAGAAATTCGATACAATTATATATATATATTCTACTTTATTCTATTTTTTTATTTGCTTTTTATGTTTCATTAGTTTTATACAATGTTTTGTTTTCATATATATATATATATATATTATTTATCATATATCTCGAGACTATACACATGTATCGTATACACATGTAATCGTATACACATAATGTATCGAATACACATAACGTATACACATGTATCGATACTTATAACTTTAAGCATCATGTAAAACATCCGGTTACAAATTTAGAAAAAAACTTTTTTTAAATGTCTTCTTATATATATATATATATATATATATATATATATATATATTCTACTTTATTCTATTTTATTTTATTTGCTTTTTATGTTTCATTAGTTTTATACAATGTTTTGTTTTCATATATATATATATATATATATGTATTTTATCATATATCTCGGGACTAAATACGATACACATGTATCGTATACACATGTAATCGTATTCACATAATGTATCTAATACACATAACGTATGCGCATGTATCGATACTTATAACTTTAAGCATCATGTAAAACATCCGGTTACAAATTTACAAAAAAAACATTTTTTAAATGTCTTCTTAATTTTACATTTTTAATAGCACTGCAATAATATTGCTCATGACATCTTGTATTTGTGATTTAAATTAGATACTGAATGGATTTAAATCAGACATTACATCTTAAATGAGATCATTTACAAAATCTCGCTGATTCGATAGTCTCACATGGAACATTTTTTCTAAAAGTCGAATGTTCATAAAACCCACTATTAAAGTTATATTTGTATTAAATCTTTTATCTTAAGTTTTCCATTATTTTAAACGCTTGCAACTGCATGGAATAATCTTCTGATTTTTTTGTAAAAAATGACTAGGGAGCTTTGCCCCCTACGAACTACGCCCCGAACTCCCGTTCTGAAACCGCAAACTCTAAAAACACGCTAATTTAATCAAATCTAAAATGATTACGACGATTGAATTATAATTAAGCGACCAATGTCGATCTGTTGTAAACGGGTTTCCATTCATTTTTCTTTCACTGAGGGATTTTAAGGCCGAATCAACAGCTGTTGAAAGAGCTAACAACGGTTTTCGTGATTGATTAAATAAGATAAATAAATATTTGAAAATCCACTTCTGTAAAATGTCTATGTAAACAATGTCGCTGCATCGCAGAATTTTAAAATGATGTAAAAAACTGGGTACTTATCCGTTATCCCGTCTAGTACTATCCAAAACATAAAGAAAACTGGCGCCAAAATATAGGATCTAACATCAAAAATGCGTTAGCGTGGCGTCACATCCAATTGTCATCAGATGCGTTACACGTGTTTGGTACGTCATCGAGAGATTTTTCATCGACATTTATCTGTATTTTTAATGATATTTTACCCATTTATTAGTTATTTCATTAATTTAAATAATAATAGCGACCTTAAACGCTGCGCCATGATATTAAAAGAGAAAAAAATGTTGCTATGCGTAGTTATGTACAACAGATCCGTTTCAACTGACGTCATAAACGCTTATCCAGCAGCCGAGGGGGATAATTAAAAAAAAAATATTGTAAATAAATAAATATTTAAGATTACTTTTTTCTCTTTTCATTAAAGTATTATAAATTTTATTGTTTAAAGTTACTGACACTTTAGAGAGTGGGGTTTTAGATTCCAATGGCAACATTCTTCCATTGCTTTTTTGGGCATTAGAGTTTAGCGAATAATTTGGCGATTGCTTTTTTTTTTCTTTTTTACTGGAAATTTGTCAACGATATAATGGAGAAGTACCGAAAAGTATTTTCAGTAAGAATTTTTAAAGGTATAGTTTCCAATATAACGTAATTTTTAAAGTTTTCTTCCTATTATTAACGTAAAAAATATTTAATCGAAGGGAAATATTATTTTCTGCGTTTTAAAATTTGCAATAATAGGTAAAATATTTTGCCGAAATAAATTAATTTTTCGTGTAAATATATTTTTATATAGGAACTGTTAGGAAATATTGTTATTTAAATATGACGTAAGTTTCCCGATTTAATGATTTGAACGCGTACTAATTTAATTAATTTTCTTTTTAATAATCACGCGCAAGTATATTTTGTCTTACGTAATTTTCTACAATTACTGTTTTTAACACGTAATCATTTAATTATTTTTTAAAAGTTTTATTTCTTTTTTGATAGTCACGTGTAAATACATTTTTTTATTTGAAAGGGAATATTATTATGTGCGCTATTTTGCAAATTGGCAACAATTCAAATAATGGACTTTTTGAAATATGTAATCAATCTCCATGAAAATAATGAAAATTTAAATACAAAATTGAAATATAACCTCCAAAAATTACTCTAATTAGAAAACATAATTACCCTCTGCACACCGCAAGTTTATCCACTATATCCTTTTAAATTATGTTTAAATTTCAGTGCATAGTTTTCATTTCTATGAAACTTTTTTAAGAGAACTATTTTGACCAAATTGAATATTAAATCTCTCTTAAAATAAATCTTCGAATTAAAAACTGTTTGCTTCAGGGTGTTTATCAAACATTGCATTATAAAACTACCAATTTTCATATTTTTATATGCAAGAATTTTCTGGATATTAGTCCAGAAAGACTTCAAGGGACAAACTCTTCATTGACAGCGGCGGCTGTTGCGGCGGTGGTTACATTTTTATTAATATAGAGAGATACTCAGGGGATTCTTACAATAACACAATATCATATCTAATAGTAAGATTCAATAAAAAAAATGTTCTGTTTTCATTAATTTTTTTTATCAAATCGCATACTATATATGCAAATATCACAATATTTTTAATCCTTTGTACTCATGACATACTTTTGTTTTCTTTTGCACAGTATATTTTTTATTATTTCATAGTTCTCAAAGACTGTGGAAGACAAGCAAGGTTAAGAATAAATACTTAAGTTCAGGCATCATATAAAATATCTTTTACCAAATTTCTGGAAATATATTACAATTTCTCTTGATAATTTTGCATTGATAATGGACGGCAATAATACTGAAAATCATCTTCTTTTGTATTCTTTTCAATGAAAAAATATGTGTTGTTTAGCATTAACATTTTTTTAAATCAAATCTCTTACTAAAGATGTTCCTTGATATGCCCTACAGGAAATATGCATTTGATATTTTAATATTCCCAGTAACAATAATTACAATTAAACTTATCATTGATTTTTACTATTTCAATATTTTAAGTGCCATAAGTATACAACGATTGTCAATACACAAAGGAAACCTATGATTTTCATTAAATGATAAATATCGGATTATTAAAGTTACAAAAGTTTGTTTAAATCTCAAAGCCATTTCAATTGAAAACTAAGCAAATATACAATTTGTTTCCTGTCGCTTTAACACATTAAATATTCGTGAACGCCTTTTGGCATTTTAAATAAAGTCACTTTCAATCGGAATTTCTATTCTATAAATTTCACTGAGATTAAAAGTAATTATTTCCCTTCGGGAAATTAAGAATGGTTTTCAAGGTTTACTTTGTAATACACTTATTTCACCGCATGCAGATGTATTTTTGGAAAGCATAATATCCTGTAACCATGAATTATCTGAGTTTTCTCATAAAATGTATTTCAAAGATAAATTAATAACCTATATGTTTTGTAAGAAATAATTTTTATCAGAACTGTGAAATTAAGAGTATTAATAAAATATCAATACAGAAAATTGGTAGTTTAAAGTGTTCTGATATTAAGGAGATGCAGTCTAAAATTTGTGGTCAAAAATATTTATTTATTCTCTAGAAGCTAATATCCATCACGGTATAGAAATTCTAAATTTGAATAAATATAAGAAAAAAAACTGCGAATATGAAATTACAAAAGTATAATACAAATTTGTAAAATAATTCAAGGGTTATATCATTTTTACACCAGGTAGCTCAGAGATTAGAGCATCCCATAAGAGCCAGCTGGTTTAAGATATGGAGTATCTGGGTGATTTGATGAGAATCAGCTGGTTTATGACTTGGAGTATTTGGGTGTATCAGATGATAAACAGGTGGTTGAAGATCGGTGATATTAGGATAAATTAGTTGAGACTTACTTCAATTTAACAACTGTATTTTCCTTTCTGTATCCCTTTCTTTAGAATTTGCATCATTAGCTAAAGCCATTTTTGATCTTATGTTATTTATTTGATCAACATATTAATTCCAAATATTTCAACCAACTTTAATTCTATAATGTAATTTGCATTGTCTTGCTATCATGCGAGCACATTTCCACTTTGCTTTTGGAGTATAATTTCTTACAGTTTCTCTCTTTCGTCTCATGTTTGCCGCAGAAATTTGTGTGCTCCTGATGACATTTCCATTTTGTGCTGCGGTTGCACCCGGTCCGACATATGTAAGAGTGAGAAATGCCAATTTGGGAGATCGTTTCTTGTAGCTCAGTGGTAGAGTCTCAGGGCGCTGTTCTGAGGTCCCGGGTTCGAGTCCGGGCTTGGGGCATTTTCACTCTGTCGGTTTACGCTTGAAAAAAATCAGGATAAAAGTTCACTTGTTATTATTCAAGGATTACAGGCGTAATTCACTGCTGAACATGAATTAAAAAGTAGTTAAATTTACGTATTAGACTGGTTCATTTTGTAGTATAAACAAAACAAGTTCGTAATATAACATATTTTATTATTTCAACAAACAAAATATATTTTGTTGAAAAAAGAAAGTAGATTGTTAAAATAACACATACCATATATGTATGTAACAAAATTAATTTTGGTAATTCAAGTAAAATTGAACCATTTTACATGAATTAACAAAACTTTTTTTGCTGACGATACAAAATGTTTTTGTTGGAAAAAAAAAATCAACAATATTTTGTTGTTGATTCAAACAAAATTTCCACTGACCCATATTTAAACGAAAAGTTTTGTTGGGTCAACCAAATTTTTGTTGATTCAGCAACACTTTTTTCTGAATGCAAATAGTTGGTATTCGGTATGGCAAAACAGCGTTTACAACAGTTGTTTGCCTGTGATAATATTTCTAAAGATTCTAGAATTGCACAACTATTAAAATCAGAAGCCCGCATAATTATTGTCGCCTATTAAAAAATATGTTAATGTCACTGATTTGCAACAGTCTAGATAGGGCAGTAACAGGTCTATTTTTGCTAATATCCTGTATATGCTCATCGTGTATATCTTTTAGTGGTCATACCAACATAATTTAATAATTTATTTGCAACTTTATCCCTGTAGAGATCACACAAACATCTGATTTATTGTGCATATCAATATGATCAATTATTTTCTGAACTATTTTAACTAATTTAGCATCGTGTATGGTTATCAAAATCATATTATATTTCTTTAGGACATATTTTAACTTTTCATATAAGTGAGGGACATAATCCATTGCTATAAATTTAGCTTCTATTTCATTAATTTTCTCAATTTCGGTCACTTTCGTATACTTAAATTTATAAATCAACTTATTAATAAAGCTACAGGAAAAACCAGTACTATTAGCAATTAACTTAATCTTTTTAAACTCATCATGTAGACGAATATCAGAGCAATCCTCGAATGAACACATAATGTAAACGAGGTAAGGCGCAGGTTTATAATTAAACGGAGAATAGCTATTATAAGGAATGGTAGTGTGAGCGACATGATTTTCTGTAATCCGTCCTGTCAATGCACTGAGATAATTCATTTCTGGTTAGGTAAATATCCAAAAATCGCAATGATTTATATTCTTCTAATCCCAACGTAAATTTTATTTTATTGTCAATATCGTCGACAAATATGATCTATCAACTCGGTTTAAAAATGGATGTTGAAATAATTTTGTTCTGTATTGGTCTATGCTTTAACCCTGCTAATAAACCTGAAATTGGCATCCTCCTAGAGCAATCTTCCGCTTGCTTATAATAGGTATTGTATTAAATACAAAAATATTGTTATTGGTGATTAGGTTGATCGTCGATTATTGGTATTATTCATCTTTTCACTGAAATCTTGGTTATTGCTTATCGAGTTTTGAATTGTCTTGTGCTGTTTGAGCGACATGCTTTTCTGTAAACCGTCCTGTCAATGAGATATTTCACTTCTGGTTAGGTAAACATACCAAAAGCGCAAAGCTTTATATTCTTCTAATTCCAAAGTAAATTTTGTTTTAGTGTTACTATTTGTTGCATTCTCAAAAAAGTTCATAAGGGCTGGAATGTCATAATCCCACATAATCAAAGTTGCAAAAAACCGGTTTATTACCAGGTTTATTTCCAATTGACCCGGTTTATTCCCAGGTTTATTCCCAAAAGACCTAGTTTATTCCCTTAAAACCAAGTTTATTTCCAAAAAACCCGGCTTATTCCCAGGTTTAAACCAGGTTTTTTCTAGCCTTTGCAACTCTACATATAATTATAATGGCGTCGATAAATCTGATCTATCAACTCGGTTTAAAAATGGAAGTTGCTATGATTTTGTTCTTTAAAGGTGTAAGCTTTAACTGTGCTAATAAACCTGAAATTGGTAACCTCATAGAGGAAACTTCCATTTGCTTATATTAGATATTGTGTTAAATACAAAAACATTATTATTAGGGTTTAGGTTGAAGCCGGATTAATGGTATTTTTCATCTTTTTACTGAAATCCTGGCTATTTCTTATCGAGTTTTCAATAGTCTTGAACTTCTTGTATATCTATAGAAGGGTAAAGGGAAATGATGTCGATGATCGCTAGAATGATACTTTCACCAAGCATTATCTCCAACTATAATAAAGAGGGAAGTTTGTGTGTTTGTGTGGGTGTGCTTCAAAAGTTAATGATAATTTCTAATTTTTAAACGTCGTTGGTTTAATTCTGTGGGGAGGGGGAGGGGAGTGTTCGGTTGTAGTTTAAATATCGCGTTAATGCTCTGTTCAAAACTCCCTCCTTCCCCTCCTGCCTCCAAAATCAGAACTAATTAACTATTAGTCCGACTCAAACGAAACCTTTTCTCAGGTCCCCAGGTACTAGATAAAATTCGGTATAATTTTTTCAGCCCTTGGTTACCACTATTTCTGAAAATTAATGAACAGGGAGGGGTAATTTCTCGGTTTCTATGTGCCCAATTTCAATGAGAATTAGTTCAATAAATTTATCACGAACTAATTAAGATATAGATAACTAATTAAGATACAGATTTGGCGCCACCTGGCTGTAGAAAATGGAACTGAAAGATTTTGCAACGCATGTGCAGCACGCATGCTATATGGTGTCGTAGGCAGGTACACGTAAAGCTAAAGTGAAGCTAAACAATTATGCATTTAAAATTTGTCCGATTCAAACAAAGGGCCCGATTTCAACGACAATTGATTCATTTAACTTAACATGAACTAATTAAGATATAGATAACTAATTAAGACACAGATTTGGTGCCCCTGGCGGTGGAAAGCGGAACTAACAGATTTTCTGCGCGTGCAAAGAACGCCTTCTATACTTTGCCATAAGCAGTGGGGACACGTACCGGAGTTTTGTTCGGCAAGAGGTTTCTTTTGATCAGATTGCCCCCCCCCCCCGCGGTGGAAATTGCAACTAAAAGATTTTGTATTTTATCTTGGCTCGGTTCAAACGAAATATTTTCTGACATTTTTCCGAGGCCTACCAGGTACAAAAAAAAAAAAATTCAGTATCATTTTTTCAGCACTTGGTTACCACCATTTATGAATATTAATATCCAGAGGGTGATTTATTTTCTTGGGTTCTATGCATTCGATTTTAACAGGAATCGGTTCATTCAACTTAACATGAACTAATTAAGATATAGCTAATTATTTCTGACATATATTTGGTACTCCCTGGTGGTGGAAAGTGGAACAGATTTTTAGTGCGTGCAGATTTTTAGCACGCCTTCTACACGGAGCCGCAAGAAGCAGGAACGAGTGCCGGAGTTTCGTTCGGAAATAGGTTTATTTAGAACAGAATGCTCCACCTCGATGTAGTAACTGGAACTAAATGATTTTGCAGCGCATGTCTAGCACGTCTTCTATACACGGTATCATAGGCAGTGGGGACACGTGTCGGATAATGTGCTTAGAACAAAATGCATCCCTTGGTGGTGGAACTAAAAAAAATTGTCGATTTGAAAATCCCCGACAACGAAAAAGATTCATTTTCAGTCATCCTCGTATATTAAGAAAAGTATTGGATTATTTGAATCGAAACTCACAGTTCATTTTTCTGATTCCGAAAATGCAAATTTTGTGAAAATCAGACGGTAACTTTTTTTTTTTTTTGACCAGTTTTAAATCAAATGATCCAGACATTGGAGGAGGTGGTATTAAATTTATTTCCACTTCGGGTCTATCTCTCTATTTAATTTCAGAATTTTTAGATTTTTCGGATTTTTAGAGTGATTTCGTATTTCGTATTATTTTTTGACGGGACCGGGCAACGCCGGGGAGATCTGCTAGTATATTTAATAATTTGAATAAGTTCAACCGTAGATTTGATAACATACGTTGAAGGCCGGAGGACAAAACTCAGAAATGGAGCAAACCCCTTTTGTAGAAAATATGTTGGAGCGGTGTAATACAATATGTTCCAAATAGTTAAATAACATAAATATAAAACAAACAAATTCGTCAAAGGAAAAGGGTGTGTTGCATAATGATTTTTAAAGATTTCTCTGGAAGGTAAAAATTAATATACACAAATCCTATTTCGTTTTGAAAAATAACCATTAAAATAATTATTGAATTTGCATTCGGCATTTATCCCAATTTTGTTTAAAATTTAAAGTTTCGTTTGAAAGGGGAAAATGGAAAAATATGTTCAACTGCCAAATGCATTCAACTCTATCATCAAACTAAATCCTTTAAAACTGACAAATTGATACATTAAAAACGGTTTGAAAGATAAATATGTTATCAAAAATAATTTAGGTAAGTAATTTCTAAAATTAATAAATTATCTCAGTAGAACTTATAACAAGAGAATTAGAAAGTCAACACATTTTTAAATATATTTTAAAGAGATTGTGGAAAATGGTAAAATATAATAAGTGATATTAATGATAAATATATTTTAGGAAATAGTATATTTAAAAATATGCATAGCTTATAAATTACATAAAATTTCGATGAGAATTTAAAAAATAAAATCAAAATGAATCTTAGCCGAGTAAAAACATATACCCTCTTAATAACCCTACCGAAAACCCTCCATTAAAAATTTTGCTGGAACTTATAAAAGAGTACTAGCGTGTTTTATATAATATTGTTCTTAAATTTTGTTTAGGGGGTCGTCTAAATATAGAAATTGTACAAACATAAATTTTTCAAAGCTAATACCCAATTTTGATATTATTTTGGTTTTTACTGTAAGATTTACCTCCTTCAGATTCCAAACGGGAAATCAATCGTTCATGTAGTTTGATAATTATGCAGTTTTAAAATTTTAAACTTCTAACCTTAAATTTATTTTTAATCGTTGCAAAACAGATTGCAATGCGGGTAGGTTTTTATGCATAATCCAAAAACTACTTGGCAGAATCAACAATAATTTGGGATTGGCCTTTTTAAATCTTTTGAAAACAAGATTTATTTAGAAAAAAATTATAGGTTGCAATTAATGTTTTTTCTCGAAAATGTATTGTTAAGATATAGAACATTTGAACTTAATTAAAAAGAAATAATAAGTTAATTTTTAACAAAAATGGATTTTTAAAAACTTCAGTTATGCGAATTAAAAATTAAAGCTCATTGCGCTGTATAGTTTTTGTGTTATTCTTAAAAACCTACGAGCATTACAATATGTTTATTAACGATTAAAATTTAATTTAAGACTAGGTCTTCTAAGTTTTAAATCTGCATAATTCCTAACCTAATTGACGGATTGACTTTCCTCTTGTTTCTCGAAGAAGAAATTTACTAAAAAATTCAAATATTAAGTAACAAATAGGTATAACTTTATTTTAAAATTTTATATAATTTCTATGTGTTAACTAACACATAAGAAAAATTTGAGTATAATGTTACTTAATTGTCATTAATACATTTAGATTACTACCATCTACATTTTTATACGATGACTTGTGTAGTGTTATACATTTAATATCACAACTGTACGTTTTACATAAAAATTATCACTCTTATCCTTTTCCATGGAAAGATCTCTTTCATGTCGTTAGAAAAACGAATTTCATTAAGAATCTAAAGCATAAATATCTTGAAATTCATTTACCTGTAATATCTTAGAAATATGATATTTTAGGTTATAACTTTTGATTTTGTTTTATACAAATAATTTTCGTTGTATTCATGTTTGTGCATTTTGAAATTTTACATTTCTTTTTCACCATGCATACTAAACAAATTAATATATATATTTTTTTGAAAATGAACTAATATTTAGTTTATTAAATTTGGTGACAATTTTTCTATGGTATTCTTATATTAGTTACAGTTTATTTTAATTTATACAACATTACAAAATAAGGATTTTACTCTTCTATTGTGTTTTATAGGTATACTGTTAATGTTTATATTGCAAGACATAATTATTTATCAATAATCTAACAGTTTTAAAATAAGAATTGGAGACTAATTGAAATATTATGTCATATCCCATTTCGAATATGTATATATATATATATATATATATATATATATATATATATATATATATATATATATGTGTGTGCTTATGCAATATTATTGCATCTTTTAATATTTTACACCATTTGATAATTATTTAATGCTAGCGTATCTTCTAAAGTTTCATTCATGGCATTGTCCAAACAAAGTTCTAATCAGAAGAACACCTTTCCGAATGAGCATGGGTGTGGGCCCCCAATGCCTTCGTCAGAATAAACCCGGTTTGAATACGCCACACCGTTTAAATTATTATGGGTTTTTTAGACGAAATTATTTCGAAACGAACCTGGGATTTCATCTAAACTGCCACCGACATCGTGCAAAAATCGTTATTTTTCATCTTTGAAAAGCGTAAGTTGTTGTATAGCAGATGCACCAAACGATTGACTGAGATGCAATTAAAAAATTTCACCATCGTCATTTATCTTACTATAGGGAACGAATTGTCATTCTTTACACTTGGATTTAATCACGGCAGTAGCAAAATATACTGAACAGTTCTCTTATTTGTTAAAAATACATTTCTACTCTTCGTTTACTTTATTGATTAACTAAAAAAATATTTTAGATTAAAGAAAAAAATATTTTAATGTTTCATTTTTGGAAGTGCCTTTAAAAAAAATCCTTTAACGAACAAATTTTATAGATGACAAAATTTCTATACTTGGCTAAAAGATTAAAAAATTTTTTCATTTGCGAATTTTAAAAAGCTGCCGAAGTACGCGAAAAAATACGGCTAAAAATCGTATAAAGAATATTAAACAAATTCGCTAAAAAATCCAAAATTGCTGTATGAATTGAGATTAAAATTTATTGAAAGATGATAAAATTCTAAATTGGCCTAAAAGACTTAAGACGATTTATTTTAAGTAATGAATTAAAATCGCCACAAACGCAAAATAAATAAATATATTAATTAAATTAAATTTAAATTAAAAATCGAAAAAAAATAAATTCAAAATATCTACTGCATATGAAGTATGTACCTACCTGTCACACTGTGTAGCTATACGCGTAGCATTCTCTTCAGAAAACCTTGAAACACACAAACTTTCTTATTATAGATAACAAATTAAAATTTCATCGCACTTTCCCTATTACAAAAATTAAATGTAAAGTATGAAATATATAAAAGATGAAATTAGAAAAGACTTAATGAAATTTATAAAGATGAGTTAATTATCTTCTACCTTCAAGTTAATACTTTGGAACTCAGGAAAAATATTTAAAAAAAACAATGCTAAAATTCATAGCTTGTCTTTCAAAGATTTTCCTTATTTCCATTTGAAATATGTCAAATTAAACAATTTTGTTCCAGTATAACGGCGCTTTAAAGAAACAGTATGCGTAATTGGAAATATTTTCCGTAATTAAAATTTCTGATAGCTAATTAACTGCTAACAATGCAAAAATATTTCATAAAGCGTGTGTTGTGTTTCAAATGTAGAGGGACAATTTCGAAAACGTAAGAAAATTGTTAAAAGGTTTAAAATTTTAGAGAAGAAAATTGAGAAAATTATTCTTTATTGCAATAATTAATTTATAGCATACTCTTATAATATATTATTATAATAAAACCCACACATTGTATGTATTTTATTTTAAATATATCCCTATTTTAAACTCTATACATATATAAAGATTTTAAATAATTTAAGAAATTTCTGATCTTTTATAAATGATAAAATGTGGTACAAATCTATATATGCATGTTTCATAATAATTTTATTCTCTCTACTTTTGACATCTCTTTAGTTTTATATAACATTTGGTACTTTTTTGGTAGTCTGTATATATATCATCATCATCATCATCAACCGTTTTCAATCCACTGCTGGATATAGGTCACCCCCAGATTTTTCCATTGTTGCCTGTCATATAGATTTTTCCACTGTGGCTGCCATAAGTTTATATATATATATATAGAGGCTAACGAAAGAGACAGGCTACCGCGGTGCATTCCACTTATCTTTTTTTACAGACCGCTAGACTGACGTGATGCTCTTTCCGTACACCTGCATTTTGTGGATTCGAGCATCACGTGACTTTCGCTGTCTGTAAAAAAGGATACGCGTAAAGCACCGCGGTAGCCTTTCTTTTTCGTTAGCCTCGATATATATATATACGGCGTCCGGCTAAAAGAAAAGTACCCAATACTTAAATATTAATTCATATATCTCGAAACTGCATGCGAAACGTGAATAGGTAAACTGTAATTTGAAACATGATGAAAATTCTCCAGTAACAATTTTCCAAAAACATTTAATAAAATATCTGCATAATTTTACACATAAGATATAACTGCAAATATATAGTGTAACACATCACCTCTTTGTGTAATCATCTATGGAATTTGTTTTAGAGAAACTGAAAGAAAAAAAAACAGATCTTTCTTTACCTACGAAAATATAATATAACCACGAACGAAAGTTTACAAAATCTTTTCTGAGTTTCCAATGATTTCAAAAAGTTTTTTTTACCTTTGGAAAACTCAGAAAGTAATATATGTTTAAGATTTAAAGAAGAATTTATGAAAAATACATTTCTTTTGCTGCCATGGATTTTGTTAAACGTTTCCGACTATTTTTTATATTTCACTAATCAGTTTTATGAAAGCAGAACATCAGTTATTAGGCTGCTAGCTACTTGCATTTATACATTCCCAGCTGTGTTACTGAATGTATATATGCAGGAGTAACAAAATAATATTCACGCTAAAGTTGTTAACTTGTGACGGCCATTGCCATCAGTTTTGAGTGAGCGAAGCGTACAAGGGGAGCACAGAGGTAAAGTTTAAAAGCAGGGCTTGAGCAGGCCACTATTTATTTTCCTGACTCCAAAAAATAAATAATTAAAACTTCTTCTCGAAGCTCTATTCCGTAAAATAAAAGTTTCAAATATACTAAATGTAAAGATTAAAAAGAAACGAACTCACAAATTCAATAGGCAGCCTCAGGTCAGAGTGCATTCAATAAACACTTCAATTCCACACTTTAGACCAGGCGAGCGCTGATGCAGTCGTTCGTCCGGGCCAGAAAGCTAATACATACTCCTAGACTTCTGCATCTTCCATTTAATCATAGGATCTAGATTTCTTCGTAGCGGTAGTGGACCCGATCCAAGTTCCGCTTTTCAAACTAAAGTTCGAAGCTTATATATCACAAATATCGATTGACCAGCGACAATAATTTGCATGAATATCGATAAAAAGCTGAAAGTCACAATTTCCGAGATTCACACAGCATCAGTCGAAAAATAGAGAAAGAGAGCCTTGATCAACTTTTACGAACATGGACAGTTAGTGGACAAAAAAATTACTATCTCAGTCAAAACCTCGCCTACTCACATGATCAGAGTAGCCAAACCCTTACAAACTTATTGTGTTTATCTGTAAAACCTGTTTGGTAAACACGGAAATGTTTATTTGATAATTGATTGCATCTAACTAGAATCCGTCAGGTCGAAATGTCGGAGCATTGAGTGGGATAAACATAAAATATAACATTAACAATATATAATATATATTTTTTATTTTTATATTTACTGTTTAATAGTATAAAAGAAAATTTACAATAACAGCTGTTGAATCTTCAAGTGTTTATTCGGTCAACAGTTGCCTCAGATACTGCTCAAATGCTAATTTATCAGCAAGTGCCCCCATTCTTCTAATTTGGTCTAGCCTATCCTTTGCGAAAGGCACTTCAATCAGAACATCCTCTAAACGTCGAACCCTGCTAAACGCGACATAAGTTGCTCCAAGTGACAACTCATTTTCACCAATGTCCACAGCTATTTTTGACAAAGTTAAACCTTGTGATTTGTGTATGGTGACAGCGTATGAAACTGTTAAAGATAACTGAGTACGGGAGCACGAGACATTGTTTTCTTTCCAAGACTTTGTAATAGGTGTGACAGGAAAAAGTCTTTCAGTGAGAAATGGTCCCCGATAATCATCAAAATGAACCATTACTGCCTGTGGCAAGCCTGGAGGCCGTAATCCTGGTCCGTAGACAATATCTTTTACCGTATCAAGTGCGCCGTTGACCAATCTTACCTCTGTCCACAGATTGGTACGCAACATAATTCTGCATCCAATTGCTAAAAAAAGTTCAGCCTGAAGTCCAGACGCGTGCTCATCTTCACTCCATCTTGCTATTTGATTATTGTGGTCTGCTAATATTCTTGCCACTGGCCATTTTGATTTACGAAGTACTTCTTGATTATGTTCTTCAGCTTGCTTGTTTGTGGGAAAAAGGCGTATAGCATCTTGAAATCTTTCAAGTTCAGCCGGAGGCTGCATAGCTTTACATCGTTGCATAAGGGATGCGTATTGGTCGCCTGTAACTTCGCCTACGGAAAGCGAATCAAGAGTCTCTCTAAACTGTATTTGCTGATCGTCGCTTTGTCTCATTGACTTTGTTAAGGTGAAACATTTTTCAAACATCTTAAGAACTGTTTGTCCACGTAAAGCCAAAATGTCTTTTATAGAATGTCTCCTATATAGAGGTGTGTCTTTTACAGGCTGTAGCTGCCTAATATCTCCAATCAGGTAAAAAAATAAGCCCCCAAAAGGTTCAATGCTGTCTGGTTTAACTTCGCAACATCTTTGCTCAAGTGCAGCCATCAGACGGCATCCGATCATTGAAAATTCGTCAATAATGAGAAATGAAACTGGATTCATGCTGAGCTGTAGATTTCTTGCTGCTTCACTTCCTAAATCAGCAAACGATTTAAAACAAGTTGGTACTTTTAGTGCAGAGTGAATTGTTTTGCTCTCGACATTAATTGCAGCAGCACCTGTTGGAGCCAAAACCATAATAGCTTCCGGTCCTAACTGCTCTGTAACTCTTTTACGAATTTCTTTTATTACCGTACTTTTTCCAGTTCCGGCTTTCCCAATAACAAAAGTACGTTTAGGGCAATTTATAAATCTTGATTGCAAAGACGAAAGCTCTTGCGTGCATAAGTGAAGTATTTTTTGCTACTCATCTGTAAATCTGATCTCAGACGTATCGTAATTTTGATGCACTGTAAGTTGTTGTTCTTTACAGTAATTTAAAAATGAAGTAAAATTGCGATCAGGGTACTTGTAACTCTCACTTTTCCACTCACATGCATGATCAATCACGCGTTGCCCCAAAGTATCCTCGTTTGTCTGCACAGGAACTATGGCAGCTGCTGCCATATATGGATCAATCTCGCGGTATTCTTCTTGCAGGATTTCTGTCTCATGTGTACTGCTAACAGCAGGAAAATTTATTTCTTCGTGTGCATCAATATTTAGATCATTGAATGCTTGCTCCCATGAGTGATACGCAGACGGCAGACCTTCTTGCAATAAAGAGTCAGAATTACCTCTCCAAGGATAATTGAGTAATACTTGTTGCCTATAGTATTCTTCGGCTAGAGTTGGGTCGTGGTTGAGTGATGTAAGAGGAAAAACTCTGACAACTGCATCTTTTCTTCTTTGGTGATAATCGACTCCTCTTACTGAGAAAGATTTTGCAAACTTAAGAAGCGTGCAGGAAATAAGTTTCTCCGGCCGCGCGCAATATTTCTGAAGCATGCTTTTTGATGGTCTTTCGTCGCTTGAAAAGTTAATTTCTTCCCAGTTCTTATCATGAAGCCATATTGTAACTACTTCCCGACTACTGTGATACATTGGCCATCCCATTAATATGTGTACTACCTCTTGGGCTGAGTAATCCCTTTTAGAAACAGAAGACAAAATAAGTTTTTGGACTGCTTGAACCGCTGGATTTGTTTCGTTCATCTTATTTAAAATTTCAGATAACAATTCCTTGTAAGGAACAGAAGCTGTTTCTGATTTTGAGGCATATTTGGCAATGTAATGCAAAACCGCATCTTTTGATGTAATAGGACTGAAATCCGTGTTAGCTCTCCAAACATGTGACACGAAGCAATTGTAGGTATTCATTTCAGAATCGTTTCTTTTTTGGCAAAAAGCTAATTATGCCATTTTCTACTTGAAGCTTTGGAGAGTCGCACTCTGCTGTTGGAAAACCAAATCTGCAGCTATAATTATTTGTATATCTTTTTTTCCTTAGGCAATAATCTCCATTTCGTGTGTGACGTTGGACTTGATTTAAGAGCTGAGCGAGATCTTTTCACGATCTTCACTGGAAATGTCTGAAAAGCGAACTCGACAGCGGTGTATATCATTTACGAGGACGTCCTTGTCAGGATTAACAGCACTGCATAGTTTTTCAAAATATGCTGTTACGGCTGCTACATTTTCAGCCTTAGTCATGTCTAGTGTTTCTCAGCTGTACCATGTGGAAAAAGATGAGGAAAAGCACATGCTATGTAACCCTCTTCTTGAAATTCGTTGATAGGCTGTGAATTTAATGAAGGGTGAGGCACACGTATTGCGTCATTTATTAAGTTGTTTTGATCTACCGGTTCAAGTAGTGGTCTAAATGACTCGCGCCTTATTTCCTCGTTCAAAGTATCAATATCCTCAGTAATATCGGTTGCTGTTGGTAACATTTGAGATACGTCACCATTCTCAGGTAATGTAGCGATCAAATCTTCATCAATTTTGATATTTGAATAATAAGGATTGTGAGCTTTAAGCCATCTGAGTGCTTCTAGAAGGCGTTGTGAGCGAACAGAAAACTCTGCACATCCTGATAAAGTATCTTTTGTCACTAACACAATTGAAGTCATATCTGAAGGATTGACAGGCAGGCGCGAAATAAAACTCTCAATATTTTGTTTAAAGCTGATTACATTTCCGCTGTATCCATACTGTGAGCCTCGTATACGGTAAAGAGAAACCACTGGATGTATTTGAGCGATCATCATTTGTTCAATGTAGCTCAGATCTTTGAGACAAATAGGAACTGGACCTGGGTCCATCGAATTAGTGACAGAAAACTTGAACGTCTCTACACTTGCATGTCTGGCAGAGCCCAGCAGTATTTAATATGATATCAGGGAAAGCTCTGTGACACGTATTACAGGACACAAAGGTGATTTGCGATACCTCTCTATCAAACCTGATTGCTTCAGTCATTTGAGTTGTCAGTATACCGGTACTCGGCAAAAAATCTGAAGGTAACTGACTTGTGCGACTTCTCCGCATTGAATTACGATTCGCAATTCTTCTCATTTCAGCTGATTGCTTTCTCTTAACTGGCATCCTTGCAAATTCTATATAATAAAAACATATAATCCGTCCATATATAAAATGTTTCTTAATATATATATTTTTTTTATCCTGGATTGGCTGGACTATATCAAAATAAACAGGTTTACTCTCATACTTCTTTTATACAAGAGGCTTGAATGAAAAGACAAAAAAATATTTTGAAATGGAAACAAAAAGTTTAATTACACCAATTGCTGAGTTCGATTTAAAAAAAACTAAATTCATGTACTTAATACGATTTAAACTTCATTGCACGTGTTTTAAGATAAAAAGATAAAAATGTATTGGGTCCTTATTTCAGAAAAGTAAAATATATGTAAAATATATAAAAGTTAAATATATGGGACCGAGATTAAGAGCTTTTACTAAAAGGTTGTTTCCGAGTATATTGTTATTTAAATAAGTTTCTCATCATAAAAAATGGCAACAATATAAATTATTTCAATTTTCTCTTTATTTAATTCAAAAGTTTTTCATGATAAAAAATGGCAACAATATAAATTATTTCAATTTTCTTTTTATTTAATTCAAACAATCGCAATGTTATCTCTATGGGGAAATGAAAAATTCTAGAGCAGACGATTCCGGGCGTTAGAGTTGACGAATATTTCTGTTTTTCAATCCCCGGCGAGATTTTGCCACTACCGACTTCCAGTCCAATTTTGGTATCAATGCGGCAAATATTTTGGCCGCTATCGTGTACACAAAAGTGTAATTCTTCATGGGAAGCCGGAGCTTTGCTCCGACAAAAATACTATATTCCTGTTTGTGAAAACTGATTACACTACAAGTATTATACGGAAAGGTTTCAGAAAATCAGTGACAGCGAAATACACTTTTTTTTATAAATACTTATTTACATCTCGAAACTATATTGCTTTCTGTGATTTCGAAAGATTAAATTGCTTCTAGGAATCTTGGGCAATTTGTAAGAGGTAATTGTATTTCATTCTTCGTGGTTATATTATACTTTCCTAGATTAAAAACATTTTCTTCACTGTATATCTATGTAATCACATTCATTATATTATATCGCTGGAAACATATATTTGTTAGTTTTATATTCACAATAACAATTATAAAAGTTATATTTGTTTTTAAACTTAAATATTTCATTCTTTTGAATCTTATAACTTTATATAAGGATTATAAATAAAAGGAAGATACCCCTGATTCCAATTAAATAATAAATAGCACCTTATTAAAATAGCAAAAGATGGTACACATCTACGTACGCAATTTTTTTATTAAATTTATGCTTGACTTATCTTTTGTTTTACACACATTTTACGTTCTTACGTGCATTAGAGACTGCATATGATAAACATATCCAACAATAATAAAGAAACAAGTTTGCGTGTTTGTGTGTTTGTGTGTGTGTTTGTGTGTGTGTGTGTGTGTTTCTCGGTTGTGTTCTGTAGAGACCGCTGCACACACAGCTACACAATTTGGTGGGAAGTTATCTTTATGCATGTAGTTTTGTACTTCGAAGACAGATTTTGGAATTTTTGAATAGATTTTTTTTATTAAATTATTTATGCGATTTTTAGTGTTTTTTCACGTTTCGATGCGATTTTTCAACATTAGTAAGGGGAATGTGGTTCCAAACTTTTAGCCCAATATCGTAAATTTTATCCTCTTTTCAATAAACTTTATGCGAAATTTGTACAGTAATTTTTGTATATTTGGCATTTTTTTTTCCTTTGAAACTAAGAAATTTTGCCAGAATGCTTGATTGGTTCGGTGGTTGCGCTTCTATTTCAGCCTCAGAAACAATCAGAACCGTCATTTTTTTTTCTTCTTTTTAGCTTGTAGAAAGTTCATAATTCTTTACAGATAAAAAATCATGATTTTAAATATGCGATTTTTAGTATTTTTTGACGCTTCGCTGCGATTTAACCACATTAGTAACCGGAATCTGGTTCCAATCTTTTAGCCCAATACAGTAAATTTTATCCTATTTTCATAAAAGTTTATGCGAAATTCGTACAGCGATTTTTGATTTTTTGACGATTTTTTTCCTACGACAACAAGTAATTTTGCCCAGAACGCTTGATTGGTTCGGTGGTTGCTTCCATTTCTGCGTCAGATACACTCACAATCGTCATTTTTTAAAGCTCTTTTTAGCTTAGAGAAAGTTGATAATTCTGTACAGATAAAAAATCTTAATTTTAAAAGAGAAGGGCGAATTATTTATTAACCCTATTTTTTTATTAATTTTTTTCTTTTAGTTCCATTTTTTAACATTTTTTTTTTCATGTTTTGCAGCGTTTTTTGTTTCAAATGACGTCACAAATCGCCCACTACAAGTCAAACTTCATTGAAGGGCAGTTGTGATTGGTAGCTGATAGAATTGTAGGCGCAGCTGGAAGTCAATCGGGCAATAGTGATTGGCAGATGAAAAGCTCGTCAGCTGATTGCAATTCGAACAGCGAGTTGTGAACTTTTGCGATTTGTTTTATGCGATCTTTAGAGTTTTTTTATGTATACGTCATTTATGTATTTGATTTTAGAAATTAACAACGATAACTTACTGTTTTTGTATATATAAAAAAAGTAATTTTGTTTCTTTTTCAAAAGTTACTAATTCCTAATTTTTTTCGCCGTTGATTTAATTCTGTGCGGGGGGTAGGGAGGTGGGTGTTCGATTATAGTTTAAATATTTGGTTAATACTCTGATCGAACCCCTGCCTCCAAAATCAGAACTATTGAATTATTAGTCTGATTCAAACGAAACCTTTTCTCAGTTCCCCAGGTACTAGATGAACTTCGATATCATTTTTTCAGCCCTTGGTTACCACTATTTCTGAATATTAATGACTCTCGGGTTCTATGGGCCCAATTTCAATGACAATTAGTTCATTCAACTTAACACGAACTAATTACGATATAGATAACTAATTAAGATACAGATTTTGCGCCCCCTAGCCGAAGAAAATGAAAATAAAATATTTTGCAACGCGTGCGCAGCACGCCTGCTATACGGTGTCGTATTTAGCAGGGACATGTGCCAAATTTTCAACCGGAAAGAATTTTATTTAGAACTCAGTTCAAACCGTAGTGGTAGAAAGTGAAACTAAACAATTTTGCATTTAAAATTGTCCGATTCAAACAAAAGGCCCAATTTCAACGACAATTGATTCATTCAACTTAACATAAAATAATTAAGATATAGATAACTAATTAAGACATAAATTTCGCGCCCCCTGTGGTGGAAAGTGGAACTAAAACATTTTCTGCGCGTTCACAGAACACCTTTTATACGTTTTCATAAGCAGCGGGGACACGTGCCGGTGTTTCGTTCGGAAAGAGGTTTGTTTAGAACAGACTGCACCCCCTTGCGGTGGAAAATGTAACTAAATGATTTTGCATTTAATCTTGGTCCGATTCAAATGAAATCTTTTCGGACATTCTTCCGAGGTCTCCCAGGTACTAAATAAACTTCGGTATCTATTTTTCTGCCCTTGGTTACCACCATTTATGAATATTAATATCCAGGGGGGTGGATTTATTTCCTCTGGTTCTATGGGTCCAGTTTAAACAAAAATAGGTTCATTCAACTTAACATGAACTAAATAAGATATAGCTAATTATTTCAGACTCAGATTTGGTACTCCCTGGCTGTGGAAAGTGGAACTAACAGATTTTTCGTGCGTGAAACGCACGCCTTCTACACGGTACCGTAAGCAGCATGAACGACTGCCGGAGTTTCGTTCGGAAATAGGTTTATTTAGAACAGAATGCTCCACCTGGTGGTAGAAAATGGAACGAACAGATTTTGCAGCGCGTGCCTTGCACGCCTGCGATACACGGTATCGTAGGCAGCGGGGACACGTGTCGGATAATTTGTTTAGACCAAAATGCATCTCTTGGTGGTGTAACTAAAAGATTGTCCTCCGCTTGCATCAAAAATGATTATTTTTATTGAAACCGCAAAGAAAGTTACCGATTTGATTGTCCCAGAGATAGTTTCATTTTCACTCATCCTCGAGTATTAAGAAAAGTATTGGAATATTTGAATCGGAACTCACAGTTTATTTTTCTGATTCTGAAAATGCAAATTCTGTGAAAATCAAACTGTAAGATTTTTTTTAAAATTTTTTTTTACCAAAAACTGACCCGTTTTGAATCAAATGGTCCAGACATTTGAGGAGGCGGTATTAAATTTACTTCCGCTTCGGGTCCATCTCTCCATTTAATTTCCGAAAGACAAAGATTTACCAGTGGAAGGGTTTCATGCAGCGATTTTTAAGAGTGATTTCGCATTTCGTATTATGTTTTGGCGGGACCGGGCAGCGCCGGGCGGATCTGCTAGTAGGTAATACAATTATAAGTTCAAATAAGTTCAATAAAGTTTATCAACCGCAGGCGCTATTGCTACGAAATTTATTTTTGCTCTATCTGATTATCAAATAAAAATAGTGGTGTTTGTGTTGTTTTTAGTAATATTTAAATTATTTTAAAATTGTCAAAATAACGCATTTCAGAAAAAACTAATTCTTAATGAAATTTTCAGTAGTTTGAGCAACTATTATAGAAAAATACCAAATTTTACTTGTTTTTTTAAAAGCGTCATTTTGAAATATTTTGGGGTGGGGAACAAGTTTTTCTCTCTTCTTATTCGGGAAGGGGATAACTGCCCCCCACTAGAATGCACCCCTGGTTTTACTAAAAAATAATATTATTAATATATTCTGTCGTAGTTAAAAATTTAAAATAAATTTTGAAAAAAGTCCAGGGATCCTATATTGAATAAGTCGTGATTTAAAAAATAAGGATTTTTTTAAATATAATTTAAATACTTCTAAAAATAAGCAAAATACCACCATTTTTAGGGTTTCGTTCATCTCACGAAACCCTATTGCTCCCGCTCCGTTATCTGTCTGTCACAGAGCCATTCTCGAAAACTGTGTAACTTACAGAGTTGAAACTTTGTGTATAAATCAGAATATCAGCTACAAAGAGCTGAAAATATCAAAATTTGAAAAATTCGTGTTATTTTAATAAATAGAGATAAAAAACCAAAATTCTAACAGCCTTTTCTTATTAAATTTGAACATTTTCCCTTATAGCAGATGCCAAAAATTAAAAATCCATGATGAAATTCTATCTACAATAATTAATTTTCTATCAGACGATTTCCACGTGAAAAATAACAAGAACGAAAAATCATGCGTCAAGCATAGATTATGTAACACTTTCCAACGCTTCCAAAATAATTTTACGAATCATACTCTTTAATAAGCTAAAAGATAACATCTAAGTAATCCGAATACTTTTATTCAGCCCTGTATAGAATCTATAGATTTGTATATATACTACATAGGATGCTAAATTTTAGTTCAGTTAGGAAACACGTAGCACAGTTTAAAATTCTCCGTCTGGAGTTAAATAATACGGAAATGTGTTCCCGAACTTTTGGGCTTCCCTGTATAGGATTTACAGAATTTATACACACCACGTAATATACAAAACGCGATTTAAAATTAAAATCGCGTTCAGTAACTTAAAACGCACTTCCAGGAATTATTGTTAACATACAGTAGAGAATTCTTTTGTGTGTCCCTGTAAATGAACGATGACTGCTATACACAATATTCTGTAGTAAGTCTCTTGTAATGAACCTTATATAAATTTCAATGCGTTTAAAATAGGGAAACATTATTTAAATAAACCGCAGATGATTTTTCTCCATAGACGTAATGTAACGGAATTCTTTTGTGTGTCCCGGTAAATGAACGATGACTGCTATACACACAATATTCTGTAGTAAGTCTCTTGTAATGAACCTTATATAAATTTCAATGCGTTTAAAATAGGGAAACATTATTTAAATAAACCGCAAATGATTTTTCCCCATAGACCGCAATGTAACGGAATTCTTTTGAGTGTCCCTGTAAAAAAACTATACGTGCTACACACTTCCGTTGAAATAGGGAACATGCTATAGATAACGATTATAACATATAAAAATTGCAGGGCAATCCGAGCATATTTACGGGAGTTAGAGCACGGCCAGACGGCCAGACGGCAGACGGCCAGACAAACCGAAGTCATAAACACTTTTCAACTAGGTTGGAAAGTGTTAAAAATGAAATAAAAAGTTTCACCAATTGAAAAAAAAGATTAATATGAAATAAAAAAGATTGACGTCATAGTGGTAATAAAATAGAAAGATTTCTCAATAATACAAGAAGTATGAGTATGTGTGCATGTACACAAAGCAGATTAATTACACGTCATTAGAGAATTAAAATGAAAATCTGACGTCATATCGCAAGTTTAACGGATTTTTCAAATGTTTCAGTATAATACAAAGCCAGTATGAATATGGGTAATATAGAATAGTAAATATATGAGTTTGAGGAACGTATTGAATCATGATAAAAACCCGATTATGGAAATATTCGCATATTTTAACATTTTGAAGGTGTACAACATGTTTAATTTTGAAATTATTTTTTTAAGTATCGCATTTAGTCCACATGAGAGATATCATTATGACAGAATATAATAGTGGGCTTCACCCGCTATCGGGCCGGTTCAGATATTCGAAAAACCGAGAAAAATAGACAGTTTTTTTTTTTTTTTTTTTTTTTTTTTTTTTTTTTTTTTTTTTTTTTTTAGAAAATGAAATTTATTTGGATTTTTTAAAGAAAGGATAAAGTGTTTTGAAAGGAATATTAAACGAAACCCTTTGTGCGAACTTGGATCACACTTACCCACTTGTTATTTCATAATCAGATAGAGGATATCTTTACGCACAATTTGTAACAAAAATAAATTTCTAAGCAACTACGACTTTCGTTGCATTTTTGGATTACTAATTATTTTTTTCAGAAAAAGTACTCGATTTTAAAGGCTATAAAAGCTTTTAGACACACTAAAAATGTCTTAAACATAACAATATTTTTTTTTCATAATCTACATACCCCATGTATCATGTATAGATTATTGTTTGTTGGTTAGATATTGAAATATAGTTCTAATAACACACTACCTTTTAAAACTGAACAGTCAAGAATGCGAGCTCATGGCAATTTTATAAAATTTTGATAATTTTCTTGCTTTAAAAATTATTTACCTTCGAGCAAAATCAATTACCCCTGATTATATATATATAGTAAGAATAAACCCAGCCTGTTTCGTTGAAATCGGTGATGGTGGGTTACATAATCAATTTTGTACTGCCTGATTTGATGTGGTTAATGTCTTATTTGATGTGGTTAATGTCTTATTATTATTGCCCCAGTTGTTATTTATGCTTTAAAACCGATGTCGCACAGAGTGGTTCACCAGTGTGTCACTACAAGAAAGGCCGCTTCTTTAAAGGTTAATTAAATGATAAATATCGGCTTAGCAAAAATATAAAATTTTGTATAAATCTGAAAGCATATTCAATTAAACACTTAGCAAATAATCCATTTGTTTGCTGCAACTGAAACATTTTCTTGAAAGCCTGTGTGGTTTTGAATAAATTCACTTTCAGTAAACATTTCTATTCTATAAATTTCACTGATATTAAAAGTAATTATTTCCCTTCGGGAAACAAAGTATGGTTTTCAAGGTTTAATTTGTAAACCTTGTATTTCACCGCTTTCAAAAGTATTTTTGGAAAGCGCAATGTCCTGTAGCTAATGGTTTGCAGTTTTCTCATGAAGTATATTTCACTAATAAATGATTAAACCATATATTTTGGAAGGAGTAAAATTTATCAGGACTGTGGATCTTACTTATTGTGGACAACTGTGGATCTTAGCTTATTAATTAAATATCACTACATAAAACTGCGTATTGAAACAGTTATAACAAAAAGGTAAGATATTACAAATTGGGTATTTCCCAAGTTTTCAATTATCCATGCTTAAGATTTATACAAACTTTTGTATATTTGCTAAGCCGATATTTATCATTTTATTAAAGTCTGATGTTTATGTTCCTTATATTGACAATCGTTACATATTTATAAGTTTAAAATAATGAATGGTTATGATAAATTCGGTATAGCGTAAAATTGGGAGTCATAAATTTATTTATCTTAATCATGGGTGATTGAAAACTAACAAAATAATCAATTTGTTTCCTGTAACTGAAACACATTAAATATTCCTGAACGACTGTTGGAATTTTGAATAAATTCACTTTCAATAGAAATTCCTATATGATAAATTTCTCTGAGATTAAAAGTAATTATTTCCCTTCAGGAAAATAAAAATGGCTTTCAGGGTTTACTTTGTAAATCATTTATTGCACTGCTTTCAAAAGTATTTTTGGAAAGCGTAAATTAATTTTTCTCAGATTTCAAATGAAATATGCTTGCTTGATAAATGAACATCCGATATGTTTAGGAAGAAATGAAAATTATCAGGGATTGTGGAACTAAGTTTATTAATTAAATATCACTACAGAAAATTGGAAATTTAAAGAGTTTTGACAGAAAGGAGATAAAACGTAAAATTTACGTTCATAAATATAATTATTTTTTCCCTGGAAACTATCAATCGATTAACCAAAACACCGTTCAGAAAATTGAAATTTGATAACATATTTTATAAAAACTAATAATGCAATTCAAAATATAATTTACAAATAATTTATAATTTAATGAAATTTTAAAAATCATTTTCGGTTTCTATCAATTTTACGTCCGGTATCTTGGGGATTATGGCATTGTACTGACTTACTATAGGCCTGATTTCCGACTTCGGATAGGGGCCAGGTTCGCTCAAACTTTTATTCCTTCCTGGTTAGTAAAATAACAAGCATGCATGAGAACCAAACACGTGGGGGTACCGTGCTCATATACTATATTAGCCATATGCTATATTAGCACCTTAGATCCCGTGGGTAAGAAAAAGCAGTTGGACAATACAGTGCATAATTCTTTGTGGATTGTAGCACCACGGAGTTTAATTTTTGTTATACCACTTTCAATTTAAATTGTGTATAAATATAGAAACATTAAAATAAACACAAATATGAATTTTTCAATTGAACGAGGTATATATCCAACATCATTTACGAAACAAGAAACATAAAATATAACGTACATATAAGAATATGGAATGTTTTTTTTGTTGTTTTTTCTATTTATTTAATATCTGCTAGAACTCGGGAAAGCAATTTAGCAACAATTTAGCAATTTTTTGTTTTCTTTGAAAAGAAAATAATAGAATAAATGTGAAGCGATAGAGATGAAATGAAAATGTATCACTTCTAGGGCTAAATTATTTATCAATATATCCTTCAAATATTTATATTTTTAACTGTCGCATTAACGATAACTAAGATCTGATTCTGACGATAAATCCCAATAACGATAGTTAAGATTCGACTCTACTGATATATCCCAATAACATATTTTTTTCTGGCAGCGCGACTTGGAAATCCTTGAAAAATCGCGGAATACTACGTACTGATATCGGAATAATCCTTTCTTCTTATGCATCTATTCAGCACCCGCTTCATTCAAAGCCGGATATTCCTTCTAACGATTATCTCTCTTTCTTTGTTATCCCAATATATCCCGATACATCCTCTGCTTTATTTTTTATTCCCACCAACCGCATATTCATCTGTCCGTTCGTAACTGAATGATACTGTTATCGTCTGTGTTTCAATTAGGGTTACTATAATCCAGGCTGAATCATCAAATTTTAATGCCCACTTACACCAATCAGCGATTGTTGTCCAATCGGCGTAACCAATCGTTCTTTTCCTATGGGCAATTAAATGGGGGCGTGAGTCAGCCCGTATTGTAGGAGCGTTACTTTCAATACCGTCGCTGCTATTGGTCTAGAGATATTGCAATATGTCACACAGATTGATATATCATGACCAATAAAGATGCGCTAAAATATTATTGAGTTATTGTGTAGTCCATAATACAAGAGCTTAGCATCTGTAAAGATTGGTTCGCGAGCAACCAATCAGAGTGCGCTAATAGTAAAATTTCGCCTTTTGCCACGTTGGTGAAGCGAAGCTTCCCCGCTCTATCATGCTGATTGGTTACTTTTGAACGGAGCTTCTTAGCTATTAACATGTAGTATCGCGTACGCCAATGCTCGTTACTATTATCCTGTCTCTGGTATTATCGGTAGAGAGAGATTGAATCCAAGTGAATTTAATATATACTGTCTTGATATTTCAGCTAAAAATGAAGCTCAAAAATATATTTTAATTAGTATAAAACTATTCCGAAATGTTATTTGAATATTAATACTTCGAAAAAAGATTTCAATGTTGTATTTATGTAAAGTAAATAGATGAGAAGGTATAAATAGAGTGAATTTTTTTTCTTTTTTTTTCTATTAAGAATGCATTGATACCTTAGAGTATGATTGAAAAGCAACATTTCTGCAACATCTGTCATCCATTGAAAGTTGTTTAATTACAAGTGTATTAGAATGACATTTGGCATTAAACAAATTTCAGTTTTTGCTGTTATTTTTTATATATTTTAATCATATTAAAATCATCAACTTCCTAAATTTAAGAACATTTTATTTTAGTTTTTTTTATTAATATTCTCAGTTATACACGAGGAAATTAAATAGTTAAAATAGTGCATAAAATAGGAAGAATAGGGAACACACTATTTTTAAAGAAGAACATTATCTAAGCAATGGTATAAGAGCAAATAGATACCGAACACTTTGTCTATTTCCTAAAATATTGCAATTTTGTTTAAATATGAAACTATAATATTTAAAGGATGTTGTGTGAGCAAATATATATAAAGAATTGATACATAGGCTTTCTACGCCTGCTTGTACTTAAATTGCTGCTACCATATCATTTGTCTTTAAAAATTAACAATTTTTCTATTCCCACACACTTTAAGGTAGTTATAGCGATATATCACAAATATCAATATTAATTCATTGATATATTGCTATATTGAATTTCTGATATCGTGTAGCACTAACCACTTCCTTTTCTGGGTTTTGCCCCATGTTGCCCACATTTTTTTTCTCATGGTAATGAAATAACATCGATAAGCACTGTTTTTAAATTTGATTTTAGAAGTATTATATTTTCGATTATGTAATTTCAAATATACTATTATCAAAACATAAAAAAGAGAAAATAAATAATCAATTTAAATCCTGACGTGGGTATATAAATTGTAAAAATAATTGCATTAAATTTTGAGAACATTTTAGATATTTTTTGCGTATTAAACAAATTATTAGTGACGATTTCCATAATTTTCGTACATTTGTCTATGTCAACTCTCACGAAATGCTTTCTGTTATGAAAATTTGAATTATTAAATTCAAATGAAGTATTAAATTAAAACGATCATTATAGATAGTTTCCCAAAAAATAAAACACTGCATTAAATTCATTTCCGAAAGATAATTTCATATTCTTGTGCAATCCTGGAAGATTGTTTAGAAATAAAGTACAAATGTATTTTGCACAACAATATCAGCTAAAGTGATTGCTATAAATCGTAATGGAACTTAGAAAAAAAATTCCAAGTTTCATTGGATGTGATTACAAAAAAAGAATGATGCTATTTGTTTCATTTAATATTATTATTAAACGACGAATGTGGATATTATAAAGGGTTAGATTGTGGAAGAAGATGTGTAAAATATATTTCTGTATACGTTACAGTTATATTCGTTTATTCGCTTTCATAAATAATATTGAATTCCATGAAACTGATCTAAGACGTTGTAGAAATAAAATAAAATAAATAAACCAAAACTATACCTGAAATTATTTATTTTTATTTTATAAAATTTTCATTTTTGGTTTTATTTTTTAATTTAAATTTTATTCGTATTAGTCAGATCTGTTCAACCTGTTGCCAACTATTCACCAGAAAATTTTTACAGAAATATTTACTTATCTAATCTCCGAATATATTCGATTAAATATAGGAAATATTTCTGTATGACGTTTCTGGTGAATAGCGGACACCATTTTGGACATCCCTAGTATTAACTTATATTAACCTAAATTTATTTTCACTTATCCCCGGTTTACTGATTCTTTTCTTATGTGTCACTTTACAAATTTTTTACTATTTGTTTGGTAGGTAGGATAATTCTTATATATTGTATTTTGAGAAACGTTGCATTCTCATTAAACCATTATGTCTCATTTTATAAATCGGTTCATACATTTCATCGAAACTGTTAGAATAAATTAGTTTCGTCTCATGCAGAAGATATCATTTGTTGATAGAAAAGAAATCAGTTAATTTAATCCAATAAATTTTATAGTACATATTCTTTATGATTCTGTACTCATTTCAAAGATATTGTGATTTTCATAACATCCCATATGATTAACTGAAAATCATAAAAGATTAAAAAGCAATACGTCTGTCTAAGGTTTCAATTGTGATGTCATAATTTAAGAAATACCATATAAATAAATGAATAAATGCTGCTTAAAGCTTGAAGATATAGACCAGAGAGAAGATATGCGAAACTATATATAAGTAGATAGTGTACTACTTTTAGATATCCGTTTCCACAAATTCCAATACCGATTTTTCAAAGGAAGTGTTTAATAAATTATCTTAAAAAACTTAAATAATAAATTAAAAGCACATAAAATGTAACTGATACTAAAAATATGTGACCACAAGACGCTTATGATTCAAAATTCACGCAATGCTCCACCACAAAAAAAAAATGAAACACACATTGAAACAAGTCAGGGTGTGTGGTATAAAAACTAATGCAGAATGCATAAAATAAACTTATATCGAACAAAACATCTTAAAGTATTTCAAGGCAGTGGCGGAAAATTTTTAAAGTTGTTCACGTATTAAATCTTTATTTTGATTCTTAAACCATGTAATTTATTTTTTTTATTATACACACACATATACATACATACATATATAAATATACAGAGCTTTACAAATTTGATCAAATCTGGTAGCCAGCAAAAGATTCTAGTCGCCTGTGAACCAAACTGCCCTGTCATTGATTTTCAAAAAAAGTACAAAAGATTTTTATAAATTAGTTGAGAAAAAAATAACAAGCAAAATTTAGAATTATTAGTAACATAGTTTAGAAAGATAATATAAACTAATATCAAAATTATCAAAATTATATATCTCTGGTAAAAAAAGAAAAAAAAAGAAATACTGTAAATTCTGAACTAACCAGCATATTCGGTAAATGCTTATTACCGAATACGGAATGTACGGATAGTTGAGTGCTGCTACAAACTCTACATCTGATGAGGGTGCATCGATGAAATAGTCTAGCATGAATATAAAAGTTTGCATATTTTCCATTTGATTTTCGTCAAATAATTCTGATTTTATTATTTTAATATTTGCAGTTGATGAAAAAAATTTTGCCAAAATAAAAATAAAAGAGATTTTTTTTTAAATATATAATTTCCTAGATTATTTCTTAATATATTGTAACTTTGCAACATCTACAATGAGACATCTTATGAGCATTTTAATTTAACATTGTGACTAAGATGAATAACAGATGCTGTTCTTGACAGAATTTATAGGCAAGTAATTTTCATAAACATATTGATAGTAAAAAAAGTAAGTTTATATATATGCATAAACCTGCTCCAATAAGAATTAAGTTTGCAAAATAACTCAAGAGTTACTATGTATTGTGAATTTCTAACATAAACCATTTAACCAGTACTAATAGTAGTAGTACTCGGAAACAGTAGGCAATTGGGGGTGAAATGGATTGTTTTGATTCATCAATCTATGATAAGAATTTGAGGATAAATACCACACAGAAACAAAAGGAATAACTTACCCTTCTGAAGTGCAATGGATTATTTTTTATTGCTGTTTATTGCAGATGATAATCCAAACACATAAAATTATGAAATATTCTTGAATAAATAATGTGGTCACGTAATTAAAAATTATCTATAACGCATCTCCTCCACCAAGATTCTCTGAAAACTGGAAACCAGAGACTCTTACGAAAAGCTTTGGCAAACAACTCAGTACCAGAAACTTGTCTCCAAACCAGGGTGACGCCGACCTATTGAAAAGTGAGTGCGGCGCACACAGGAGTCATGATAATTAAGGCGCCTAGCATTTTAAGCGAGGGTGAAATATTTAAAAATATATATATTATACTTTAATCTTATTAAAATTAATTATTCTTGAAAGTTTAATTATATTCTACATATATTAATGCAAATGAGTTACTTATAATCACTTCTATATTATTGTTCGTTAAAAGGAATGTGAAAAGTTAATCAGTTTTAATTCTCAACACAAAAATCTGATTGGAAACTTGCAAAAAATCCTGAGTGTCCTTTTTGGCAAATTGTATTAAATTTTACATGCTTCCGAGGCTGGATTGACTCTATTTCTAGTTTTGTTGAAACATTCATTTTCCCCCACATTTTAATTACGTGACATGTTAACTGTCTAGGGCGGAAAAAATGTTTTTTTCTGTGCATGAAATTGAAATGCCTTTTAAACATGGTACTTTCTTTAGAGTTGCGAGAGAAGAGGAAGGACACCTCTTGCCACGCACGTATTGGTGTGGGATAAAGTAAAAACAACAAACATGTGCTCATGTCTTAGTCAATTCTTGTACAAAACTCCCGCCAGATTAAATAACTTGATCACCAGTGGTGACCTGGAGACCGCATTTGTTAAAGCCCTGTAACATATTATATATATATATATATATATATATATATATATATATATATATAGTGAGAGAAATAGATAGATATAGCTATATATATGTGTGGGTATATGTATATGTATATATCCGTATACATGTATATATGTGTGTGTGTGTGTATAAATATATATAAAATATGAGAAAAGGCGATATAAAAGGTAGTTTTTAATAACATGTGATTATCTGTACTGGATAATCTTTGAAATTTAATAACACCTACACCCTCAAAAAAATCCCTGAATTAAACATATTTTTCCGTTGCTTTTTTTTAAAAAAACACGAAAATTTCCTCTTTGATTTGCTTCGCTTCCTCCAAAATACGAAAAACTCACCAATCTAACATAAAATATACCTGAAATTCTCCAATCTAAGCCTGCAATTTCTTCAAACCACAGGGGTACACCGGCAACTGCGCTGCGTGTTACTTTTCCGCATTAGAAACGGAATTTTTACATACGTTTCTTTTTTTCCTTTAAAACACGGAAAATTCAAGAAACTAAGGTAAAATTTTCCTGAAATTCTCCAGTCACAAGACAGACATTTCTTCAAATAACAGAAAAATCTCTTCCAATCACATGGGGGTTCAGGCAACTTGCTATCTGTATTTTTTACGGTTTTTGACGAAATTTATTTTTAGAGTATATTTTATTGAAAGTGACATTTGAGTTTTCAAACACACTGTTTTCAAAGACGTCTAATTTAATTTTCAATTTAATTTGTAATTTATTTTGTAAGCAATTGTTAATTGTATTTTCTATGTGTTACCTATACATAAAATGGATATAATCTCAATTCTAAATATTGAATAATAGAAGTATGTAAAGTTTGTCAAAAAAATTGTTGTGTTATATAATGATTTTAACAGATTCCTCTGAATGTTTGGGATGAATATCCACATACCGTATATCGCTTTCAAAAGTCACCATTAAATAATTAATACTTCTGCATTCTGCATTTATGCCAATTCGTTTTAAATTTTAAATGTTCATTTGAAAGGGAAACTGGAAAATTTGTTCGTCTGCCAAATGCATTTAATTCTATCTTTGAACTAAATCATTTAAAACTATCAAAAGCTTTCTATCTTTGATATATACGATAGGTAAATGTTTGAAAAATTAATTATTTTAATCAAAAATAATATAATATGCGCAGAAAATTCTGAGAATTTCTAAAATTAATAAACTCTGTTAGTAGAACTTATTGACAAATGAACTATAATATTAGTAATTCCACACAATTTTTAATATAGTTTACAAAGATTCTGGAAAACGATTAAACATAAAAATCGATATACGCTTTGCAATCTGTTTTTGAAGGGTTAAAAATGAATTGAAAATTAGGAGTTTTAACTTTATACATGCATAATTCAGAAACTACTTGACCGAGTGTTTTCTCGTTTGTTATTCGAAGGTAATGTTTACAAAAAAAAAAAAAAAAAGAAAAAAAAAATTATGTCAAAAATATGTGTTAGTATTGAACATTTCAAAGGTTGATAAATTTCTATGTGTTGAAGACGCTGTACAAAAGTTGAAGAATACTCTTAATTAACGTACGCTATTATTTATGGATTGGTACGAGCTACATTTCTAAAGGTTATTTGTGACAGATTAATTGGAAGACCATTGCAATTTATGTCAAAGATTCTGCGTTTGATTCCTTAGAAACTTTTACAATCCGTTGGGAAAATTTAATCTTGTATCATATCTTTGCAGATCCGTATGATTATGTTAAAATAACAATAAAAAAGTTTATCGACGTTTCTAATGTTTAATAGGTTCCAAAATACGTAGCCAATTCTGATGGCAGAGGAGATAATATTGGTAAAACGTTGTCTGAGTGAATTTGGTTGGCCATTGTTCTTTCCAAGTAGCTCAATTGGAAGAGCACAGGTATTTAAGCGAAAGGTATCGTGTTTGATTACAGGCTTGGACACTTTTTCACACATTTGGAAAAATTTAAACTTGCATAATATCTTTGTCAATCAGAACGATTGTGTTAAATTAACAATAAAAAAGAGTATCTACGTTTCTATCATTTACTAGTTTTTCATTATCTGCGGCTATTCTGTTTAGATGTCTACACGGCAGGCAAAATCATAATACGAAATGGTTATCCGAGTGAATTGTGTCGGCCTGTTATAGACGCTCTTTCACCCAGTCGGGATTTCCAGACTTCCAATGCCACCCATTCGAACGTTCATAAACAAGGTGTTCCAAAATTTAACAGAAAAAGAAAGATTGATTATAGAAGACATCAAGAGAATGAAAACATATTATAGAACATAGGGTCACAAACCACTTTTAGTGAGATAAAATCGCAAAAACAGCTATGAAGGGTGTGACGTCGAGTGGAACAAAACAGGCCAATAATAAGTAAAAATTTTTTATATAACGTCAAGCATCATTACAATGCATTGCAGTTCAAAGTCAGGAAGGAGACGACGACATATTTTTACAGACATTATTCGAAGATGCGGCCACGAAAGTTATTGCACGGTCGACACTGTTGAACGAAGGATTGCCGGACGCGTTAAAACATAAAAATGTCTCGTCGTCTCCTTTCTGACGTTGAAATGTAATGCATTGTAATCATGCTTTACGTCAAATGTTTGTTTTTTTCTATTTTTTATTGGCTCTTTTTGTTCTACTCGACGTCATACACTTCATAAATTCTTTTGCGATTTTCTGCAACTATACGTGGTTTGCGAAGTACGAAGTACGTTTTCATCCTCTTGATGCTTCTTATCACCCCTCTTGATTTGCCGGTTGAATTTTGGAACACCCTGTATATTTACAAATAATCTATATATATCTACATAAATTTCTCTCTCTCTCTCTCTCTCTCTCTCCTTCTATATATATATATATATAAGATGTCATAACACTGTAGCACTCGTATTTATGAATATATTTGGATACAACTGAGCATATGTAGGGGATTTACCAAGGTCTTAGAGCGAGTTCGTTATCAGTCACTTAAATATCTCAAATAAAAAAGTGCACAAAAAAATATAGAAATCCAAATTTTCCCCCTTAATTGTTTGGCGTTGAAACGAGGATTCCGAAGCATAATTTCTTTACATCTATCTTTAAAAATGACTGAGATATAGCAGTTTGAATTTCTAGGGTAGATGATTTTTCCATAATCAGGCTTCATTTATGTTCTTTAGAAAACGTGGTTTCTCACAATATTAATTTAATTGCTGTGATCATTGTTCCTACTCTCATATTCTTAAGACTACATTATCGTATCAGTCAGAGTCAAATTCGCGCCAATCTGGACGATACGTGGCTAAATATCGCCAAAATTGGCGGCCAAAAAAATCGTCATAAATGAAGCCAATTTGGATATACCTGATTAGTTTTGCAAAATTCGCATTGAAGTTCAGTATTGAAAAAAACTGGAATTGAATCTTTTATAATCGGGTTTCACGCATAATAGCTTTGTGTGTTTAAGTAAATTTAGCAGATTTTTTTTTAAAAACCAGGAATAGGGAAGCTCCAGCCGGAAGGCGTATTTAAGTTGTATACATGAAAAAAAGCTGATTTTCAGTCTCGAAATATTTTTTGTTGGAGACGGTTTTGTTGCATCCGGTATTAATTAAATGTCATTTTTAAAGGATTTTTCAACTCGATGTTAAAAATAACTAACCCTGTTCTGTAAAATTAAGTTAACTGATTTTTTACCACAATTATTACTTACCCATCATACGTAGTATAGTGTAAGTCTTGTAATCGTTTTGAAAATCGAAAAAAAATTTTTTGACGGATTTACACGTTTCAGACACTAGAGATTCCGAAAAACATATTTTTAGAAAAAAAAATTTGCCGTTCGTCTGTGTGTCTGTGTGTCTGTGTGTCTGTAAACGCTCTATCTCCCGAAAAAATTAAGATAGAATCTTGCAATTTGGTATGTACTTAGTATGTAATAATGGGAAGAAGCCTATTTCAATTCAATAACCTCGATTAACCGGAACTATTTTTTTCGGACTCTCGAAATATTCGTTCTGATAAAAGGTATATAAACATTTTCGAAATTGTTTATTTTAAGAAATGAATATAAAAGACAATAAAAAAGCCTAAATTTTGCATAAAGCATGAAGTCGATCGGATAATTAGTTGCCGCGATATTTGGAATCCTATTTCCCACACTCTTCGATTTTTCATGACTATAAAAGACAATAAAAAAACCTAAATTTTGCATAAAGCATGAAGTCGATCGGATAATTAGTTGCCGCGATATTTGGAATCCTATTTCCCACACTCTTCGATTTTTCATGACCCTGTATTTCATCCAAATTTCACTTCAAAGATATATTATAATGGGAAATTTGACGCTTAATGAGATGCAATAAACCGCTAGTTAATAGGATTATTATTTTTGGAGTTATAAGGATGTTTCTTTCAAGCAATTCAGTAATCGAGCCTTTGAAGTTTGTTACGTCTTCAAGCCACGATTTTATTTGAATTGCAATGCATTTTATAAGTAGTTTACACATTTTTATTTTAATATTTTACATTATGCATATCCATGATGGGTAAGTATTACGGTGGCCTCCAACGACTAGTTTTATTTAGAATTAAAAAATATGTATATCCAAAGTTCTTATTGCATATGTATATTGTGATATGAAATAAAATGTCAGAAAGGAAGTTAATAGCATTATTCATGAGAAAACAATACGAGTAAATGATGATATTAAAAGACAAACCATTTCGGCTCAGTTTGATGAGTAGGTTTATTTATTTGTTTGTTTTAATTTAAAGTTTATACATCCGATTTAATATAATTAAACAAATTGGTATTTCTCATTCTACGTTCGCGTTTTTGGCGATAAAGGTAATTTGCAGGGAAATTTTAAATTTGACTTATCAAATGTAATTGAATATAATATGAATTTAAATAAATTTCAAGCTCCTTTACTGTGGAACGAATCTTTTTGATTAACAAATACATCGCCGATAGTTTACCTTAAATAAACCCTACTCTTCGTCAGAAGGACTTGGATAATGTTCACTATTAAAACTTCATCGAAAATAATTTTCTCCGTAAAGCGTGATATAAAACAAATCGTTTGTGTGTCCCTGAAAATGTACAACGTATGTATGTATCTTTGTATTTATCTATCTACATATTTATCTGTCTCTTTATCGGTATGTATAGGTATGTATAGGTATGTATGTATCGGTATGTGTTGTATACAACGGTTTCCTTTCCAATGGATAAATAATATGTACGAGTATTTCGGATTATTCAAAAACATTGTACAACGTCTATAATGTAGTTATAAATATTAACATTAAAATATATCTTCCATCTGAAAAAAAAAAAAACTTTACTTATATTTATATTTGTAAAACGAAAATATTCCTGCATTGATTTACAACTATAAAATTACATTATTTCTTAAATAAAGTAAAATTGCATTTGCTTAACAATACTAGTAATAAAAGTTCACATAAAGGCTTATAAATATCTTTTAATAAATAGGTCAACAAGTTTGGTCCGCTATAACGGCGACATTTTTAGCATCAATAATGATAAAAAAACTATTTTCGCAAATTTTTTTTGAAATGAACTTTATAAACAAAAAACACTAGAAAATTGTTGATCTATATATTTAAATGTATTTATAAGCCTTTTTGTGTATTGTTATCACTTTAAACAAATACATTTTTACTTTAATGATAATAAGTGATTTTCTTATATAATTATTTTAAATACTTAACTTGTATTTAATAATCAACTATTTAATAATTATTTAACAGTTATTCATCTATTTTTTTCTGCATATCTATTTTCAGTAAGGTTATTGAAAACATTTTATTAAGAGTAGCGTTATTATTGTTGATTATAAAATTATTATTTCTAAAAAAGCAATTTTAGTATATTAGTTGAATCTCTGTAACAGTGCTATCTTGTTAATCTATTAACATTTTGAAGCAGTAAAGATAATGTTTCTTTTACACAGCCTGGAAGATCTGAACTAAAGTATGCCAGTGGGAACAATTAATAACGTGACTAGAAGAGTCCATCGTTAAAATAGTTTTGGCAATTTTAAGTGGTACGAAATCCCGCACTACAGATTAAAAGTGATGTTGAAAATTAGCGCTTTGTTTTTAAACACCATATAAAATATTTGATCATGTATTTCGATGAATCTCTATTTCTACAAAATAATATAAAATTGTTTATTTTAGCATATAGACTATTTCTTTAATATAAAAAAAAGTTGAAAAGAAATACACATCTAGGCTAACAGTGATTACAGTAAATATAAAGTAATAAAAAACCTTTCAATATACAAAACGACTAGTTTCGTAAACTCAATAACGATAACATTATCCAGGTCTGTAATGTTAATAAACTATTTTCACTTAAAAAAAATAAACTATTTATTTGAAACTTAAATATCACGATATAGCATTGCGCCATCTAAAGTTATTGTTCTTTAAAAAAAATGATCTTTAATAAACGTGATTTATTTCATATTATCTCTTGTTTATTTCGTCATATTCTTTAAATCTGGAATACAATTTTCCAGCTGGAGAAATTAAGTGACGAGAGAGAGAGAGATTTCTGCCATGAACATATATAGGAATTTTAATGGAAACCAATTTCTTCATTACACAATGTGTGTGAAAAATTACGACCTGAATTAAATTATTAAATCAAAAAGTTTATTAAATCTAACCTTAAAACTAATAAATTATTTCGAATACTTATTTCGGCAATACGCTATTTTTTTTAATAAAATTATAAATATATATATTTTTTTAGTATTTAACCATTTTCCTAATTCGTGCATTTATTTTTCTTTATCTCGTTTTTCACTAATATTTTTGAACGTATTTTATGAAGAATGGTGTAAAAATTTTCCTTTATTAAATTCTTATTTAAAAAATCATTTTTGGCACATTTTCAACTTTTTTCTAAAAAGGCTACCTTATTCTATTAACATTTTTCAGCAATAAAGATAATGCTTCGTTGGCACATTATATAAGATCTGGTTTAAACTATGCTGTTGGGAATAATTAGTTTCTTGATCAAAAGTCTCCTCTTGAATTAAATTATTTTGGGATCTTTAAATGGAATCAAATTTCGCACTGATTATAAACAGCAACGTGAAAAATTAGCGCTTTGTTGTGAAACACTTTATAAGCTATTTAGGTAATATGTTTCGTGGGAACATTATTTCTCCAAAAAGAAACTGATTTTTTTAAGTACCTAGAAACTTTCTGGCATGCTTTCAAATTTCTGCGAAAGTGAAAACTTGTTAAAGTGTTAATATGTTGCATGAGTAAAGATAATTTTTCTACCTCTTGCAATTAAATTATTGTGGGACTTTTAAATGTAACTGAATTCTGCAATGCTCATTAAGATCTGCAGGAAAGATTAGCACTTTGTTTTACTACAGTTCATAAATTATTTAGGTCAATTATTTTAAGTTAATTTTATTTCTTGAAATATATGATTGATTCTTTAAAAACGTGAAATATTTTGTTTGGTTTTATAAGCAACCTTTTTTAAACCTGTGTTTAACTTGAGGTATTTATGCAAAGTAAAAACTTTAATAGTGTATGTATAATGTAAAGCCAGGAGAAATGGCACGGACGGAGATATTGCCCACAAAGAGGATCAGGGTGAAGGAGCAGAGTCCGTGCGCAGAGACTCCAGGTAGTTGTAGAACAGCAGTATTGGAGAGTCTACTTGAATGTGCACGTTGATTGTTTCGAACATCTAGGATAACGCATTGCTACTTTGTGTTGTTTTCACAAAGTGCTTGAATTTTCATAACTATTCACCAGAATTTCTATACAATGTCAGTATTACAAAATATTTTTAACTTAAATGATTTCTCATAAGCTACTAACCTAAACTAATGGTGCGAACACCACCGGTTCGTATTAGAAGCGGCCATGTTTAAATAAAAGGCCGTACAATCTCTCCTACCGAAATTGGAGATTTGCGCATCTGCAATTTAAGAGAGATGGCGCATTGTTCCCAGTCGTTTCCATGCTAGAAGAGATTACTTATTGGCAAATTTGCATAAATTGCAAATTACATCTAAAACATATAAATGAATCAATTTTGAAATAATTTTTGAAAAACACATAATTATCGAAACTTAATTTGGCAATAAATTAATTTACTAAAAAATACTGGGCAATAAGGATGAGTGCACTGGAAGTCTGGAACTGTACCAGGAGACAGCATTGGCCAGTGACTGGATTTAATGTATTACTTGTGGCAGGGGGTTCCAATTTTGCCAGCAAAATGTTTCAAAATGATCACCATGAAGATGGTAATATCATTTCTTCAATAATGTGGAATGTTCCTGTCCAAATAAATTTAAAATTGGATATAGACATAAATGATGGAGATTTTGAAATTTTGCGATTAGAATCAAACTTTGCAGAATGCTAAACAACTGAAGAACTTATGAAAAAAAAAAGAACACAATGAAGTGAAGGAGCAAACACAGAGACAAAAATGAAAAAATAAAGAACAAATAAAGCATGAAAAAGACAAAAACAAGGTTACAAAAAAAAAAAAAAAAAAAAAAAAAAAAAAAAAAAAAAAAGAATTCATCAAAAACTCTGAGACATTCTGAAAATAAAGGTATAGCAGAAACAGATGAAGTAGCCTAAACCTCAAACTTATTTAGATCCATAGCTTTTAGAAGCCAAAAAGGAAATATTGCGTTACGCAGCAGATGAAATGCAAAAATGAGTTAATGAAAGAAAAATATTTGCTTTAAATATACAGTAATAAACGTTTATTTGGTAAAATGTTTGTTGTATTATTTATTCATTACTTACTTCTTGTATTTTACATGGTCAAAGTTAAAAGTGTTAAAATATGAATGTTAAAATATTCATTATTTAATAACAATATATTCTATATTATGTGTCTTAAAATAAATCATTAGAATATTGAGTAGCTTAGTGTTTCATCTTTTAATTTTGCGTATTTCAACACATTAAATATTTCAAAAATTAACAATTAAAGGAATATTATTAGATGACCCGATGTGCATAATATTCATTGAACCATTTCAGTTTCAACAATTGTTTATGCGACAAAAATAACGGAAAAGCAACAATCATACCTTGTTTCTTTACATTACAGATAATAAATCAATTTTTAAAAAAACAAGTTAATTTTGAGTTAAACACACAGTATTTCATTTGTATCAGGTTGACAATATATATATTTATTTTTAAAAAATACCAAATATACCATAGATATTACAAAATCATGAGGAATCGCGTCTCATTTCGGCGAAATGACCTTATATGTTTTCGAAACAAATTTATATACATAAATAAATTAAACATGATATATTTATTGTCAATAAAGCTACGGCATTTCCCTTGTAGTAAATATCCTATACAACTGCAAATTTTTACGAGTGTTTGCCATCACTAATTTCGAAAAATGTGTTTTGCGATATTCAATAGGAGAAACTTGTGATTCTATCTGTGATTAAATAAAAAGAAAGTTGTTAATTTAATATAATGGTGACACAGACTCCTTAAGTTTGACAATCTAATATACGTGTCAAATCACCCTAGCGCAGTATGTTTAGTGATTTTATCGTAATTTACATATGTTTAGATTTGGTGAATAAGAAATTTACTCTGCTGTAATAATCATCAAATACAAAATATTTTGAATGACTTTAAATGAAATAAGAAACATTCTGGAATAATTACTCCTATCTAACTAAATTCCTCTAATTCTCCACGTGGAAAAAAATACATTTCCTCATCCTAGTTAACAACTCCCCAACTTCATATTTGCTTAACACGTTTTGTTTGTAAAAAGAGATTTCATATTTTATAAATTTGTGTAGAAAATCAATATTTATTTCTAGAAAAAAATGTAATGAAATATTTGTCATTAATTTTTGAGTTATAGTGAAAACATGGCATGTTTGACAATAAATTAAACCTCTGATTACGGAGTTGGGACATATGTCGTCTCATCTTATCCACTTTCTCTAAATCAATCTCTGCTACACACTTCTACAAGGATATTTTCTAAAGTGATTTACCACTTTTTTCTTTTATTTAATCATTTTTTTAATTGTAGTACGAGTGAATATAAAAATAGTCGATAATCATTGTTTGTAATCAAAAGGTTAAATTTCAAATATACACGTTTAGAGCCCACCGCGGCTGAGTGGTCAAGGCATCACACCACTAATCGCTTGGGAGTGTAGGTGGGAGCGGGCTAGAATTTCTGTGTGTTGTAAATTTCCGTGTGTGTGTTATCTAGTCCCTGTATATATTGACGATGACTTATAAGCGGGCGCTTGACCCCAAGCACACAAGTCAGATGTATGTTAATAAAATGTCAAATGTATACACGTTTAAATAGATGCGTAAGTAAAGAGTACAGCAATCACAGTGTATACCAGAAAAAAACAATTATTTTTAATTAAAAATTAAATAACTATGAATCAAAGCCATTAAATAATAAGCCCAGTCAGATAAATGGGAAACTTTTCGCAAGTTGAAAATAGCGCCATCTAGCGGTTGGGAGTGCTGCAACGATTCGCGGATGGTGGATTTGTCGTGAAGGAATGGCAACACAATGACGGGGTAAGTTAAGTAATATGTTTTGATTTTCGATTTTGCATATTAATTTTTTTTTTATTTTACTGTTTCTTTATTTAACATTGGTTAAATAAATCATATATAAATCAATTTTTTCTCAAGTAAGATTAATTTAAATTAATTAAATGTTTTTATTTTCGGTTTGTAAATAGTTTGTATACGGAAAAAATGGCGATATGGAATTGGTTTTTCCCTTAGAATTCAAAACTTCCTTAAACAACTTTTATAATTACTAATTAATAAAACAAATATGAAAGAAATTAAACTGGTTAAATGTTATAAATATTTCATAAAATGATTTCAAAATAAAACTGCGGAGCTGATGTAATCTGTCTCTGATATGCAGATTTATAAATGTAATTAATATTTATAAATATATTATTCACACAGTTGTTATATCAGAGCTCGACCATTGAAGGCTGAGAATAAAGTAATAGTTTTCTAACGATTCGGAACTTAAAAATTACCCTGTTTCCAATAAATAGTTTAAACCAACCGAGTTCGGTGATATATAAGGTATAGCCAATATTTATGTGTAAAATATCATGCTGTTCGTTATTTTCATATATTTGATATTTATTTTAGACTGTATATGATATTTTCAGTCAAATAAGTGTAAATGAATTTTTCAACTGTTATTAATTGTGCCCTTTTTAAGAGCTAGAAATATATTTTCCTAGTTTGAAGTTGATAATTTAAATGTAAAACAAATAATTATGCGAGATATTATTTACATGAAATAGCCACTGAAAGATAAACTGTTTAATTTAGATATACATTATTTAAATTTTCATTTGAAATAATCTTTTCTGGTTTGATTTATTTTAGTTTAAATTGCAATATCTGAAAATATTTATAATCGTCAGTACATTGCTTATTTTGAAAATATCGGATATTTTTGTGTTTATATATATATATATATATATATGTATGGTAGATGTGCCAGTAATGGACCGCCTTCCAGTAATGGGCCACCTTCAACATTTTTGGTTTGTAAAAAAAATAACCAATAAAAATTCAGCCTTTTTTATTTCATTAATATGCTTTCTTTAAATTCTACTTTTAAGTACAATCATAATATCAATTATCGATTACATTTTGTGGGATGTCCATTACTGGAATTTAGGGGTGTTTTGATTTATTTCTGTTATTTACAATTAAATTTCGATTCACATTGGGAAATGTGACTATGAGCATGGTTAAATATTGTTGGTAGATTAATATAATATTAAAAAATGTGGAATATAACAACTATAACTATTAATTAAAAAATAATTTTTAAAGAAATTCCTTAAGGGTGTCCACTACTGGCACATCTACCCTATATATATATATATATTTGGTATAGATGCTGCAGTGGTCTGCAAAATATATGCGCGAAAAAATCTTTCCAACTTTGGCGATACTCGCTAAGATCCAAAATCTGGTCCTAGAGAAGTGAGATTAAGATACGATTTTGTATATTCAATTTTTTTATTTTTTTTATTTTACTGTTTATTTTTTTAACCTTGGTGGCTAAGATACTTTACACTCACGCATAAAAAAAAAATCTGTTAAAAAAAGGAAAAAAGTCGCCAAATTTAGGGGATTTTTTCCTTTAATGGCAACCTAGCCATTGTATTAAGTTATTCGTTTGGCGCGGTCTTGAAAATCGCGCCAACCAAAAAGTCGCCAAACTTATGTTTATATGTTTGCGTAAGTGTAAAGCATCTGTCCCACATTGGTTAAATAACCCATATTATGTAAATCAATTTGTTTTTGAAGTTCTGTGTCTGTATATTGTGAACAGCTATTATATACTAATTATTAATATGCAAATATTTATTTTATCAATATTAACAGGCGATTTACATAAAAAAAGACTCAACTATGTTAAAATTCCTGGGCACAGATGTTATATACAAACCATGTTTGCGCAATTGCAACAAAATGGCAATTTTATGCCTCACATGGTAAACCGATTATTTTGTTTATTTTTGTTTATTTATTTTTATTTTAATTCTATAAATTATTTTTACTATGTTTATCAATAGATAAATATCAAAGTAACATATTTATTTGCATCAAACTACCATTTATTTATTTTTATTATATTATTTTATTTTTACATTGAAATAAAAAATCACGTGCTATTATTGCATACTATTCGTAACTAATATTCCAAAACAAAGTTTTCGCCAAATTGGCGAGAAAAAAAAATTCAACATGGTGCGTCTGTGCCAATTCCTGACATGCTCATACTTTTCTCTCGTTTTTTAAACATTAAAGTATGAAACAGATCCCTATTTCTGTATTATTTTTATGCTGATATGATTAACATTTGGGTACTTTCATGTTATCACGGGTTCCAAAGATGAATCGCCAAGCGACAAAGATTTATCGCCAAATTATAAAGCATGTATGGCATTATAATAATATATGATATATATATAACATTTCTTGACGTATATGGCCAAGGTATAGTCATATATAATGCATATATGATGTATATATATGACATGTGTATATGATGTATATATGACGTTAATAATATGTGTGTAATGACGTATATGGCACATATAGGAGTGTTTGGAATATATATATATATATATATATATATATATATATATATATATATATATATATATTATATATATGCGTATCTAGGATGCATATATAAGCTTTGCGATGATGTTGGTGAAATCATAACTGCAACCTTGGCAGGCATTTTTTTTTTTAAGCTTTCGGAACATTTTCTTAATGGTTATTGTAATTTGTTAAATTATAATTTTTTTTGACATGGTGTCAATGTTGAATTTCCCCCCCCCCACCCCCAATCATCAGATAACCATTTTATAGCACTCAACTGCTGAAGCGTCAGCATTTCTCGGACATGCCAATTAATTCGGCCTTTACAGCATTATTTTTTTTTCAGAGATTATATTACAAAAGGAAGTTTATGTTATCTTTCTGAATTTAATTATATGTTATTCCAAATTTTTCTCAATTCATAAAATAAAAATTTGTGTTTTGTCAACTTACATATATATTTTTTTTTTTTTACCTGCGAAATGTTTTCTTCGTTACTAGATTTTATTAAATTTGTTAAGTACAGGTCGTATATGACATGTGTATACGATGTACATATGGCATGTATAAGTAACAACACATGCATTATTAAGGGGCTGCTTCACTGAAACTCCCGATCATGAAATCTAATGTTAGTCTACGGGGGAAATTTAGAAGCGTGATTACTCATTACCTAATATAATTATTAAAACAAGATATTCACCATCAGAATGTAGGCGTCAGATGCCAACAGTTTACGTTTTAAAAATTCTCTCTTTTAAATCGTTAGTATTCCTAAGAAGATGATAAAATTGCATCAAGTAAATCTCCCCTGTTCAACCTGTAAATATCCACAAATTGTATGCTCATAATTTATATTAATTCAAATTTTAAATCTTATGTCTCCCTTAGATGTCAGCGATGGATAAAGCTTATTGGAATTCAGGAAAAGAGTAAGTCGGAAATCGGTTTGTATAATAATTACAGACTTTGTGGTGATCGTTCTGTATCATCATGGTAATGAACTTTACTGACACCAGAAGCACACACTCTGCAAACAGCTATCTTAATCTAATATCTCAAGATGTAAATATTTTGCATCTGTGAGCTGTATTTTGTTATTTCAATTAAATATAAAGTATCACAAAATAATATAATTTTGAAACATTCATTTTTATTTATTGTTTGTTTTTAAATGTTTAATAAATGTGTTTGTTCTTTTAAATGATCATCTTTATTGTCTATCCACCACATAACATTGTTATCCTTTTGCAGTTAAGTTAATTACTTTGATTAAATGTTAAGTAATAGGAGAAGTCAGTAATAAGAAATAAGGGGAAATCCCTAGCTTACTTCTAATTTAGAAGTAATGTTCTTTAATCGCCAATCTTTAAGTAAAAAATTCAATATCATGAAAAGCAACATCATTTGAGAATTCACTTCTGCTCTTGTAGTGTTATTACTTTACTTTTTAATGCATGATATTTTTACCTATGGTATAAATGTACCTTACTAAATAACTATACTTTATTATTTAAAAGTTTTTTTTTAATATATTGTCTTGAAAAAAATATATATCGTAATATCTAAAGATCTGATAAGAATTCTTTGAAATAGGCAAACAATGTGGTGATTTTTTTCTTATGTATTATATTTATTCTAGAACCATTTTAATTTATGTAATGTTGTGTATATCTAAACTATGGTAAGCTGATTAAAAATAAGATTTATCTATCATTGATGTAAATCAATGTTGAAATTTTATTCTTGAAAAAATTAAACGACCTTCACGTTATTTAGATTAAATAAGCCAAAGTTTTTGCTCTACTATGCTTGATAAATTAATACTACTTTTGTTTATTCTATAATATCTTTCAACTTTTATCTATGTTTGTTTCACAGCGTTTGAAAACACAAAATACAGATAATAAAGGCTGGAAGTCTACATATGTTTATAAATTATCAATCAAAAAAAATTATATGTTTTCTCTTGAACAGAAATTTGAAAATTCTTTTAATAATATAAATAGATAAGATTTTTTTTTCTTTTTTTGCTAATTGTAAATTTATTAAAACATCTTATTAAAGTACCTGAAAATACCATGTGCACTATAATATTCTACACAAAGACACATATTAATGCTTCTACTTAATAGTAATAATTAAGTAAAGTACTAAATAAAAATTAAAGAATACAAATAACTGCTATTTTTATGTTAACTGGGTGCCAATGATTACATCTCTATATAATTGACATCCGGCTAACATAAAAAATACCAAATATATTTAGAAAGATTCTTTCCTCCAAATGAATAATAATACTAAAAAGTACAAAATGATTAAAAATTTTTTCAGGTGTACAAAATACTTTACATCTAGATATGAGCTGACAAAAAAAAAAAAAAAATTATTTGTATTATTTGAGTTATAACAATAGAAAAGATACAAAACAATCTGAAATAAAAAGTACTTTTTAATGTATGTTTGTAAAGTAAAATTGGGGAAATTGTTTTTGAAGTTAAATATTATCTGATTTCTAAACAATTGTATACAGTATATTTTTTTCTAAATATTGTCTTAGTTTACTTTTAAATGATCTGTATGTTACTAAATTACTTCTGCCTGCTCAAAAAATAACATTGTTGCAGAATTTATCTTCATTAAGACAGCTTGATTTATTATAATAATATATTTATATATATATATATTAGTACACATTATTTTAGCAAGATTTTTACAAGAATACCTGAAGTATGAAGACAGATTATTTTTAAAACCTCCTACAAATCTAAGTTGCCTATCAATATCTTAACTTAGGAAGAAAAAAAAATCCTTAATTAAAAAATCTGATTTTAATTTTTGTAAAGTGTTTTTTTTTTCCTTTTTTTCACACTTTGATCTGAAACAACCCTTGAATATCCTTGAAAAGTGCTTGAATTTTATTGGATCTCAAGTATATGAATATGAACTCAGTCATTATATTTGTATTTTGGGAAACAACTAACTTATATAACAAAAAATATGTAGAATTTTACCTTTTTAAAAACACTCCATACAAAATGAAATGCATTAAATTTAATATTATTATTATTTTGGTTATGGGTACTGTGAAGGTCAGTGTTAAAACAAAAATTCTCCTCCAAAAGGGGAGGTGGGGGGGGGACATTGCACTTCTACAACAAATATAAACATAAAATCGTATGAACCATGAACTTTGTCATTTTATCTGTGTTTTTAGAGACAACTTACTTATGATATAACTTTAAACATAAAAAATTATATTTATAAGCATAAAACCACAAATCCTCCACTGTGTGTATCCCAAGCCTTCTACTGAATTCATCACTGCTAAAACGAGAGAATAGTTGGTATTAAACAATGTTGTTGAATTATGTCTATTCAGTTCCATGTTGATAATTTTTCCAATTCATTTCAATTAAGAAAACCATTTAAAGATAAAGCTAATTTGTTTTCACCAGATTTGTTTTACATTCATATAACAATTTACATTTTTCACAAAAAAAAAAAAAAAAAAAAAAAAAAATGTGCTTTTAAGAGTGCGGGAACATTTTAGCAGGCGAAATGGTTTGTTTTGGACAATTTTGCTTTTGTTTCTATCTTGACTGAATATATTAAGGATACGTATACACGCAGATTACAAGTAAACAAGAAGTATGCTATGTATATTATGAACATAAAAAAGTGTACTTGTAACAAATAAATAAAATTTAAAGGTGACAATACGTTAAATTGGACCATTGTAATACAAAACATACCAAAGTAATCTATTTTATGATCTTAACATACTTGAAATATTCTTTTTACCCATTTATCTGTAATTCTGATTGTGTGAATAGGCATGCAAAAAAGATTCTTAATAATATTTCAGTTAGATAAAAGGAAACAAAAATAGTGTCCAAGAGGTGAGTATTTTCATCTGTCATTGTTCTTACTCCTTATAAGGAAAGAGTCTTTATGATAGGGGATTTTTTTCTGATTAAAAAAAAAATATTTCCATAAATAAAAGAAAGTTTCTATTTTACATAGGTATTTTTACCTTTTTCAAGATTCCCGAATGAATAATTCAGAAATGTTTCTTTTTTTAAAAAGGAATGTTTTCTGTCTATTCTTTCAAAACTTTTTTGTGTGAATTGAAAGTTATACAGATTTATAGGAATTGATTCTATTATTAAAGATGAGTTTACTTATTGATTTGAGAAGCTTTCGTTTATACATAAGGAGAAATTTCATTAATCTACAGGAATTTATTCTGTATTTAAAGATAAGTTTCTGAATCAAAAAGGAAAAATTTCTTGACAGAAAGAAACAACTTTCTATTTTTCCAGATTTTATTCCTTGTAGGCTCGGAACAGTTTTCTTATCGATAAGGGTAACTATAATTCCATTTCCAACAGGAAACTTTTTCTTTTTTTTTTTTTAAGTGCACAATCTTTGTCATTGTACCTGTGTTTTGAAATACAGCTTACTTATAATGTCTTATAATAACAATTTTAACATAAATATAAAAGCATAAAATTGCAAATCATCTGGTGTATGTGTATCCTGCCCCAACCGCTGAATTCATCACTGATATAGTATATAATTCACATACTAGAGGCAATGATTCGATTAAATTTAACATATGCCACAGAGAAATCTATAGAAATGTTGATAGTTAACTATCTGCTAATTAGTCATTAAATACATATATTTGGTTATTCAGAAAGTTCCTTCTGCTTAAGAATTTGTACCAGAAAATTCTGCCCGTCAATTATTAGACATTAGCTATCTGATTTAATGTCTAATAATAGAATTTTCCGGTACGAACAAACTTTCCTGAACAGAAAGAACTTTCCGAGCTACCCAAGTTTGAAGTCTTATTATTTTTTAAAGTAGCATTTTAGCGGCAGTTTATTAAATTATTAAAATCTTAAGTTTTCTTTTTCTTTTCTAAAGTATTTGTGGATATTTGAACCAAAAAGTGCAAGAATTTTTTTTTTACAAAATTTCCTGATGTTCTGTTTTTACATAAAATATTTATTTAATGAAAATTCGTAGTTTTTTAAGAGAGAAGGGTCAATTATATTGATTTCTTTAAATAAGCTTTTTACTAACAAAGGAACCTCTTTTGGTGCAGCTCGCACCTAGCATTGAGACATGGTGGCATTTTAAAGCCCTATATTACGAAGTTTGAGAATTGTTGAAAATTTTGTGTTAAAATCATTTTTTTATTTTACAGCAGCATAACTTTCAGAAAATGCAATTTTTGAGACCACTTATCGGACTATTAACAGAGAAGTTTTTTAAATACTTTAAAATACAAAAAATAGTTAATAGTAAGAATAAAATATTGAAAGACATTTAAAAAACTCTTTAAAAACCTACGAATTTCATTTTGAAAAATTTCAGCATTATAATTGCATTTTTGGTGGCGTGACATTGACTGTAGACTTTTTCAGACAATCCTGGACTAACGTCATACTTTTCTGCTGTGTCAGTAGTGGATTGGATTCATAGCACCCTATCTGGCGACTTGACTCGCTTTTGGCATGAAATTATCAATTAAAAATCCAATAATGAAAAAATAATATAGTATAAAAAAAATAAAAATATGATTTTAACAGAAATTTTGTCAGTTCTCTAACTTTTATGTATAGAGCTACGAAATGTGCCATGTATGGATGCTAGGTGCGAGCTGCACCAAAAGTGGTTCCCTTGTAAATATAATTTTTAGCAACTAGAACTAGATCAATGTATTAAAAACAAGAACAAAAAATTATGTGTGATTATGAAACTTTTTCCAACACAGCCAGAAAACTGCAATGAAACTTCACCGTTAAATAAGGTGAAGGGAGATATATAAGTAAACATTATAGAAAACATATAACATTGAAAAATACAGTTGTCAAAATTACATTCCAGTGTCAAAAAAGTAGTCGAATTATTTTGTGCAGCCCTGCATATGATCAATAGATGGGGATACATAGCATGATAAAATTTAGTTCAGTTAGAATATTCACATTTAGCAATTTTCACTAACCAATGAAAATGCACTCAAAATCTTTTGCACAGCCCTGCATATTATCTGAAGCTTTTGTACACACCAATAATTGAGCTAGAAGGCAACTTAAAATTCACTCGCAGCAATTACCAACCTTAAACGACAATGTATATTTTTCTTTGTGTAGCTCTGTATATGAATTTATTTATATACTACAAACTTTTATTAGTCTACTAAACATAGTTCAGCAGGAAAATGGTTAACACAATCAAAAACTACCCTTAAGAATTCACTCCCATAATCTGTAATACTTACGGATTCCCTTGTGTAGCCATGTATATGAATAACCGAGTTTATAAACCAACGTACTATGAAAAAATTTAGTTAAACTTAAAACTGCAAACCAAAGTTGAAACCCACATATCGCACATTGACTCTAAATAACGCGCCTGTACTGTAACTGATATCTTTGTGTCTCCCTGTAAATAAACGCAATTCACACCACTTTGACGAGAGAAATTTATAGTGCACCACAGTAATGCATATAATTTTCATTATGTTTGAAAGTGAAATATCACTATATTACACTACAAACGATTTTCCCCCATAGACCAATGTGTAACAGAATTCTTTTGTTTGACCCTGTAAATGAATAATTAATGTTTTGCATACCATATTCTACAAAAAGCATGTTTTAATGTGCTTCATAATTATATATGAATTTCATAATGTTTTAAATGATGTAGCATCATCAAAATGCACTTGAAATGATTATTTTCCATTGACTGTAATGTAACAGAATATTTTTGACTGTCCCTGTAAAAAAAACTATAAGTTGAAATAGGGAACATGCTATAGTAAACGACAAAAATTTCAGGGCAATTCGAGTATATTTTTGAGAGTTAGAGCATGGACAGACAAACCGACGTCATAAACCATTTTCAACTAGGTTGGAAGTGTTAAAAAATGATATGCTGAATACAAAATTGTGAGATGTTATGGGCAATTTAACCTGCACTTCCTTTAAATGTTTGCTAATTACTGGGGCCTTTTACATTAAAGCTAAAACTATTATGAAAATAAAAATAAAATTGGAATTTTAAATATTTGTTTGTATATATTTTTAACAAAAAACTGATAATTTAACAAAAATATTTCATGATGTTAAATTTTATTTATTCTTTTCGTTTTATATTTTATTTATTTTATGAAAAAGTTTCTGATAAATTGTAAAATTTTTAATTGCATAGTTCTTAAAAATCCAATAAAATATAAAAATGTGCAGTTTTTTTTCTATTCTAGTTATCCTGTATGCATAAAATCTTTAAATAATCTTCATTCTTATTGAGTAAATATTTCAATTACTAGATTTTAAATTATTATTAAATTGCTAAAAAATCTCAAAAACATTTAACATCATGAAATATTGTTATAAAATGTTCTTGTTAAACTATCAGTTTTTTGTTAAAATGTGTACAAAAAATATTTAAAATTCCAATTTCTTTTTATTTTCATTATAGTTTTAGCTTTAATGTAAAAGATCCCAATAATTAGCAAGCTTTTAAAGGAAGTGCAAAAACAAAAAATCGATACAAACGATAAAAATCATATAAAATATCGATATAAATAAATCGTATCGTTTCTCTGCGACGCACTTCTGTTTGGTCCTCCTTCCGCAGCAGAGGTTTGGCGCTGGTGTGCCGCGAACAACTTTAACACTATCTGACTGGGCTTATTATTTAATGGCTTTGCTATGAATTAATAAAAAATGTTTTAAAATACAATTCAAAATATTTTTTGTATTAAAACGAATGTTGTAATGCTTTTATTTAGACATCAGTAATTGATGATTACACATCTGCTTGCTTCTTTATTATTTTTTTCCTTTCCATTATTAATGCATTTGATTTGTTTTCTGTAAACAATGTCAATCATTTAATGTAATTATATTATTCCAGAGTTTCTGAATTTCCTTACGTTACATTGTGCAGCTTATCTTATTTCCTTATTAAACAATATCAAAATTATTCGATTTACTGGAAAGTAATTTGCATCATGCCTTACAACAATTTCTAGAATTATTTAGCAATCATCTTTTGATATACTAAACGCATAAAATAATCTTATCTGCCTTTAATATTGTTTACAAATAAATTTCACTTAATTAATGTCATAATACAACAAAAATCTTTTGGAATTAAAGGAAATTTCCTGCTGTGAACGTTATTTGTGCATAAAACAAAAGAGGTTTGTCTTTATTTACAAAATTGGTTTAGAAATAAGCTATTTTTTATGATGGTGTGTAATATCTGGTTTGTTTACTTCTCGAAATAAAGGATATTTTATCAGAATTTGTGTTTAAAATTTCTCAATAATTATGGGTGTGAGTATAGAGGGATAGATAGGCAGCATAATAGTAAAATTTGACAAAAGACATTATACGTGAATACAGTTTTTATCGGAAACCTATAGGAATACTTACAAATTTATAATGAATATTATGCAAAACAATTTCGCATGAAGTGATATATATGTATACATAATAAACACATTTAAGTTTTTCATCGTATTTTCTTTTCATTTTCTTACAAGATAACAACACGCTCAAAAATATGTCCTATGTAATGTAAAACCTAAACAAAAATTGCACAATTGTGTTAATTTTCGTAGTTACAATACATATACTTATAACATACAATAAAATGCATTCATACTTGTTATAGTTCCAAGCTAAGCTATGATTTGATGAAAATGCGAAACAATTAAAAAAAATTACATAAAACCATTAAGTAACATGATGTCAGAATTAGTAAAAAATGCAAGATATGTTGATAGTTTTTGAATCAAATGCATTTTAGTTTTTCAAGTTTGTTAATTAAGGCATGAAGATCTTTTATGTTTAGATTCTATTGTATACCTGATCACAAAGTCGACTTCTCTCACTTCTATAGCTCATCGACGGGTCAGTTTGGATATATAATCCATCCGGTGAACTTTATATTTTCTGCAGAGGCTCTGGCAACAGGCATGACTCTGGATGAGCTGGTGTCACTGTCGCTTCTTGTTTTCATTTCTTACAGATACTTTATATGTACTACTTTCGCTTCAATCGAATAATCTGAAATCTCCCAAGGTAATTATTTGGTTGTACAACACAATTTTAAGGATTACAGCTCATACTTCAAAGATTTTTTGTACTGGGTTCCGGGGCATCGGGGTTTTCCTTTAAATGAAAAAGCTGATAACCTTGCCAAGAGTGTGTCTGACTATGACTCTTGATTGACTGGATATCGCCAGAACAGTTGATTCGTGCCTACAAGAAAAAGATCAAGAGTGTGTTTGAGATCTTTTATAGTTCCTGAAAATACCAGTATTCACATGGGAATATTCCTACTGTTAAACAAACGCACAATGGGGTCCTCAATAGACGGGTCGATGTTTTAAACATTCCGTTTCTTTGTAGTATGCTGTTAATCCCCTCGATTTTGGCCCGTTTTAATATGTTAGCTGACGGCTATTATGGCTGATGGCTATGATATAATTAGTTGCAACACTTGTGGTGTCTCTGACTCCTAGGAGCATATTTTATTTTGGTGCTCGAAGTATCAGTCCCACCGTAGTCGTTTTTGGAATAATATTGTTTTGAATAGTGTGTGTTTCCGGTCTTTTGTGTGATTTATTTAAAAAAAAATTTCTTCAAAAGACTTTCGTGCCTCTACGCAGAGCTTTTTAAACAGTATTGATCGATGTTAACTGGTTGCTTTGTTTTGGGTGTTGATTCTGGATCATTAGGGACTACAGCCAAGAAGCTATAGGTCTCATAGCCCCCCCCCCCCACTTCGTCAAAGTTGAAATATCTTTTATGTTTGTTTTACTGACATTTATATTGATAAAATTGCTGTAGGTAACCGAATATGTTCTCCAAAATAGCTGGAAATAAGCCTAAAAACCTGTCAAACGAATAATAATTGAAATATCATACTTTTTAGCAAATATAATTTTGTTACACATTCAATTGGTAGTTAAAATAGTTAACATTTTATGAAACTATCTCGCCAAAAAAAATTTTTATTTAAATCTGGAAACACTTGTTTTGTCATGTTACTTAAAACTGCTATTTCATCAAAATCATTTTTTTCATATATTACGCTTTTTTGGCAAATAATATCGCAAAATGTTATCATTCATTAAAAAAAAAAATCTTTATGTGTTTTTTTCTTAATAATCTTGCTTTAGGCAACTAATATAATGTTCACTATAAGAATATTTTACAAATTTCGGTATGATATTAACTTTTTTATTGCTATCAACAGTAAGCTAATATACATCTCTTATGAAACATCATCTTTTATCGATAATGTTCTGATAAATGTATTTCAGATTGCAAAGTTATTAAAAAACGTACTATACTATTATAAATACTTTCAAATTTTTACATAATCATGTTTTTTGAGCCGAAATAAAATAAAACATTTTGAAAATGACATTTTAAGTGGGTTTTAATATAGTTATTCTTATCAGACATATTTTCCGATAACATGTTTAATCAGATAAAATAAAGTTAAGTTAAATGAACTGAAACAAGACTAAAATTGAATTGCGTTGTGGTACTACAAAATTTACAGTATTGAATGAACAGTCAACTTTTTGTGATTCAACAAAATCGAATGTATAATTTTACATTTAAATGAAACATTTTCCTCTTTAATTTTAATTCTGCTTGGTAAATGATGTTATTTGATTCGTTTAATTCTGTAAAAATTATATGCGACTTTTAGTTAATATTTCAAATTTTGTTTATATTTTAGTTAACATTTTAATCATAAATTAATTTTGTTTTAAACATTAATAAATGTTTGACGGATTTTCTCATTTTAAACGTACAGCTACGTGAGTACATGATTAGTGTTAACGTTCTCGTACTAAGACCATTCTTAATATTGCTGCACCACAACTCAATAGTGTTTGGAGTGTGATGTCCACAAGATATAGATGATATCGTAATGCATAGTCACACCTACTCAGTAGATTGTTAGGATTTCACCTCGTTTTCACGACATTTACACAACACAAATGTCCCACGTCTACACGGTCACCATTTCAATTTTCAACGAATACTAATTTTCAACAGTTAAGAGCCTACACTAGCCACGCAAAGAAACGCGCAGGCTAATGTTAATCCTATGGGAGCGTTGTTTACAAATACCTCGCTTGGATTTTAATATTTTCAAATGATTCTTTTTGCATTGGATACTTGAGGTCAATTTTTTTTTTTTTTTTTTTTTTTTTTTTTTTTTTGGGTTACATTGTTTTTATACGCGGCTACTTTTACTTTTGGAACGGTTTGAACTGTTCTGAAAATAAAAGTATCCTCATGTAAAAAAAAAAAAAAACCTGCAACAATAATTGAAAAATTAAAAGAGCACAACGTTACATAGAGACCTCAGGTATCCTATGAAAAAGAAATCATTTAAAATATGAAAATGCAAGCGAGATATTTGTAAAGAATTTTCTCATAGGTTTAAAATTAGCTTACGTGTTTCTTTGCATGGCTATTGTAGGCTCTTAACCATTGAAAAATACAAATAATTTCTATAATGTACTATTTAGCAATACTGTTACTGGAAATTTGGGAAATGCATATTTGTTTCATATTGGGCATGTTATTCAATGTTTCCCACACTCACCTGTATCGATCACTGCAGTTTTTTGTTTTGACATTTCTCTATAACTGCGATAAACATTACGATATTAATGAATATGGGACTATATATGAATATTTATGTAGATATATGCTTTCGAAAGTTAAGACTAACGCTTGAAAGCAAGTCAAGAGCAGAAAAACAAATTTCATTTGTATTCCAATATACATTTAAATTAAATAAAAAAATCATGAAAAAAATTTTTGACGTAAATTCAACCTTTAAATCCGTAAAATTTTCTGCCGAAAAAGTATAAAGTTAAAATACTTAAATGCTTAATGATTTTTCTAAACTAATGCAGAAATACATTAGATCAAATAAATATTTAGATTTTAGATCAAATCAACATTTTATCTTTAAAACATTTTAAGTAGAGTACAGGAAAATGAAATTTGATGAAAACCAAACATCATATAATAAGTGATGGTTTTATCTAACGTATTTCTAGATTGAAAATATTATTCATAAATTACACCAATATGTATAATTTTTAGCAATGCTTGTTACGAATACGAGTTATAGAACATTACAATAATGAAACACTTTATACGAACAGGTAAGGAACCTTATTATTTTTTGAGTAATTCTAAGATATTCAACGCTAAAACTATAAAGTAGGGGTCCTAAATCATTTTGCTAAAATTCGTATTAAACCAAAAATTCAGAAAAGTAATCTTCACTTTATTGAATAATAAAGTTTTTGTCAGTAAATAAGGCATTTTTTTTAATTCTAAAAATGGTAGCTTGTTAGTTCGTATTTCATACGTATTTATTTTGACAGTTGTGTCAACAAAACATATGCGGGTTTATATGTAAATCAGCCCATTCATTACTTTTTGTCATGTTTCTAAAGGACGATATTTAATTTTTTTAGTTAACGTATTCAGCTCAGGTGTCCTAATTATTGAATTGAATTTATTGCTCTAAGTCTTACATTATCATTTTATTAACATTATTTCATAATACGACTTCTTTTTGTTATTATCTGTATATAGCAATGATAGTATATATCTAAATATTTATTATTAGGATTTTATTTATATTTTATCAGTTGATAATAATAATAATAATAATAATAATAATAATAATAATAATAATAATAATAATAACAATAATAATAATAATGATAATAATAATAATAATAATAACAATAATAATAATAATTATAATTATAATTGTAATTATAATTATAATAATAGTAATAATAATAATAATAACAATAATAAAAACAATAATAATAATAATTATAATTATAATTGTAGTTATAATTATAATAATAGTAGTCGTAATAATAATAATAATAATAATAAAATTTCATTTTTTATCGTTTGCACGGTTAGCGATTCTATAATTTAAAACATGTGTTTTACTCTTTAAATTTGAAATAGGGGCTACTTTTGTGTACGAATAATATATAATAAAACATATAAAACATTCGAAATATGTTATGTCTGTTTAATGCTGTTGTAATATATTTTTCAAAAGTAAAAAAAAAAAAAAAAAATTACTTAGCGTATTGTCTTATAAAATGTACGCAAAGTAGCTGTAGAATTTGGTAAATGATATATTTGTTTAATTTTAGTAAACCCTAACTTTTGCTATTTCTATAGCTACATTTATTATATTAACGTTAAAGTAGTTCCTTTCTCCAAATTTAGACAAATTCGGAACATTAAGGATTCAAACTTAAGGCTAACTACCACATTGAATTGGTACGAAAAGCATCAAAAAGACATGTTGCATTCGGATATAGATTCCGAAATATTTCTGAATAATTCACAATTTCAAGTAACTAGTTCGTAATTCGGATATTTTGAAATTCTTAAAATAATATAATGGAGTACTTGTTTATAAACAAGTTCATTCAATAAAAATACTTTCAATAAAATAACATTTTGTGTTAAGTCTTATCATTCTACCTATGTTACTTTTTATAGATTCATTACATTTAAATTCTTTCAGAGTATGTCGTAATACTGTATTATATACTTATAAAACAGTTTTACGGTGTGCATAAATGTCATTTTTATTCACAGCCACTGAGTTTTTCAACGTTTTGTAAATTCAAGGGTCATAAATTCAAATGAAACAAGAATGAGGGGATTAATGTTATAGAGTATATGATGCGCACTCTCTTAAAAGAAGGTATTTCTACCTCATTTTTTTAATAATATAAAATAACAGCTACAGAAAAACATGTGTGAGATAGGCTTAAAATAAATTTTACGAAAATATAGACATAAAGAAATAAGAACGTATTTAGAATTTTTTATGTACTCGTTGTAAATAAGAAGATTGTTTAAGAGTGTGTTAGTAATGTTACAAAATATCAAATTTAAGTATCTCCTAAATGAAGGTAAAATACATTTTGAAGTTTTCTTTTTTTAGCACTTTCCAACCTAGTTGAAAAGTGCTTATGACTTCGGTTTGTCTGGCCGTCTGGCCGTCTGCCGTCTGCCGTCTGCCGTCTGCCGTCTGTCCGTGCTCTAACTCCCGTAAATATGCTCGGATTGCTCTGCAATTTTTATATGTTATTGTCGTTATCTATAGCATGTTCCCTATTTCAACGGAAGTGTGTAGCACTTATAGTTTTTTTACAGGGACACTCAAAAGAATTCCGTTACATTGCGGTCTATGGGGAAAAATCATTTGCGGTTTATTTAAATAATGTTTCACTATTTTAAACGCATTGTAATTTATATATATTACTAAGGTGCATTAGAAGAAGCTTAATATGGAATAGGGTGTGCATAGCACTTATAGTTACTTTACAGGGACAGTAAAAATAATTCCGTTACATTACGTCTATGGAGAAAAATCGTCTGCGGTTTATTTAAATAATGTTTCACTATTTTAAACGCATTGAAATTTATATAGATCACTAAGGTGCATTACAAGAGACTTACTACGGAATATTGTGTGTATAGCAGTCATCGTTCATTTACAGGGACACGCAAAAGAATTATCTACTGTATGTTAACAATAATTCCTGGAAGTGCGTTTTAAGTTATTGAACGCGATTTTAATTTTAACTTGCTTTTTGTCTATTACGTGGTGTGTATAAATTCTGTAGATCCTATACAGGGCAGCACAAAAGTTCACGATCACATTTCTGTATATTGACAAACTCCAGACGGAGAATTTTAAACAGTGCTACGCGTTTCCTAACTGAACTAAAATTATCATCCTATGTAGTATATATACAAATCTATAGATCCTATACAGGGCTGAATAAAAGTATTCGGGTATTTTTCCGAATATTGTATATGTTGGAAATTCCTGAAATTATGTTTTTAAATATGTTATGCGTTTTCTAAATTGTTTACTTAGATGTTAGCTTTCAGCTTATTAAACGGTATGATTTGTAAAATTATTTTGGAAGCGTTGGAAAGTGCTATATAATCTATGCTTGACGCATGATTTTTCGTTCTTGTTTTTTTTTTATTATGGCTTTTATTTCAGCAATATCGTGAAGAGAATTGATATAAAATGATAAAAAAATGAGTTATTATATATCTTATAGTTTTTTTTTTTTTTTTTTTTTTTTTTTTTTAGCATTTATTGGGGAATTAGTCAAAAAATTTATTATATACACGATTTTTATTTAAAATTTTTATTTTATAAAATGAGATTAGTTTCTTTTAATTCAAATTCGGGATATTTCCACACGTGTTTGTTTTCTCTTGGTTAATAGATTCCACACATATAGTATAAATTATCGTTGGACTTCAAGTAAATTATTATGCAATAACGTATTATTAGTAGTTTCATTTCGCTATTTACGTGGACTCTCTACTGTTATTTGGAAAAAAAGAATAAAAATATCCAATTTCCTATGTTTTGCTTAAAATATACCCCTGGTACATTTGTCCCAGGCTAATTTACGTAAAGATCCTTTAAATATGTGTGACAAACGCGTTCTACTGTATCCATTTCCCTTTAAATGATACCTAGTTACAAGTTTTAAATTAGTTTTAATATCTTTATAGATTAATCGGTTTAAATAATTACACATTCTTAGAGTGGTTCAGGACACATAAAGGTTGGATCGCAGGGCTCGTGTTTAGGACCACTATTGTGTTTACTAATAGCCAATTACATAATTTGGTGTTGTAACACCCGAACGATACGCACTCCATCACATTTTCTCTCCTTTTCTTTTTTTTTCTTTTAAAAGAACTGGCAAGCTGAGTAATTTAGACTTTACCAGAAGAGTAGAATGTTTACAAAGTTGTTGCCGACAAGACATCTGAGCTAAGCCGTAATATTAAATTAAATGAATTATTTTGTAAATAGTAACATGTAAATAAGTTGTAAATATTAAATTTATTAGTCTATGAAGAAGTTATCAAGTTTTATTTGTAACTAAAGTAGTTTCCACCCCGGATTCAAAATAATATGTTACAAAGATTGGCTCCCCAACGTCGGGCCCGAATATAGGCAAGATATGAAGATAAGTATTATTTTTAAATTGTGTTAAACTGTTTAATAAGAAAATTTAGATATTAAGTACAAAAAGTATTTCTTTTGATTCATCCGGAATCAAAATCATTCATCTGAGGGTTTTTTGAAAAATTGTGTTTGATTCGTCCAGAATCTAAATATTTTGGAATTGAAATACGACAAATCGTCTGCAGCTTCAAGTATTTTGTATATATGAATTAAATGAAGATATTCATAAGAGAAATATATCTAATAATTATTCTTGAAAAATAAACTCGTTTGCTTTATTTTATACATTTATATAGTTGCACTGAGCTATATTATTATTGAAGTTATTATTATAAATGAGCGTTTGGCATTATTTTATTTATTATATGAAGAATTGATTTAAATTATTTTGCTAAGAGTTATTCGTAACACAAATTAAGTTTGAAGTTAGCTCAAACATAATTAATTCAAATGATGGCGTTTCTTTCTAAGGGTAAGAAAATTGATTTAATCACTTTGGCTTCAGAGTTAATAGTACAAATAAGTAGTGATGATAAAGTCCTCGAATTACGTGATAAAATTGTAAATAGTGAGGCATTTAAAGATAACATAGATTTTGTACAGGGAATTTTAGAAAATATCATAGAAAAAAGAAAGACTCTTGAGGAAGAGAAGCGTTTAGCGAGAAAGAGAATTTGAAGAAAGAGAATTTGAGCTACAGAACCTCTGGTTAGAAACAGGAACAAGAGATGTTGTATCAAATAAAAGCAACCCTCTAGAAACTTCTTCAATCCGCGTTGACTCGAAAAAGGTTTTACCCGATTTCAATCCTTCAAAGGATGATATGAATTTATTTTTAATAACTTTTGAGAGGCAAATGAAACTTTTAAAGGTTTCTAAAAACTGTGGATTACATATTTAATTGGAGTCCTTCCAAATGAAATTGGTAAATTAATAGCGCGTGAACCGGAAGAAAAATGTGAAGATTATTCTTATATTAAAGATATATTGTTGCAGAGGTTCAAGTTAACTGCTGGAAGATTTAGAGTTTTATTTAATCGACATCCAAAGCGAACTGATATTAGCTGGAAAGAATATTACTTTGAAATTAGAAGCTATTTTGAGGGATGGCTATCCGAATTAAATATAAATTCCTTTGAAAAACTATTGGAATTAATTGTTGCTGATCAATTAAAGAAAAAGGTTTCCCCTGATTGCACAGAACTATATTTAGACCAATGAGAGAATTTAACAGATCCTATTGAATTAGCTGAAAAGTTAGATTTATATGATAATTTGAGGTCACACAAAGTAGAAATAAAGAGATCAAATAAAATCAGTGAGGTCGGGAATTCTAATCGCTTTGAAAAAACGCCTTTAGATTTTAAAAGAAATGAGTTTGGTAAATTTGGCAATCAAAATGAGTCCAAGAGAAATAAAATTAATTATCCTTCAAATTTAAATCGGCCAATGTTAAGTTGCTATGTATGTGGAAACCAGTGAGTTATTAAATTCAAGTGTCCAACTTGTTCTCCTAAAAATGTATCGGCGTACTTTCAATCTCTAGAATTTCGTACATGTAATAAGCAAACATCACCAACATCATTTCTAAAAATAAGTATAAATGGTCTCTCTGGCACAGCCTGTGCTGACACTAGCGCAACACATTGCGTTGCGGGTGAAGTTTTGTATTCTTTATTAAAAGACCAAGGTGTGAAGTTTGAAAAAACTCAAATGATCATAGTCTTAGCGGATGGGCTACAAAACACTACCGAAGTCTATAAAACAGAAGTTCATGTTAAAATTGAAGGTCGTGATGTTAAAACAACACTTTATGCTCTGCCGAATGGCAAAAATAATCGTACAATTTTGGGAATCGATTTTTTTACGCAAAGCAAAAATTGTTTTGGATGTAGTAAATCAAGAATGGTTCTTTGCTGATAGATGCAGGTGGAAGTATAGATTCGACGAAGATACATATAGACCTCCCAGTGAATTAGCAATAAAAACCGTTGAATTAGACACTGTTTCTCTTAGAGAAGATGAAGGTACACATCTCACTTCAGAGAAACGAGTTAGGTTGAATGAACTGCTTGGAAAATTTACAAGTAGCTTCCAACTAGGGGAAGAGGCTACACCTAAAGTTAAACATTATATTGATACTGGATCACATCCTCCTGTAGCAGTACCCCCTTACCGCATGTCACCTGCAAAAAAGGAAATTTTGCGTAAAGAATTAGATGAATTACTCTCTAAAGATATAATAGAAGAGTGCGAATCTCCTTATGCCTCGCCAGTAGTATTGGTCCCAAAACCAAATGGAAAAATTCGCCTTTGCATCGATTATCGAAAATTAAATGCCATCACAAAGACGGATAATTATCCATTACCGCGGGTAGATGATTTGCTCCATGAAGCTAAACATACACCTTATATGACCACTATTGACCTGAAGTCTGGATACCACCAAATTGAAGTAAATGCTGCTGATAGAGACAAAACTGCATTTATTTGTCCATTTGGAACTTTTCGGTACATTAGAATGCCTTTCGGATTGAAAAATGCCCCAGCAACCTTTCAGAGATTAATAGATAACTTTCGAAAGTCCCTCAAAGACATCTTTTTATTGTCTTATTTAGATGATATTATAATTTTTTTCGGAAAGTTTTGAGAAACATTTGTCTGACTTAGAAGCAGTTTTTAATAAACTTTTGGAATTCAAATTGTATGTTAATCGTAAAAAATGCAATTTTGCTTGCCCCGTGTTAAATATTTAGGACATTGGATATCAAGCTCTGCAATTCAACAAATGCCTGCTCCTAAGACTGTTAAACAAGTTCAATCTTTTTTGCAATCCTGCTCCTGGTACAGGCGTTTCATTCCCAAATTTTCAGATATAGCTAGACCTCTAAGTAATCTTAAGAAGAAAAAATGCAACTTGGAAGTGGGAAGAAGCAGAACAAAGCGCTTTCGAAACATTGAAAAGTTCATTAATCAATTCTCCAATACTGAAACAAAATGATCCGACCAAGCCCTATCTTCTTCCTACAGATGCCAGTGGATATGCTCTAGGTGCTGTCCTCCTCCAGGGCCAGGGAGAAGAAGAGCATCCAATAGAATATGCGAGTCGTTTGTTAACTGCACCAGAAAGAAACTATTCTACCACCGAGCGCGAAGCACTTGCTGTCATTTGGGCTTTAAATAAATTCCGTGGCAGCATTGAAGGACATGAAGTAACAGTTGCCTCCGATCACCAGCCCCTAAAATGGCTGATGAGTTTAAAATCACCGTCAGGCAGACTAGCCGGATGGGCTTTGCAGTTACAATCTTTCAACCTGAAGATTGAATATATTCCTGGAAAAGCAAACGTTGTTGCTGATATGTTGTCTCGCCCTATTTGCAGTCATGAAGAACCCTCTTGTGAAATTTGCACAATTTCGATTGAAGTGCCTATTAGATCTCCTAAAGATATCCGAGAAGAGCAATTAAAGAATGAAGATTTGAAGAAAATCATTGAATCGTTTGAATCTAAAGAAAATAATATAGATTTTGCTAATTGGACTGAACGTGGTTACCTCTTAAACCAAGGAGTCCGATATCGTTACTCTCCTGAATCAGATTCAGAAGAAACCCAATTGGTTGTTCCTGTTCAACAACGGAAAGAAGTCAAAAAAGAATTACCATGATTCACCGACCGCAGGCCATTATGGAGCCGAGGGAACCTATTACAGAGTATCCCAAAGATATTACTGGACTGGAATGAGAAAAGATATCGCAGAATATGTTAAAAATTGTGTAGACTGTATTCGTTATAAAGCGAGTAACCAAAAACCTGCTGGACTTTTACAAACACCTGTCCATAGCCAAAAATTTGAGACCCTCTCAATAGACTTATTTGGACCCTTTCCAGAAACAGCAGATGATAAAAAGTGGATTTTTATAATTGAAGAATGTAGCACTAAATGGGTAGAACTTTTCGCATTAAATAACGCAACAGCCACGGAATGTGCTGTTACCTTAATTGAGGAAGTGTATTTAAGATATGGTTTTCCAAGAAAAATCATTAGCGACAATGGTCCGCAATTCATCAGTGCTGTGATGCAACAAGTTTGTTTTCTCTTAAAGATAGATCAAATTTTAATTCCGGTGTACCACCCTCAAGCAAATCCGGTTGAAAGAAAAAACCGAGATCTAAAACCCCGCTTAGCGATGCTAGTTGGAGATGATCATACAACTTGGAGTGAAAAATTACAAGTAATCCGTTTTGCCCTTAATACTGCAAGATGTAGTTCCACAGGTCACACAGCTGCATATTTAATGTTCGGTCGTGAATTACGTACCTCCGATGACGTTGCTCATGACTTACGCCCTGTAATTGCGAATGATAATTTCATACCGGAAATAACCCCTTATTTAAAAAACTTTGCTAAAATTAATATGCAGATAAGAGATCGTATAGAACAAAGCCAAGATAAGCATAAATATTATGCCGACAAACATTTAAAAGCTTCTGAACAATACAAACCAGGCGATCATGTTTGGGTTACTTTGCATCCCATTAGCCAAAGGAAAAATAACAAAACGACTAAATTCATGCCCCGTCGCGATGGCCCCTATGTTATTTTAAAACAAAGATCTCCTACTTCTTATACCATTGCTACTAAAGAAAACCCTTTTTCTCCCTTAGGAAATTATCATATATCAGCTTTGTATCCTTACAAGCAAGATGATGGTGGATGTTCTAAAGGCTTAATTCATCCAAGAGGCAGACCCGGGAAACGTCAGACGCCCAGCCAGCAAATACTTACTAAAGGTTCAAAAAACGCGAGAACAACAGAGGTATTTAGTCACCAGAAAGCATCCCGAAGGAATCCACCCAGGAAATGCACACTGCATCTGAGGGACCAGTAATGCAGTGTGAGGGGAAGAGTGTAACGCCCGAACTATACGCACTCCATCATATTTTCTCTCCTTTTCTTTTTTTTCTTTTAAAAGAACTGGCAAGCTGAGTAATTTAGACTTTACCAGAAGAGTAGAATGTTTACAAAGTTGTTGCCGACAAGACATCTGAGCTAAGCCGTAATATTAAATTAAATGAATTATTTTGTAAATAGTAACATGTAAATAAGTTGTAAATATTAAATTTAATAGTCTATGAAGAAGTTATCAAGTTTTATTTGTAACTAAAGTAGTTTCCACCCCGGAATCAAAATAATATGTTACAGTGTTGACATAATATGTTGAATTTGCCTTATACCAATATGTTCAGAGTGACAAGACTTCAATATATACTTGATAATTGCAACATATATTTGATATTTGCAACATGTATTTTGATAAACAATTTACTTTATAGTTTATATTATCGTTCCCTACAGTATGTTGTTTGAAATTATGGATATGACTTACAATAATATAAAAAAGTTTATTAAAAATTTTAAGAAATATATTAATGTTTTCTCAATTTTAAAATTATTCCATTCTCAATTCCATTGGATTTTGTCTCTCTTAAATTAGATAGCTCTATGTAAATCTGATCTTTGGGGTTCTAAAGCACACAATTGTAAAAAATGAAAATATAAAAAGTACAAAATTGTTAAAGAAGTGTAGTTTTAAAATGCATTTAAATATTTTAAGAGTAATAAAACTTTTAAATTTTACCAAAACGGTATTTTTTTTAATCTTGATTAACTAATTTTTGTTCAGAACCTCATTTATTAATATACCAAAAATTATTATAAAATACACAAATAGGAAACATGGTTCAAAGGGTACCGAGTCCTGTTCAACAAATATATATTGGTGTCCAGAAATTAAGGGACAGTGACCTATTTCAGACGTTTCGTCGAATATCTTACTGAAACTCGTGAGGAAATGCCCAGAATGCCCTTGAACTTTGAGGATGTAAAGAACATGTTTGACTTCATGTGTTTCAGTGAATATTTTGTCGCCAGGACAATTAGAAGGGGAGATAATAATGTTAATAATAAAATAATATTTTCGATCACCCAAGCAACAGAAAATGTTAAAAATGATCTGTCACCGTAGCAAATGACTATGTAAGTCCTGTTCGACATTTGTGTGCATTTGTGTAAGCATAGCACGTATATTCGTGAAAATGTGAAGGTTTCTGTCAAAAATTCAAAAGTTTTTTTTTTCTTTTTAATAGCATGCAGACATTTTAGCCGAATTTAACACCGCTTTTCAAAAACTTGATAAAAAATCATAAAAATATATACTGTGATTAAAATATTAATATATTGAATATTTGAAGAGAAATAGGCATTTTTATGAAAAATATTTTAACTGCGCATGCGCAAACTACAGAAAAGTTTTTTTGTCATGATTTGATAGTCAATACTATAGGGCAACGCATACAAAAAAACCAGTGAAATATCGTGAAAACTCAAAAAGTTACAGCGATAATTGAAAATTTGAGGAGGAATTTCCCATAGGATTATATGAAAAAATAATACATTTTACAATTTTTCTTAATGTATGTGCTAAGGTGTAATATGTTTCAAAGTAGTAGATTACCGACAGCAAAAATTTATGCTCGTCATGCATTATATTTGATATTATTATTGAAAGGAGGCAGTGATGCAAATTATATGCAGTGTATGTGCACCAGTAGTTGACATTAAAATGAATGTTTTTCTGTATTTTACCTGAAATGGCGTGCATCGTATCTTAACAAAATACTTCTAAAAAGTACAGTGTCACCTAATGTTTTAAACATATTTCGCAGGTGGGTTAAAGGGTATATACACAAAACATACGTCATTTTTAAAAGAAAGTTTTTAAATATCTATTGCTTACGCATTCGGAATTTACACCAGCTTGGTTTAAAGCTAAAGCGCCAAAAGGAAAATGGAAATTTTGTTGTAATACCAAATATATTGAACTTTATCATTTAAACTGCCAAAAGCATTTTTCGCGATATGGCGTTATATACTGATTTTAAAACCAGTAGAACAAATGACGTTAATATTTCTTATGGAAAATATTTAACTGCACGCAGAAATTATAAATAATTTAGATTAATTAAAAATGATCTGTCACCGTAGCAAATGACTATGTAAGTCCTGTTCGACATTTGTGTGCATTTGTGTAAGCATAGCACGTATATTCGTGAAAATGTGAAGATTTCTGTCAAAAATTCAAAAGTTTTTTCTTTTTTCTTTTTAATAGCATGCAGAGATTTTAGCCGAATTTAACACCGCTTTCCATTATCTAATCAATCTAAGTATATTGACTATTATCAATCTCATTATCTACTTAATCTAAATTATTTATAATTTCTGCGTGCAGTTAAATATTTTCCATAAGAAATATTAACATCATTTGTTCTACTGGTTTTAAAATCAGTATATAACGCCATATCGCGAAAAATGCTTTTGACAGTTTAAATGATAAATATTTAATTATTTATAAAAAAAACTTTCTATCAAATTAAATATAATTTTAGCGATTTAACGCATTTTTCATTGTGAAAATAACAAAATAATTACTGAAAATGATGGATAATAAATTTCTTTAAAAATCATTGTTATTGAAATGTATGCATTTTTAATATTTAAAAAAAAGTACATGATAATGTCTGATCATGTTGGCTATATATGTTTTCGTTACGATTAGTTTCGGATCGGAATAAATTTCAGTTGGGTTCAGGTAGGTTTCGGGATGGGTTTTGTCTCTTGAGAGTATTAAAGTTGACCCAATTTTTCAAAGAAAATGACCAAATTATTTTTCTCCGATGAAAAACATACATACAATAAAAGTTCCACAACGGACACTCTCGAATAGCGGACGCTTATATATATGGAACACTTTTTCAATTCCTAAAACTCATATATTTTGTACGCTTTTACCTATGAATAGTGGACTCATACGAATAAAAAAAAGCATGTAACCTGTGTGTGTGTGCATAAAATATGACAAATACGATACATGTGTTTCTGTATGCATAATAAACGAAATGTTGATAATATTTTTTGTATATTCGAGAAAAAAAAAGGGTTTTTAAACTTGTATCTAACCTGTACCATAAAGAAAAAATAATCTATGATCATTACATCTACAATCTATGATCTTTTATACATTTTATTTTTCATGCAGTAAACTGAATACACTTATTCATATACTTATTCATATATACTTATTCATATATACTCATTCATTTTATACTTATACATATTAAAATATGTATTTATTTGCGTCTGAAACATACTTCTACTCAAAATTTTTGTAATTATCACAACAAATTGACTTACAAAATCCTAAATCTGACACACAAAAAATATTTTAGAGTGAACCCGACCTCCATAAACAAAATAACAGTCCCGTATATCAGAAAAAAGAAAATTAGTGACAATCCGACCCGATCCCGAACTCTATTGAATGAACCCGAAGTGTCCAATCTTCAGAGGTTATACTAGATTCTAATATTAAAGAATACACATATGTCCATTTTTCAATATGAAAGATGAAATTGCTATTAGAGATATACTTGTAGATTACTTTTCATAATATCTTTAAAACATGAAATAATTTCCATTCATTTCGGGTTCGGGTCAGGTTGCGAATAGACGAAATTTATTTTGTCGTGTTTGGCCTGGTTGCGGGTCTATGCAATTTTGTTGTTGTTGTATTCGGGTTTGGTTTTAGGCTGACATTAAATGTAATTTTTCGATTCTGCACGGGTACAACCCGAACTGTGTATAGTTCTATAGTGAAGATATATATGGTTTTGCTAAGTCATTGAATCACTGCGTATGGGATGAAGATTTCTTCCTATATAATCGTATAATAATATAATCTTCCTATATAATCTTTCCTATATAATCGTGTACAAGAGAAGACTCGGCAACAAAAATAATTCCAGTTGCATTGCCATATGCTTTAGCATACTGTACAACTTTCTCTTGGAAAGGGCAGGATAAATATCAAATTCTTATCATTATCGCACATACTCTGAAAACAGATAAATCACAAATACACAATACAGAAACATAATTCCCGCCTTTCTCAAATTTCCGCAATTGCTAGTTGTAATAAATTGACAGTCTCGATAAATATTTTAAAGTAAAGTTTCTAATGTAAGAAAAGTAGATATTGCAAAAACATTAATTTTACAATTATTTTAATAAGAGTATAAAATATGCAAGTTTAAATATGTAAACTTAAGTTCGAGACTTTTTTACTTGCAAGTAAGGATTTCAATTTTTGTTTTAATTATACTCGGTGCAAATTTCTTTAATGCTTTCAAAATGTTTATACATGTATAAGCGTAAAAAAATGTTATCATTAAATAAAAAAATATTTTTATTTCAAAATCGCTGAAAATTGTAAATAAAGTTACTATTTATAAAAATCCTTAATAGGCTATTATATAGATCTCGCTGTTAATAACCCTGCTATAGGACACCTATAAAATGTAAAGAGACACATTTCATACTGGCAACAGTATTTGAATTTATGAGAAGAATAAAATTTATATTTCAGTTTTAAACTAGATTAATATAATTAAATCTGTCAAGTGCGAGTGTACGTCGTGCTCAAAGGGTTCCTTACATTGAATTTATTAATTACTATTTATTAATTAAAAAACTGTTACTAGCCCTACTTTTTCATAATTCCGTTTCAGTAGATTCGGAAATTAGAGAGGGGCCTATTTTTCCAGTACTTTCAATGGTATCTCTGAAAATATAATATCTAAAATTAAAACAAATATATTTTTGAGTTCCATGATACTAGATATATCGAAAGATACCCTACACAATATATAAAAAGAAAATAAATTTTTCAAGGAACTTAATTAATATCTCGGTTAACTATAAACACATTTTTTCCGTAAATAATTATCAAATACCCTTGGATTTTTCTGTGGCGATAGATACCTCGAGCGCCCGTCAACTCTCCCGCTGACCGCCCGAAAAGTAAAGTTTGTGTGTAACGGAAAATTGCGTTTTTCTCAAAAACTAGGTTACCTAGAAAAGTATCATTAGTTTTCCTACCAGGTTTAAATTAACTTCGACTACCCTTATTTTTTTTTCATATTTTTAGTTTCAGACTTCGGAAATAGATTTTTCATTGATCTTGTGTGACATCTTCGACGAAGTGCATTTTCGACGATATCTCTGAAAATATAATACCTAAAATTGTAATAAATATTTTTTCGAGTTCGGTATTACGAGGTCTTTCTTGAAAAAAAAGATTTTTTTTCAAGTAACTTAATTAGTCCCCTAATTTTTGCTAAACATATATTGTGAAGGGCTAATAAACTGAAAATATGTGTGTAAAAAGGCTTTATAAATTTCCACGTCCCATAGTTTACGAGAAAAAGGCTCTGACAGACGGACAGACACAGAAGTGATCTTAAAATGGTTCCGTTTTTACTTTTTAAGTACGGAACCCTAAAAATCACACCAGAATATACCCGCAAGATTTATTTTTGAAAAAGGTTATTTTCTTGCGTATGCATAAAAGTTCTATTTTATCAAGACCGATTCACAGTTTTTCAATTGCAGGAAATTTAAATTACAATCTTACATTAAGATGACTCATTTTATTCAGATATTTTACTCTTATATAGCACACAAATATATCTTTCTAGCCAAATCTCTATATGATGTATAATATAGGTTTAGAAAATCATATCAGATAAGTGCATCAAATAAATCTGTCGTGGATCAGTAGGAATTTCTGATGGAATTTCATATCTTCCCCCAGTGAATAATTTCCCCGTCCATTGATTTCAATAGATAAATAATTATATCATACTGAGAAAATGCTACGTAAAGTTTCTTTTTTTTATTACTGTATCAGAAAAGGGCAAAATATGAAGAATAAAATTAATGTATATATATATATATATATATATATATATATATATATATGTCGTGTTTCCAAGTTCAAATCCGGGAAAAAGGCAGTCGTGCTCGTGATAAATAGGGTTAGCTATGTTATTGGTTTCCCTTTTAGCTCGCATCAGGCGGCCGTGTGGTATCATCAACAACAAGAAATGTCAGTCCATATTTTTGTCGAAGAACCTTTTATTTCCAGTTTAAGACATCTCTTCAGGGAAAATGCTCATTAGCAAACGCTAAACGAAAAAAAAATACAACGTTCCATTATTTTCTAGAATCCGTCCCGATTCTTTTAGCAAACACCAGCGTCGAAAAATCCTCCCCGAATCAGGATGATCGTGTTTTTAAACTAGCTTGCGTAATAATACAGAATACGTCACGTGACCCACTTCTATCGAATCAAAAGGTCTCTTTTGGAACTTTATCAATATTTCCGGTGGATTTATTTTGTTGTAAAATGCAAAAACTTTCTACGCCCTTCCAGAATATTCCATAATCTCGTACCAGATGCCTGTCATATCAACAAACGAGCTTATCTGTTTTTGAGGCTGTAGCTAAACTTCGAATTTAATACGTAATAAAAATAATAAGAAGAAAAGAAAATGAATCTTTATAAAAGGGAAAAAAAAAGAAAGAATTAAAGTTTTTCGGAAATATTTTAATAGACATTTGATATTTAATAATAGGATAACTTTATGAAATAAGGTTTTTTGAGCGGAATATTTTAAGAGATACGATATTTTAGCATTTAAATAAAGAAGTTATAGCAATTTGACCACACGAGAATAATACTAATGAATTTTAATAATGGATTAAAATAAAGATGTTCTATTTAAAGAATAAATTAAAAAAGCTATCGCCATTTTTAGAATAACTACATTCGAATAAATATTATTAAGTGGATTAGGAATAATTGGCTTTACATATGGATAGTAAAAGGCTATTTTAAGAATGAGAATTATTTTAATAAGCTGGGTTATATACCGAATATTATTGAATGGACAAATTTTATAGAATAATTGCGGAAAAAATTTAAATTTTGTAATATATATATATATATATGGGGTGGGGGGTAGTTGCGCGTATGTGTGTAAGATGCATACGATGAGATTCATCTAAGCAGCGTACAGTAATTAATTGATTGCAGAAGTTGTTATATTTTGGTGAGCAGCCATTAAATAAATTTACAGACAATGATTTAAGTATTTAAGGATTATACAACACTAAAAGCGATCCACGTTTCGATAACGTTGGAGAGGAAAAATGTACACTTTTGCAACTATACTAGCGTAGATTGCATTACAAAAAATAGCAGCGCACAGTCATTTGAATGAGCGACCATAATTAGTAACAGTGCAGACATGACAGCGTAAAACAGAGTTAATAAAAAACAACAAAGGCAATCGTCGAGAATTCGTGAGTGTTTTCTCAGAAAAAGAATCAAACACTTTGAGACCAACTTATTTCTTAACAAAATCGTACAAACTGGAGCACTTTCAAATTAGTCGGTACGGTATTTAATGCAATACATCTGTACAGCGAAATTCTAAAAAAATCACGATTCATTCTTCTGGTGATGTAGCCATTTTTAAAAGACGATATGACGGGAAAAGTTGTGATCGAACAGTCGTGCAAATGTTTATAAACCCATTCGCGGAAAAATACAGATTTTATCCATGCGCCGAATGTTGGAGTGACGGTGGAGTAATGAAACTTGAGAGATTAGGCTCCCGAAAACAGTGGGAAGAAAAATTCTGGTAGCTTTTGGAATCGTATCGAAAAAGAAAAAAAGACGTTCTATCGAAATATATCAAACAGAGTATTTTACTGAGTATTTTACTATTTTACTTTAATACCAAAATGAATAGAAATTGACGCATAGGACATGAATTAGATTTTTAAAAAGTGGAAAAGACAAAAAAAAAATAGCCTGTGCAAAATTTAGAATAATTTTGAGATAGTGTAAATATTAAAAATATTATATATATATATATATATATATATATATATATATATATATATATATATATATATATATATATATATACATATACATATCACAAAATCATTTTAATAAACATAGTTCAACAATGTTTACCGAATTATATAAGATGTAAACTATGTATAAAATAAATTACGTATTAAAATTTATATGATTAATTTACATTATATTTTTTCATGTGTATTTTTTTTAGTATTTCTGAAATAACTTCAACAAAGATTATATTTTAGATTTTTTTATCAAAACAAAATAGTAAATATATTTTTAATCAACTCTATAAATACCACTTTTTACGTCACGTAGAACCTGTTTGGGTTATGTAGGAAACCATTAATTTTTAAAAGAAAAATAATGATAGTTTGTTGCGTAATATCAGTAAAAATTGATAAACAGATTTATTTTTGTGTTTAAATAATTATATAGTGTTTTTTTATTAGTATTGAAAACTTTGCCTTCTGAATTGCTAAGGTTCTTCTACTGAAGGTTTAATTTGTGTGATAATACAAAAATGAATGCAATAAATGAATGTATAAATGATATGCATGAGCACAAATAGAAACCTTCCATATGTGATAACTTTTAAGATAATAAATTATTTATTTTTCAATAGAATTCATCTCCATGTTCATCTCCATGTCATTGCTTCTGTACGAAAAATAGGATTTTTGAAGATAATTACATCTTAAAATTGGAATGGTCTGAGAATAGTCCTTACCTTAACACAATTGAAATTCTAAAGATACAATAAAAGAAAATTGCGCATAGGAAGACACTCAATGATGCCTCAAAAACAAAAGAAATAACAGAATATTAGTTTTTTATAAAGACAATCTCAGATTAAAATTTTTGGTTTTTTTCCATGAGAAGACATTTTAAGACTGAAAGAATCACTAAATAAAATTGAAATAAATTTTGACTGTGTTGGTGTGTTCTTACGGCAGCTATTTTTCTCCATATATCTCAATTATTTTCTTGACAAATGTTATTGCAATTGGTATACCCTACAGACAATAAAATTAATCCATCATATTCTCTGTTAAATTATCTTCCGCTTGATATATACGTTTATTATATTACTGTAAAATTAACTGTCATTATGAGCTATCACATTTTAAATATCGAGTTTTTTGGTACCTTTTCCTTAATTTTGGCCTCTACTGTATACTTAAATTTTGCTTAGGCGGAACACTGCGTTTAGAAATTGTAACAAAGTTTAACATTTCCAATAATAATACATAATTTTTACATGGTATTTGAATTCACTGGTAAATTTTACCTTCTGATACCAAAAGGAATAATCTCCATCAAGTACAATAAGATATATGCAGTTGTAAAGTTCGTAACTCTCCAATTCTTAAATGATCACAAGGGATTGTCAGTTGAAAATTCGAAAGAAGATATGTGGTCCGATGTATCACGTTTTCAGTTACAGAAATTTAATAGAACAGTTGTAATAAAACCAAGAAAGTTATTTTGTCCAACCTGTTCTCACAGGGTTGGTGTGATTGCGCACATGGGTAGAAGAGATTGTTACTAATAATAACTACAATTAAATTGTTAACAATGATAATTACACTTAAATGACATTGTTGTAAGGTTTTTGTGAACAGATATTATTGTATTATGAGTGAATATTTCAACCTAATGATTAAAGAATCAGAAAAAAGGAAATAATTTTAAAAACGATTAAAAAATTTTAATTCAAGGAAAAAAAATAAAGAAGCAGAAAAGGGAAGTATTACAAAATAACATTAAGTTACTTGATAACACGTTTAACTCAAAATTAGTCCATTTTAATTTTTCATTTTTTATGCAAATTTACCAATAAGCTGCGTAATCTCTCCTAGCATAGAAACTAAATGGAAACGATGCGCCATTTCTCCTAAGTAGCAGATGCGCAAACTCTCCAATTTCGGTAGGAGAGATTGCAAGGCCTTTTATATAAACATGGCCGCTATCAAAGCGAACCGTTGATGTTCACATTGTTAGTCTAGATTAGTAGCTTATGAGAAATCGTTAAAGTTTAAAATATTTTGTACTACTGACATTGTATAGAAATTCTGATAAATAGCTATGAAAATTCGAGCACTTACTTTGGGAAAACAAAACAAAATAGCAATGTTTTATTTTAGACGCTCAAAACAATCAAAGTGCACTTTCAAGTAGGCACTCCAATACTGCTGTTGTACAACTACCTGGAGTCACTACGCGCTCACTGTACTCCTTCCCCCCGAACATCTATGTGCGCAATCTCTCCGACCGCGCCATCTCTCCTGGCTTTACCTTACAAATTTTTTGCACTATTCATTTTTGCGCTATTAAACGAATTTTTATGCGTTTTTCGCAGTCTGTGGAGATATTTTGATATTCCTGAAAGGAATGCGGTTTCAATATTTTAGCCTAATATAGTAAATTTGTCCTCTGCGATTTTTTGTATTTTATGCGAATTTTAATGTGATATTTGCATTCCGTTGTGATTTTTGGACATTAGAAAAAATAATTAGGTTTCAAACTTTTGGCCTAATGTAGTAAATGTTGTCCTTTACGATTTTATACTTTTTTGTTCTTTCCGATGCGATTTTCAAAGAGATTTTTAGCAATTTTTCTTTCTGCATTGCGGATGCTTGACATTCGTAAAGAATTCCATTTCAAACATTTTGTCGAGCATAGTAGATTTTGTCTTCATCGATTTTCAAAGCGACTGTTACCGTTTTTTCGCTCTTATGACTCAGATATAATTGCGAAAAATGCTTACATGATTACACATTTGAGCCTACACGATTTTAACTAAGAGTTATTTTTATTTCAACCTATTCATGCTGCATAATTTTGACTTTCGATACTTTGATTTTCGTCTAATATCATTGTACAGATTTTAACTATGAATTTTATTTCTATTATTTGATATAGTGACTTCATTAATGTTTTTAACTAAATTCTACATCACATATAATGTATTATTTGGTCATTTTATATTTTGTTTGTTGTCCAATCATTACTTTACAGATTTTACAGATTTTAATTGCAATGATTTTCTATGTCTTGTTAATTGTGGTACTTTGCCTTCATTAAACGATTTTAATTAGACATCATCATATTGCTTTTTTAATGAAACCGTGTTATTTTTTATCATCTTGTTTTTATGACCAGCTTATAAGATAGTTTCTAAAATGTACTTCTATGTGTTTGTCTTACCTTTTTCTTGGCGTAGCATGTCCCTAAAGGGACTTTGTGCCAATAACCCCCAGTCAGCCAACCAACTAACCGTTTTTTCGCGTTTTGCGTTGCTTTTTGACATTTGGGAAATAATTCCGGTTACAATGTTTTAGCCCACTGTATTAAATTTTGTCCTCTGCGATTTTTAATTTTTAGCAAGTTTTTGCAAGTTTACTTAATTATTTTTTGTATCGCGCTAATTTTTCCACATTAGTAAAAATAACCTGATTATAACCTTTTAGCACAACATTTTAAATTTTATCAGTTTATTCGGAATTCGTACAGCGATTTTTGAATTTTTCGTGAATTTCTTATTCGATTTTTAGAGTTTTTCGTGTTTTGTGGCGATTTTTCTATATTAGTATAAGGAATTTCAGCCTAACGTACTATACTATGTTAGGCTAAATATATACCAATATGTATACATTTTCGCTTCCAAAATTTTCAGTGCCATATTTATCATTTTCTAGCGTTTCGCGTTGAATTTTACGTTTCTGAACTCCTATTTTAGTCCACTCTATTGAATTTTGTCCTCTGGGAATTTTGTATTTTTAGCAATTTTTATGACATATTTAGCGTTTGTATTAATAAATTCGTTGTGATTATTTAACAATAATAAAACGAACCCAATTTTAATTCCTTAGCACAATGTTGTAAATGTTGTCATGTTTTCAATAATGGTTATTCGGTAATATACAGCGATTCTTGAATTATTCGCGATTTTTAATGCGATTCTTGAAGTTTTATGTATTCTACGGCTATTTTACGACATTAATAAAAGTAATTTTTTAGACCAATATAATAAACTTTGTCTTCTGCTACTTTTGAAATGCATTTTCGGGACTTTTCGTTTTTTCTCTTCATTCTTTGTAATTTTTACACATTATTAAAAGTAATTCGGGATCAGTCTTCAAGACCAATAACCGTTTTCTTTTGGGACTCGTAGATAATATTAGCAGATCTGGTTTAATAGAAATATATGTCATTCACACAATTATACTTGCTTTGAATTACTTTTATGTTTTTTTTTTTTAATTTTTTGTACATATTTTTGAACAGATAGCTTTGAAAAAAAATTAAATGGGGTATATTATTATTTTTTTTATTTAGTAAATTACTGAAACAGGAACGACTGATTTAAAATTTCAGACACATGTTTATCTATTTGTTATAATATATATATATATATATTACCAAACATTTAGCTGTTTAATTGTTATGTAGGAAAACACACATGAAGTGTTGAGTACATAAAAAAATGCTAACTATTCTCATTACTCATATTCTTAAGATTGAAGACTAAATATGTTTGTAAAAATCTCCTTGTTTATTTTTTTTCTACATTCTGTAATATGTAAATTTATTTTACGGATTGTCTTCCTATAGAAATTGTATCAAACTTAAAAATTTACAATTTTAAGCCTAATTTTGGCATAATATATTGATTTTTCGATACATTTTACCTTCAATTACCATACAGAAAGTCATACGCTTAAGTAGTTTTAGATATCATGCAGATTAAAATTTAAAATTTAATATAATTTTAGTTAAAAAAAATATATTATTTGAAATTAATATTCCAAAAAAATTAATTTGTATTCAAAGAACACTTGAAAACAGAAATCGATTTCTGAAACCTTCATATATATATACGAATACAAAATTACTGCTGATTCCGCCAAGTAGTTTTTGAGTTATGCTGAAATTACCACCAGTATTACAAACTGTTTTGCAAATAATTAGAAGTTCGTTTAACATTAGGATTTCGAAACAATTTCTTTCTATTTTCAATAAAGTTTATTCGGAATTCGTGCAGCTATTTCTATTGTGCTTTCGCGTTTCGTGTTATTTTTTTCACGGAACCGCAACGCCGGGCGGATTAGTTAGTTTTACAATTAAATAGAGGGTAATGGCATTCATTTCTTAACAGTAGATGCATAGTATTAGAATTGTTGATATTGAGAAGTCGAATGCAAAGAGGATTCTTTTTAAAAATTCATCTTTTCAAAAATTTAAGAATGGATTTTACATTTTTCTTCCATATTCATCTTTTTCTATAGATTTAATTGATCAAAATCTTTTCATATATACAAATTCTGAAGTGTTCTAAAGAAGTCTACATAATTTTGTTTTATTTTCTGTTCCATTCATATGGTACGGTTTTTTCGAGTTTATTGAATTTTTTCTTACAGAATTCTCATGTATCAATTCAATATTATACTTTTTGAAGTTCAATTTTAAAAAGAATGTACATTCTAATAATAAATGCATGTTCAAACCGTAAAAAAAAAAAAAAAAAAAAATCCAAAACGATTACCCTTACTCCGATTTTCAAAATAGCAGATTGAAAATATTTGCAACAAATCTCCTTGTTAATCATTTTTAATACTTTCGTTACAGTAAAATTTTGCTTAAAAGGTAGTCTACATATATATAAAATGTCTCAAACATTGTTTTTTTTTAATTCCAATTGTCTTAATAAATTATGTATTAATATATAATTTGATATCATAGATAGATTATAAGGTAAATGATACATTCGAACACAAAACGGAATATAATTCCGGTAATTCGTTCGCCAGTTATAAACATTAAAAGTTTCGAAATACTAATTTTAAAGTGATTTGTAATTATTTGCAAAACCGATTGCAATGCTGATAGTCTTTCTTTTTCACAATAACTCAAAAAGAACTTGGCGGAATCAGCTGTAATTTTCTATTCTTATATTTCAAGGTTTCAGAAATCTATTTCTTTTTTCAAAAGTTCTTTGGATAATATTTATAATTTTTTCGAACATTAATTTCAAATAATATATTTTTGGAAATTAAAAATATATAAAATTTGAAATTTTAATCTATATCTAAAATTACTTCACCAAATGACTTCCCTTTTGGTTCTTCAAGTTAAAATGTATCGATCAATCAATACCTGACGCCAAAATTAGGCTTAGTATTGAAAATTTTTATGTTTGATAGAAATTGTAAATGAAGGAAATTTCCATATTACAAAATAAGTAAACAAGGAGATTTTTGCCAAACAGATTTAGTCTACAACGTTTAGAAATGACTTTAGTTAAAAAATTTTACTTACCCTACACTTCATGTGTGTTTCCTACGTAATATCCTCAATGCACCCATAATGAAATGAATGGCAAAAAATTTGGATAGCTGGCACATACTCACATGCTCTGGCCGTGTAGTATTACCCGCCAGCAGTGTTCCGTGTTCTATTTGTTCAGCTTACTATAACTCATATGTTAATGAGCGAAACTGTATCAAATTATAAATATAGTTTAACAGCATCTTTACTGTAAGTACAACAATTTATTTGCATAAATGTTCAATGGGTGGCCAGGGAAGTTTAAAAACATACATATGACATTTGCACATATCCTTTCAATGTATTCTTATCCTCAATGCACCTATAATGAAATGAATGGCAAAAAATTTGGATAGCTGGCACATACTCACATGCTGGTGGTGTAGTATTACCCGCCAGCAGTGTTCCGTGTTCTATTTGTTCAGCTTACTATAACTCATATGTTAATGAGCGAAACTGTATCAAATTATAAATATAGTTTAACAGCATCTTTATTCTAAGTACAACAATTTAGTTGCATAAATGTTCAATGGGTGGGCAGAGAAGATTAAAAACATACATATGACCTTTGCACATATCCTTTCAATGTATTCTTATCCTCAATGCACCTATAATGAAATGAATGGCAAAAAATTTGGATCGCTTACATATACACACATGCTGGCTGTGTTATATTTCCCGCCAGCCCTGTTCATGTTCTATTTGTCCAACTAGCTATAACTCATATGTTAGTGTACAAAAGTGTACCAAATCATAATTATAGTTTAATAGCATTCTTTACGAAATGTACAATAATTTCTGTGAAACAATATACAATGGGTGGACAAGGAGGACCAAAAGTATAAATATGATCTTTGCACCTATCCGTGTAATGTTTTCTTATATACTAAATTTAGCTTACAGCATAACTTGCAGCTAACTTTTTGTTTAAAAAAAATATATTTTATAACAAATATGTGTATAAAATTTTAAATCATTTTTTCATATTTCAATAATTTACTAAATAAAAAAAAATTAATGAACCACAGTTAAATGCATTCAAAGATATCTGTTCAAAAATACACACAAATAGTTAAAAAGCAAAAACAAAACATAAAAGTAATTCAAAGCAAGTATAATTGTTAATTTTTCATGAAATATATATTTCTAGTAAACCCGAACTACTAACATTATCTACGGATCCTAAAAGAAAAACGGAATGCAGAGAGGTCTGTGTTTTAAAGGAAAAACAGGCGGTTTGGGAGAACGAAGTGAGCTAGGTGACAATCGGCATGGTGTAACGTATAACGTAAAACAGACGTGGTCTATAGAATCTCGCTGGAATTTTTTTATTAAAAGAATGAATCCTAATGTGGCCAAGAACTGCGAAATTCTGCACTGCAAAAAAGACAAATAATGTATTTTAATATAGAAAATAAAATAAAACTACGAAAAATTCTCATAAACCGATATAAATTTTAAATTCAATGAAGCTTTACTAAAAAAAATATTATTTTCGTAAACTTTTCCGAATAGTTTGTATGGTGTATTAATCACAATTCTCTGCCTGGCATATAGGTCTTTCAGATGCTATCTGTCGTCAGGTACACGTTTTCAAATTCAACAAACATGTTTTACAGAAAAACATGATAAATTCTGTTCACTAACATTAACAATAACATTATTATTATTTTGTTATTAACATTATTATTAATTTTATTAACATTATTATTAATTTTATTAACATTATTATTAATTTTGGTACTATTTTCGGTACAAATTTACTTACACGGCTGAAAATGTTTAAATGTGATTTGGTAGCATTATAAAACCGATATTCCAGTATGAGAAAACTAATTAATACACTTTAAAAAGTTTTCGAAAATCATTGGCTGCCAAAAAATCCTTTAATTTTATAAATGATTCTTTAAATCTACAAATTACATTAGTTTCAGAGGTTTCTAAAGGCAGAGAACACATTTTGATATCGTGAGTAATTAGGAAGAGGGTATTGTATACTTATGTTAGTGGTTATATTATATTTTCGTATTGTAACAAAACTTAGTCTTTTTTAACAGTGTACATGAAATACAGATTTTTATTCTTAACAAACGAATCTGTTCCCTTTTTAATATAATTTATTTTTGTAAATTTATGATTTGTATACATCACTGTAAAATGTAACAAAATAAATATTTTATCACTCCGAAAGACATTCACTCATACATATATACTCAGAGCATTCTATGATATATACATTAAAATGAACAGCTTCATTTATTCGTAATATTTGTTCCTTTTCAACATTAACCCAAACAGCACACACCCATCTATAAGACATCTACAAGCTGTAAACCCAAGAAAACCGACACATCTATAAGAGGTCTACAAATATCCATGATACACCCTTTTCACCTCTTATGGAGATGTTATGTGTGATCTCTCTGAGTTCTATTAGACGTCCAAGATATCTAGGTAGTCTATGAGACCACGTCTATAAGACATCCAAGCATAGATCACTTTTCGACATGCAGTATGTCTTATAGCCGTGCTTAAGACTTGGATTGTAGATATCCAGGGACATCTGATATGTGTTTATAAGACGTCTAATGCATGTCTATTTATTGATACTCAGTACTTCTTATAGATATGCTTAAGATATCCAAGAAATTTCATCAGAAATACAGCCTAGGGCAAAAGTATTGAGCACCCCCATATTTATAATATATTTGGTAAAAATAATAGATGGATACAAATGTTAAATTGTATACAATTAAGAATTTTCTTTAAAAAATAAGTTTTTTATTTTTTTTCAAAGATAGCAAACGCATAACTCATCTTTTAATGAAGCTATTTTCTTTAAAAAACTTTTTTTTAATTAAATTTTGTTGTTCTGTTAAGCCAGTTAATAAATAATCAAGAAAATAATTATTGTAAGAAAAGACAAAATGAACTTAGTCTTCAAAAACGAAAATAAAGAAAGCTTATGTAAAAAAAAAAAAAAAACATTTATATGTAATTTTTATTATTTTATTTTTTAACATGTGTTAATAACAAAAATAAATTTTAAGAAATATTTATGCTGCTGAAGAGATCTTGGCATTTCAGGCAAGAAATATTTCAATTTCCACGATGATCTGTTAACTTATGACATAACAATGAAACTTCCAGAAAACAAAGTAATTTATAGTTTTGAAAAAGTAGATGTTTAAAGAAAATGACTTCATTAAAAGACAAGTTGCTTGTTAACTGTCTTTTTTTTTTCTTTTACAAACCATAAACTTAAAAAGAAAATTCCTAAATGATATGCAGTTAAATATTTGTATATAACTATTACTTTTACAAATATATTAAAAATATGGGGGTGCTGAATACTTTCAGCCAAGACTGTATTTCCAATGAAATGACATTGTTTCCTTGCATGTCTTAAGTATATCTATATGTAAATTAGAATAATTCTTGCAGAAAATGTTAAAATATAAAGGAATTTGTCTTCAACAATGAAAATAGAGAAATCTTATTTTTAAAATATACTTTAAATTTATATGTTACTTTTATTATTTTAACTTTTAATATCTGTTAATAAAAATGATACAAGTTTTAGGAAATATTTTCATTGATGAAGATAAGTGATTTATATACTTTGGCTTTTCCGGTAAGAGTTATTCTAATTGTCATGATTACCTATTAACTTGCATAGCATAACAATTGCTATACTATGAAAGTTTCAATTCTGAAACTTACTGAAAAACAAAGCAGTTTAGTTTTTTTTAAAAACTCATTTTTTTAAAGCAAATTGTTTAATTAAAAGTCGAGTTGTTAAGTTTGCTGTCATTTTAATTGTAATAACTTAACCATTAAAGACACAGACAGCAGTTGTGAATTCTAAAATAATTGTGTGTTGAACACTTGCGCTTCATTTACTCTCTTCCTAAACATCCTTCAATGTTGAAGTTCAAAATTTGTTCTACTTTTTCATTATTTTTATCAGTAAGTCTCCACTGATGTACAAAATACACCGCCATTGAATTTTTATAAACTATTATATTTTCTTTCTTAATTAAACATTTTTTTATATAAATGCGATATCTATTACTTGAATACTATTACTAAACATCAGACACTACGACTAATATTCAGGCCCCTGCTGGCACTTAGGAATACGTGCCCTTGCACCCTCTGCCTGAACCACCCTTAATGATGGCACATGATTTAATATGAAAGTGCCAACATAACCCTCTGTCCACCGCCTTTCAAGACATCCAGCATGGGCCTGCTAACACTTTGAAATAAGTTATGATAAAAATACGAGGGTGCTTAATAATTTTGGTAAAGACAACTGTAGATAAAAATACTAAATGTTTCATTCCAATAATATCAGTATATTATTCCCCCCCAAAAACGAATATTTTGCAATGTTCTGCAACGAACCTTCAACTGATCACAAATGTTCTGTGGGAATAAAAAAATAAAACACAGAGAGATTTTCTTGTATATGTAGGAGTGCGATTTCATCTTGTATAGAAATGCTAAAGACATTTCGTAAAACGCTAACACACACAAAAACCAAAGAAATGACGAATTTCACAATTTTACTCCGATCGAATGACGAATTTCGCTTTTTTTCCCCCTCGTAATAGACGATTTTTGCAATATTTTTGAGATTTTTCTCTCTGGTAACTGGCGAATTTCACATTTTTTTTTTCTCAGAACCAATCATCGAACTCTGCATTTTTTTTTCCCACGACTAATTCGAGAATTGCGAGATATTTTCCAACACTTCACTGATGAATTTCGCATTTTTTTTATCTGCGACTGATTGGCGAATTTTAAATATTTTTGATATTTTCTTTTCACTGACTGGCAAATTTGTTCAGCTCTTTCTTAGGACCAATGGGCAAAAATTGCATTTTTTATTTTTATTTTTATTTTTTTATTCAAGCGACTAATATCCGAATGTCTCGATTTTTTTTTGAAATCCACAACTGATTGTTAACTTTTGCGATATTTTCTTTATTGATCGATAAATGTTGCGGATTTTCTTGTGACAGCAGGGAAAAAATTGTGGGGTTTTACACGACTGATTGACGAATTTTGTTATTTTTTTTTCTGACAATCCACTGATTAATTTAGTTTTTTAACCTGCGACTGATAGGCGAATTTTGCATTATTTTCTTTTTATCAATTGGAAAATTTTGTCGCTTTATCTTGGAATTGATTGAAAAAAATCGAGGGATTTCCCAAAACTGATCAACTAATTTAGTGGGTTTTTTTTTTCAGCTGCAACTGATAGCCAAATTTTGCGATATTTTCTTTCTGCCGATTGGAAAATTTTGCAGTTTTTTCTTGTGACCAATTGGAGAAAATTGTGGGTTTTTTTCGCTATTGATCGACGAATTTCCCATTTTTCTCGATGATTTACTGACAAATTTTATGGTTTTTACCCGCAGCCGATTGAGAAATTTTTGCGCTTTTTCTTGGCAAAAAACATGAAATTTCAATCAAAAATCATTCGGTTGATAAACGTATTTCACATTTTTTGACCCGCGACTGATAGGTGAATTTTGCAATATCTTCTTTCTACAGGATGGCAAATTTTGTCACTTTTTTGCGACCGATTGGTAAAAGTTGCCGGGTTTTTATGTGACTGACCGGTGAATTTCAGATTTTTTTCCGATGATCCACTGACGAAATTCATGTTTTTTTTTTAACTGCAGCAGCTGAAGAACTTCACGATTTTTTCCCATGATCGACTGACAAATTGTGTGAGCTTTTCCTGCGACCAATTAATGAATTTCACAATCTTTTTCAACGAACGATTGATGAAGTTTTTCTGGTGATTGACAGACAAATTTAGTGCTTTTTCAAATGAATGAATAGTGAATTGTGTTGAAAATGAGAATTTGAAATGTTCTGCAGAGAAGTTCATTGTTCTGCGATGTATGTCGCACTCTTAAGCATATTCTGCTTTGGAGACTGTTGCCATATTTATATTGGAATATTTTTGTCAAATCATCGACTAATTTTTTTTTAATATTTCGAATGAAATATGTCTGCTATAATTCACTAAAATCTCATAGCTAAATTAAAAAATCTACCATATTTACTCCTGCATAATGCACACATTTTTACAAAAATTTCAGGTCTAAAATCCAGTAGCAGCACATGATACACTGAATATTTCTAATTGTATACATCAAACCACACACATTTTCACAAAGTATATATACATATTGCAGAAACTTTATTTTATGATATTTTAATAAGAGAGCAAAATATATATGAGCACATACAAAAGTAATTTAGATTTGAGAAAAGATTGTAAATCATGATTTCTACAGTTTTTTTTAAAGTTAAAATAACATGGTACACATTATACACAAGTAAATATGGTATTTAAAATCAGTTTGATAATTTTATCTTGTGAGAAATTTATAAATCCTCCAGTATTTTGCAACAAGAGGCTAATAGATTTGTTATTTCTCCCATATTATTTAAATTTAACAAATTTTTCTTGCAGAGGATAAAGACTTTTGGTAGATAATTTTTTTTTTGGGAAAAAAAGAAATCTTTGTGATAAATGTCACACATACATTACACATCATGCATAAAATCTTTAATTTTTCATACCAATATTTTAGAATTTTTTTTTCTTTATTTTATCATATAATTTCTTCAATTAAATTAGGCAAAGGATTTCATTTGTAAATACTAGTAATCAGATTCAAAATTATGTGTGGGACGCTCGTCGCAAAGTTGTTAACACAAATTAATAAATTTCTTATTCTGTTTATTTTGTTCTATTTTGATAAAATTATTAGACAAATGTTTTAAAATTTATTTTGCATATTGAACTAATTTTAATTTTTTTTTATCAGTACAAAAATATTACTCCAAATAACTCACTGTATGAAAGAACCACTCAGAATTTATCACTCATTATTGAATATCACTCATTTTTTAGTCAATGTCTGCCTACATCAAAAACTTATTTCAATTCTGTGAGCTTCAGATACAAAGGGAAATTTACAAATTGACTGCTACCTCAATTTTGCATTTTTAGAAAAACAAGAAAAATTTTAAGTTTTAAATATTGCAACATGATTTAGATTAATGCTAAAAATTATTGCATGCTTTCTCATTAGGCTATATCATTTTTGAAACATGTCAGCTCTACTACTCAATAAAAGTTTTAATAAAAATGTAAGTCTTTTTTTCCTTATTAGCAATATCAGTAACTAGGTGACAGTACTAGGTGGTACAGAATATAACTATAACAGAAAAAGGAAAAAAAAAAGAAGTGACTTTATTTTATTTGAAAAAAAAAAATCTTTGGAACAGGACAAAATTCTTATTATTCTACTCCATTATCACTGCAATAGTAAGAGCTGATTTCTTCGAGCAGCACCTATAATAAAATAATAACACTGTTTTACTACATAACATTTTACGAATCACACAAAATGACATTTTGTTATATGAAAACTGAATTAATCTTCAATGAAGCAATTGTAAGCCCCCCCTCTTCCTTAATTTTTTGCATGTGATTTCTAGTGATGGGCATAATGAATGATTTTGTTATTTGAATGAATCATTCAGACATGCACAAAAGCATAGTTGTCAAGGCTCTTAAAATTCTTTTTGTTTTACAAAAGTTCTGGTTTTAATTGATCAAAAATAGCAAGAAAGTAAACAGCAATGCTTTTGTGTATGCCGGGATGATTCATTTGAATAACAATCATTCATTATGTCCTTCGCTATTGTTATTCTTAATTTTTAGGGTTACGTACTTAAAAAATAAAAACGGAACCATTGTATATTGAAATACAAACAAGATAACAAACAAATATTGAAATGAAAACAAGAAATTTCAAACTAACACTCCCATAGGATTAACATTAGCCCATGTGACTAGCACAGACTCTTGACTATGGAAGATTTGGAATCAAATGATTTTTCCATTATCCCGTCGACCACTTTTCAAGAAAAATTAATTATCACCAAACAGTAATGCCAAATAAACAAATGGAAGAATGTTGCCATTGGAATATCAAAATAAATACAATAAAAAAATATGGAAAAGCCCCACTCACCTAAGTGTCAACTATCAGTAAATTTAAACACAAAAAAATTACAATATAAATGAAAATAGAAAAAAAAATCTTGGATATTCATTTATTTACATTATATTTCTTAATTATCCTTCTCGGCTGGTGAATATAACGTCAGTTGAAATTGATGTATTGCACTTAACTATGCAACATAACATTTTTTCAATGCATTTTCTGCTTTTGTCCTATTTAATTATTTAAAGAAGTAAAACTGAAAAAAAAGTGTAAATTAAATTAATCATAATAAAAAAAAGCTTTTATTTAAAAAATATAGCAATAGTTAAGCACTAAGTATGCCTTGTTAAAATTTAGTTAACATATTTACAATTCTGACTCAAATCACCAGTCTGCTATGTGTTATTCCAATATTAATGTCTTCATTATTGAGAAATTAAGTTATTTATTAAATCCTAACTCAATAAAATGTCTTTTAAATTAGTTAAAAAATACTTAAAAATCTACAGTTTATAAATAAATTGCTGCAACGTATAAAAGCCAATTTTGACCAAAAAAGGCCAATTTTGGCCAAAAAAACCCGGTTAAAACCAATAAAAGCCGCTGGCCTGGCTTTTATTAATTTTAGCCGGCTTTTTTGCAACCCTGCTTATCAACTTATAAGTGCTTCCGGTCATGTGGCGACACTTTTTCGCACTTTACTGCCAACCACCTTGGCAATTTGGTTGCAAAAGCCGACTTTGACAATCTTTTGTAAAAGATCTGCCTTTACTAAAAAATTGAAATCGTGTTTAGATTACATAGTTTCTGAATAAAAACACCTACCAATTTCATGCATTTGTAAGCAAAAATGAATTAAAAAATGTGTCATAAAGTAGCTTGTTTGGATTTGAGAACAGCCTTAATGGTGCCAAGTTGCACTTATTAAAATACATCAATTGGTTGCAAACCAAATTACAGAACTTTCCACTACATCACACATACATATGAATACATCGATGATACATAATTAATACATACATGATTTCACAAATAAATGAGTGAAACGCTTAGCAAAATGCTGGCATGCAGTTAATACGAAAGTACAGAAACAAAAATACATGCAAAATATAGAAATCTCATGCTTATACATGTTTTGAAGATACGACATGATGAACTTTAAATGTTTGTTTTCTATGTTTAAAAATTTACAAAATCCTTTAAAGTTAATAATCTTAACTTTAGCAGCTTCTCCTGCTACACCATAGTTACGGATTAAGAAATACATAAAAAAACAAGTCAGTTTTATCTTCATTTTTTAAAACTCAGATTGTCATGTATATAACTTATTTTTTTCTGTTTTTTTTGGTTCTCAAATGATCTGCTCAACAACACGAAACTTTCTGACTCATTTTTAAACACAAAAGCATAAAATTGGCAGGTCTGATCATGGAAGGGATTTGGAATCTAAATGAGTTTTCCATTTTTTTATCAATAAATCACTTATCGAGTTATAAGTGATTTGTGTCATGTGATGACATGTTTCTGACCTTTTTTGTGCTGCAGCATTGGAAATTTGAAAAATGGAAAACGTCTTTCAATTACAAAATTTCTGAATAAGAATACCTGTAAATTTCATGCATTTCTGAACAAAAAAAGAATTAAAAAAATAAGTCATAAAGTGAGCCGTTTGGATTTGGACCTTAAGAGAAAAAAAATATTTTTGATGTGTTACATTATACATTAAATATTATGTTAAAAAAAATTAGGTCATGTACTGTTATTTTCCAAAGTATAAACTTCTAAGATTTATAAATTATACATTAGTAAATACATTGCCATTTATATCTCTCTTCCCACTCTGCTCCAAAAAATTTGAGGAAAAACATAAGATCTGATATTTAAAATTAATCTAGAATTTCATAATGCAATCTAGTGTAAATTTTGCAATCTCACAACAAACTAATTATTCTAAAAAACAAGGCATTTTTTAATAAAAATATACTAACCAAATATTCATGCAAGTCTTCCTGTCTTCAAATGTTTGTGATGGTGTGTTTCAACTGAGAGTCTAAAAAGATTCAAAGAAAGTTTCATTAGTATTCAGCAACATCTATTATAGTTAAAATGTGACTGTGTTTATATTTCACACCAACTTTTCTCAAAATGATTAATTATGGGTTTTTCTTTTTTTTTTTGGAACAATTATTCGCAAAGATCCAAGGATGTCAAACTCAAGAAATCTCAAATTTTAAATCAGTTTGAGTTATTAAATTTTAACCAATAAGAAATTTCTTAAAAAAAAAAAATTATTATGCATGCTAAACATCTTGAATCAGCCATACTCATCCTTTTATTACCGCGGGCCGCAAACGTATATTTGCGACGTTAGGTGGGCCGCAACACATACTTGTATAGTAATGTAAATATATAGATTTCTATAGCAAATGCCCCCCATTTTTTCCCATCTCAAAAAATGCCCAACACGCCTAAAGAAGTATTCACTTCAAAAATATAATTTAAGTAACATTTATTACAAGGACAAAGCCATTTTATAACATTAAAATAAAATACAGCAGCAAAAACAGAAAAAGAAAATCCATCCAGAAGATTAAACAATCCTTTTTTCATCAGGGGTGGGACTCTCATAAATTATTTCTATCCTTCCTTTGAGATTAAATCCTAGAAGGAGCAACAGTTTGGTTTTGCTTTGGTTTATTTACGTTTATTTTTATTGCGAGAATGAAATCGAAGTTGCCAAGAAAGCGATCACCGCCAAAACAGACAGTTTCTAAAGCACCAAATCCGAGCTGATCCTGGGACTGGCTTTTCAACAATATAACAAAGGAATGTACTCTCTAGTAGATTCTTTCTCTGAGGTCTCGGATCGCACATAAAAGGTCGCCAGGCCACATGCCCGCTTGTTGAGTATGGCTGTCTTGAATAGTTTAGTTTTAATACCTTCTGAGTCCCTCCAGTACTGTTTTGATTTTTTTGTCTCTTCCTTTCACTCCGATTTTTCAGATTTGTGAGACCTGAAGTATGCCGAAATTACAAATTTATTCTTTTATTTAAATTTTTGAGTCAAAAACCTCAAATGCTACATTGATGTGTAAAATTTTATATTAAATATCACACATATTACATGAAACAGTACAACATTACATGCAATGTTTAAAAAGTCTTTTACTGTATATCAATAATTAATATTTAGTAAAATATTACGGATACGTGCAAATTTTAACTTAATTTTGCGATACCTACCAGCATCCTATTGGCGAATTGAGCAGTTTCTTCCTGGCAACAAATTGACGAATTTCACGTTTACTTCCTGTAACCAACTGACAAATTTCGTGATTATTTTCCTCCTACCAATTGACAAATTTTGCTTTTTTTGGCGACCGATTAACGAATTTCTCAATTTTTTTCTGCACCTTACAAATGAAACCGGCAAGTATTCTTTTTTTTTTTTTTTTTCACACGCGACATATTGAAGAATTTCACGTTTATTTCTTGTAACCAACTGATGAATTTCGAAAATGTTTTCCTGCGATTGATTGAAGAAATTTGTGATATTTTCCTGCTACCAATTGACAAATTTTGCTTTTTTTGGCGACCGATAAGCGAATTTCTCAATTTTTTTCCCACACCTTACAGGTGAAACTCACATGTTTCTTTTTTTTTTTTTACACGTGACTATTGACGAATTTCACGTTTAATTCCTGTAACTGTAACCAACAGACAAATTTCGCGAATGCAATCCTGCAATCCATTGAAGAAATTTGTGATATTTTCCTGCTACCAATTGACAAATTTTGCTTTCTTTTGGCGACAGATAAACGAATTTCTCATTTTTTTCTGCGTGAAACTCACATGTTTTTTTTTTTTTTTTTTTTTTTTTTTGCACGTGACATATTGACGAATTTCACGTTTATTTACTGTAACCAACTGACGAATTTCATGATTGCTTTCCTGCAATCGATTGAAGAAATTTGTGATATTTTCCTGCTACCAATTGACAAATTTTGCTTTCTTTTGGCGACAGATAAACGAATTTCTCATTTTTTTCTGCGTGAAACTCACATGTTTTTTTTTTTTTTTTTTTTTTTTGCACGTGACATATTGACGAATTTCACGTTTATTTACTGTAACCAACTGACGAATTTCCTGATTGCTTTCCTGCAATCGATTGAAGAAATTTGTGATCTTTTTCTGCTACTAATTGACAAATTTTGCCTTTTCTTGGTGACAGATAAGCGAATTTCCCAATTTTTTTTCACGCACCTTACAGGTGAAACTTGCATGTTTCTTTTCTTTTTTTTTTTACATGCGATTGTGGTCAAATTTCATGATTGTTTTCACGACTCATCGGCAAATTTTGCTATTTACCTGCAATAGCTTAACAAAATTTATAATTTTCCCCCAACGAGTACAAATATTGTGAAATTTTTGTGCGATATTTTCCCGCAACCTTTTGGTGCAATTCGCGACAGTAAATTTTTGCAAACCCAAAATAATCAGAGCACTTTTCCAGCTATATAAAAATGGACAGAGCGCATTTACAACTATAAAAAAAAACAGGCAGGGCGCTGCACCCTCTTGAAAACGCCTTGGGAAAACACTACAAGGGTCGATCCAGACAAAATTTGGAGCCTATTTACAAAAATCAATTTAATAAAATGGGACCCTTCACAAAAATCAATTTGATAAAATGTAATCCCTTCACAAAATTCCTTTTAAAAAAATTTCCCCCTTTCATAAAAACTTACTATTTAGGGGAGACTGGTACACAGTGGACTACTTTTTCAGTTATTTTTTTTTCTCTTTAACGGACAAACCGGGTGCATCCCTGCATGATAATATTTTTGAATATTCCTTATACCTTTATACATTCATCATAATTTTCTCATAACATAGTTTTCAATACATTTTTCAAAATAAAAATTTTTATATGCACCCGTAAATTGGACCAGTGTGCCCCAGAAATGGGGCACACTGGTCTACCCACCGGGGCACAGTGGACCGCTGTTAGGCATTATCTGAAATGCATTATAAATCTATTTTTCATTAATCTAATTCTTTTTTATTTCCCCTTTATCCGCAAAATAACATAGTAATATAAATTTACAAGTAACATTTTGAAAAAAAAAATATTATTATTATATTTTGAAAATAACAACAGATTAATACAGGAACAATTGCAATTTAGTTAAAGTTATTACTTAAGTACAAAAAAATCAGCGCACATTAAAATTTGCAAATGAAATTCCAAAATACTTATGAGTAAGATTGAGCCTGGAATTTTCCTGAAATACTTTCGGGTCTGGGAGCAATATTATGAAATCATTGACATCAACAATAGATTCATCTACAGTTTTGGGAAAAATAAACTGATTTCCATTCAGTTTGCATCTCATGAATCTTATTTGAATAGAATCATCACCAATTAGACTACAGTTATATTTATCACAGGCAGTAAATACAAAACAAAATATTTCTTACTATGTTAAATAAATTGTTATTTTTCTTTGTTTACTTTATTTTACAGTTAAATAACTTCTTTTAAACAATATTTCTTTATAGAAAATAAGCAATTATTAAATATTTTGAACATTCTGCATTACATGAGCAGAGTGGATTGTGGACCACTGTGCCCCATGTTGAAATTCAATAAATAATCGTATTAATATTGTTTATAGCTTCCTTTTAAACATATTAACTTTAAAGTTAAATAAAAACAAGTATCTTAGCCTTGCAAAAAAGCTGTTTTATAGGATTTATCTACAACCTTTAATTACTAAAAAAATTTAAATATAATGTTGAAAAATTTTACTTTTAGAAGATCAAAACAACCAATTAGGATAAAATAGTTCAATCTGAGCTAAACATATTTTCTGAACGCTATAAATAATCAGTGCAGTGCTGTTGTCTATTAGGATAGAAGAGAAGCTTAAATTTTTTTTTAAATAAACAAAATATTAGGGGGGTTGTCCACTATGCCCATAGGTCCAGTGTGTACCAGTCTCCCCTATTATTTATTATTCTTTGACTTTTAAAATGTGTAATTTGCAAACAAACAAGTTCACCAGAGAGGAAAACTTCAGCAAAAGTATTTAAAAAAGTTTGTTAATAAACGCTTGGATCGAATTTGAGTAGCTGGATTTCGACTTTCATTACAAAATGTTATTTTTCACAAAAATATAATAAAATTTTACAAAAATAACCTTTACTTTTCACAAAATGGGCCCCGCAAAAAAAAAAAAAAAAAAAAAAAAAAAAAAAAAAAAAAAAAAAAACCTGCATTGACCCCTGCACTATAACAGTTAATTTTCTTGTTACTTTAAAAAAATAAGCAAATAAATAATGTAAAAGTTATTTAAATATGATTCTATTTCTTAATTTTTCTGAATATTTTTATTTATTGACAGTTAAAAATAAAAGTTATCTAGGGTTTTAAAAATATTTTAAAAAGCATTTTCTTTAGATATTGAGCAGTATGACTAAATACTACATACTGAATATTCGGTGCATCCCTAATGGTTAATACACAAGTACCAAAAGATTAGTATCAAAGTGATTTGAAAAAATATACTCAAGCATAAATATCATATAATACACAATTAAAATATATATATATCTTTTACTGGGTATGTAAAAAAAAAAAAAAAAAATGTGTCGGAACACAAGTTAAACAATGACAACAAATGAAGAAAAAAATGTAAAATTTAATACATATAGGATCAGAATTTTAATTGTTATACAATGTTCACTCTAGAAAGAAAAGGGCAGGTTGTTAGAAAATAATAACAGCACAAATGAAGCAGAAAACAGTCATTGTTCAGTGAAAATGGGCATTACTTCAAGAAAAAAAATTATTGTGTTGAGTAACGATAAAAAAAAAAAAAAAAGGAATAGACGAGATACTCTCACGCACTGAAGTTTGGTGACTTTTTGATTGGCCTGCTTTCCAAGCCCATGCCAAACCAATAATTTAAATACAAGCATAGTAGCAAGGCTTCACTAGATACCGGGCTTGCTCATTCATTATCATGACGTCACAAAAGGTGGCTGGCCGCGAAAAGCGATTGGTGCAAAGCGACGAGCCCGTCGTTTTGTGCCAATCGCTGTTGGTCTTTCATTTTGTCGTTTCGCTTTGTACCAATCGCTGGTAGCGGCCAGCCACCTTTTGTGACGTCATGATAATGAATGAGCAAGCCCGGTATCTAGTGTGGCCCTGATAGTAGCCAACTTAGGGGATTTTTCCTTTAAAAAGGAAAAAATCCCCTAAGTTTGGCAACTATTTTCCTTTTTATAACTGATTAAAGAAATAAACTGTGTGAGTGTAAGACATCATAGCCAAAAACAGTACAACATTTATTTAATAATCTCCTGTTTTTATTAAAGAAAGAAGGAAGGTCTATGATTTTTTGCAAGCTTTTGGATACATTAATTTAGAAATACTCTGGTATTGGGGAAGATTTTAACAAGAGACCTCTGGATATAATTAAGGATGCATTTCGATATTTTAAAAAGGGTACGGTGCATTTTGCTAATTTTAGAGCAGGCCCTTAAATATTGGTCTAGAAGGGACACTAAATTATAAATAAATACAGGGAAAAAAAGTAATTTTTTAAACAAGAATTACATTATTTATAGTATTAGTTTTAGTCTTAGCAAAATTTTATATATAGTTATTTTAGTGTAATTCTAAATTGTATGATAAATAATACACGAAACTGTTAACCCCTTTAAGGGCAAAGTATTTCAGTTGCAAACATGTTCAAAACTTTTTTTTTTACCCTTTGAAATCTGAATTTGTCAAATAAATGCATTTAAAAATAAATAATAGCTATTTTTTTCCGTTCATGTACATCGTAAAATCTAAATATTATTCGAAAGTTCTGATAAATATTATGGTTTAGTGCATAAATAATCTAACACTGGCGTTCAAAGGATTCAGTGGGGTCAGGATTCATAATGGTGATAAACAAAATAATATGTAGTTCATTAACACTCAATTACTACTAAAAACAATTACATTATTGCTTTCGTTGTACCTGTGAGATTATATTTCTGCATTTATACAATTTATACAGCGACATTTCGGATGTATTTTTCCTTTTAAACACAATATATATATATGACTGATGAAACTTATCGTAACATTAAACCTAAATCTTGTATATATGTAAGATACAAGAATTTAGTAATTAAGTGTTATATAAACTACACAGGAAAGTAAATAAAGAAATGAATAACTTACCTTTTACTAAAGTTGTCAGTATAATTACATCCAAGATTGCCGCTGTATACAAAATAAATAACAGCCCCAGACGCGGCGAGAGTGTCTTCAAACGACCTTTGACTTTCCGTTCCCGCATGCGCGCAGTTGCATTGAAGTAGAAGTACTTTTTCCATAAGATGAGCATAATACGTGTTATTCGCAAATCCATTGGATGAATCGAAAAGTATTTCCATTGGAGGTTGAAAAAAGCATTTCCTTTAGACGTCGAAAAAGTGATAGATATAATACGTCTATTGCAGGTCATAGACGTCTAATAGAAATCTAAATGAGAAATGGCTTATAGACATCTATTTGTTTAATGCTATGCATATCTAAAAGATGTCATGGACGTTATAGATGTATTTAGACTATAAATCGACATCTTATATATAGAGTGTGCTGTCTGGGAAATATCAATACAAATAAAGTTTTCAGAATATGTTTTAATTAAAATAAAATATGTATGTTTTTAAAAACAATATTGAATTTTTAATTAAATTATTCAAATCTGTATTTTTAGAATTCATACAGTGTTAATCAAACTTTAAAAACATATTTTTTTTGTTCCTAATGTGCCTGCAATTAGCCGCATTTAGCGAACAGATTGCTTGTCATTTATAGATAATTCTTGGTTCAGTGAATATTGAAAAACAAAAATGTGCATACAATTTAAAAATGAAATAAGATAAGCCTATTTACAAATAGATATAGGAAACAAATAAGCAAATAAGTGCATTTCATGAGTGATCTTTAGAAATTTTACTGCAATTTCTTGGGCCACTACAAAAAAGGAGATTTTTATATGAATGCCATTTTATTGTCAAATTGTTCTTATATCTATATTAATAAAAGAAAGTTTCGCTCTGTGTGTGTGTCTGTGTATGTGTGTGTTTTTGCGTGTGTGTCTGTTGGCAATGGCTAGCAAAATCTAGTCCGCCTACAAGTCTGGAAATTTAGGTATGGATAGTTCAAAGTCTGGCCATGTGCACCTGAGCCTCAGAAATTTAATATTTTGATAATTACCCAAGATTTTAATTAGATTCTCAATTACCATCGCTTCTAAAATGACATATTTTATATCAAAATGGCGAAAGAAACGAACCGGCGCACAGTGGGGCGTTTTGATGATATAGGTGGACAAAATTCATTTTTCCGATTATCTCGGAATTTACCAAGACCGCGGATACTGGTAGCTGAATGTCTCTTTTGTCGAGATCCGTACGAGTTTTGTCGAAAAAACCCGATGTGTCGATTAATTACGACCGTAAATAAGGCAATTGATTTGAGAGACTTTCAACAGTTGCATTATTTTTCTGTAAGATCGAAAGCAAGTCGTGGCATTTCTGTTTTATTTGAAAGCAGGAGTTTACTGGACATATGTCACATGTTTGTCACGCGATTTAACCTATTGTTGTTTGAAAATAAGCGCCATCTTGTTTTCAAACTTCACCTTGACTTTTAATACAGTATTAAGCATTATTAAGCAATAAGCTTTTTTTTAAATCAAAGTGCCATTCCTAAAGTATTGAAAACTTAATACAGCTCCTGAGAAAGTTTGCGAATCATTAAGTTATATTAGCTTGAAGTGTGCGTCTGAGTGTTTAATTCAAATCTTGCAAGTCAATTTTCACCACTTTTAACTATCCGATAGAGCTGAAACTTTGAATACATGTGTAGTTTCACTGACAATACAATATTATAATTAAAAAAAAATAATAATATAAGCAATAATATAATAATACTAATACTGATAATAATAATATAAATAATTAAATAAGTCAAACATTTATCACTGTTTGGTTATTTTATTACTGATACATTCTAAAACCCAGCAAAACCTAATTAAACTTCAACGCAATAATTTTGTCCACCTAGATCCTCAAAACGCCCCACTGTGGGGCGTTCGGCCGGTTCGTCGGTTGCGTTCGGCCGGTGCGTTCGGCCGTTTCGGCGTTCGGCCAGACATTCGGCCGGTAGTTTTTCTTAATTTATGCAAAAAAACCCAAAAAATCTGCTGGCGCCAGTGGAAACAATTCGAAAAAGTTTCAGACAGGGATCTGCTTTCATTAAAAACTGAATTACAAAGAGATCTGTTTCTCTGGCCGATCCCTCCATTTAGTTTGCGAAAATGAAAGGAAATAATTACCAATTTTTACTAATGAACAAAAATTTAGGTAACTAATTAAGATATAGATTTGAAATTGAGGTCGGGAAGGGGTGCCATCTGCCGGCTATTTTAGCGTAGCGTCTTCGTTATGCTCTAATTATCAGAAAAATGTAATTCTTTTTTATTGATCGCGTTAATGTAGGTGACGGTGGTTTTCTTGAACAAATTATTCATTATATTTGCGGATATGGGGCGGATTCTCTGAGATTGTAATTATCTCGGGCTCGGGCAACGCCGGGCGGGTTAGCTAGTATTATATATATATAATAAGACCAGGTAACATCCCATATACAAATCCGCAAATTGTAAAACATTCTATAACATATTTTCCTTAAACAAATCCGTGGATTAGAATTTATTATAAATGAGAAAATTAATTTCAATAAATATATACTTTCGAAATTAAATTTCAAGAAAATCAGGTAATGTAAGCTATGTATTTATTGAAAATAAATGATTTCTAGAAGCTTCAAGTATGCGAGTCATAAATTACAGCTGAAATCGTTAATTAATTTTGAATTATGCCTATAAACACCAACATTGCAGCTTGTTTCAGAATAACTACTAATGAATTTTTCAAATTTACTAAACTACTTGGCTGAATCACTAGGCTGAATCACTTCCCGTTTCAGAGTGTTATCATGATAAAAGGAAATGAATAAAAAATTTTTTATTAATTAGTGCATACAAATGACATTTTATATTTTTAATAGTTAGACTATACTGTTGTTAAAATTTGAAAATAAACTTGAAGTTCAGTTTAGTTTTTCAAAAAAATATATATAATCTAATTTTCCTCGAATTTTCAAATCAATATATTTTTTAAAAAATGGAATGTATAAATACTTATAAAAGTATTTGTGTTTCAAGTTTTTGCACAACATTAAAATGCAAGTCATGCCGGCCTTTTTACTTTCTTCGAATAAAATTATTTTTTCCCTTCTTTTCACATAATATTCCTCAGATAATTTAATTGACAAACATATTCATGCTCAGTGATATCTAACATTATGGGTAGTTGCATTTCAAATCAGGCATGGACAATAAAAAACTTAATACGGTATTCCCTTTTCGTTTTCAAGACAAGCAATTTCTTATCACGTTTTACGTACTATTTACTTGTGTAGATGGGTTAGTAACTTTTAATGTTAGAAAAGTAGAAGCAGGCGACATTGATCGTTTTAGAAAAGTTGAAGTTCTGCATTTTTATCATTTTCTTTATGTTCCAAGTTGGGTATTGTTTTATTTGAATTACGTTTCACAACTTGGCTGTTGACGCAATGCAAATAAAATGACGCAATGCAAATAAAATATATAAGTCCCATTGAAACTTTTCTTGTTTATATAAATACCTTGAAAAAGAAATTTCAGGGTATAATTATGTGTATTTCAAATACATTATATTTGATCTTTTTATGATGTTAATTGAAAACAAACTGACTCCTTTTGCTATGCATATTTTCAGCATTTTTTGTTTTTATTTTGATGGAATAAATAATTTAATGTCAGCAAATTTAATATATCACATCCCATATACAAATAAATTTAACATCACAAAATGCATGGAAAAATTTATATATGCTCAAGGTATCGCTAAATGTTACCGGGCACTTTCGATTTTAGACGAATTCTGTTCTGTCGAAAACCTTGAGAACTTCTTCTGTAACTTCAGGAATATAAAGAACATGCTTGACCTCATATACCGGAAACGCCAGAAGTTCATTAAAACATTAAAATTTCATTAAAAAGAATAAAATCAGGCTAAAAAATTGCGGTTTGAAGGAATGGGATTAGAGGTATGTCCGATTGTTTTAATAATAAAAAAAAATGTGGTTCAAAAAATTACCGATATAGGGCGCTGGCAAACATATTATGAAGCAGATTTGTGTAAATCAGGCTGTCAATAAAACACCTCAATTCATATAAATTCTGCCTTCAATGCCAGGACTATGCTATCGTTAGCAGATCAAGCATTTTTGGTCATGCCCTGTTGCAAGAACGGGGAATCAGCAACCGGTGCATTGCGAAAATTTCGCACGACAAAACGACTCAAGACAAGAAAAGGGCCCTTTTTATATGCTGGGATACTAAAGCTTGTCAGTCTCTTCGAAGAAACAGATCGTTTAAAAGATCGTTTCGAAGTGGAACTCTCTCCATGACATCTGCTTCATAATATGCATATCACCGCCATCTATCGCTAATGTTTGACCCACAACTTTTAATGTTATTAATAAAATCCGACCTCCTTCTAATTCCATTCCTGCAAACCACAATTTTTTTTATCTTTTCTAATGAATTTTAACGAACTTGTGGTGCACCCGGTATAGTACATCGGAGATTTGATCACGAAGACAGTTACGATTCCAACAAAAATTTGAATACAAAAATAATATTTTCGAACACACTTTAATAAAACATGCTCAAAGTGATCTGTAGTTGCAGCACATGTCCATGTGAATGTTTTTCAACAACTGTGTCAATTTCTGTAAGAATAGAACGTATATTCACAAGGATATAATTCAATTTCTTTATAATTACGAAATTACGACTAAAATCTTCAAAATTAATTAATTTAATTTTTATCTTATAAAAAAAAATTGCACAATAATATACTGTATATAAATTCTTTGTTTACATGTATGCAGAAATTTAATACAACTTTACTAATAATATGTAATTTTAGTTAATGTGTATCGGAATTAATTTTTTTAAATCCGCCATATGGGAATTTCATATTAATTTTTTTCAGGATAACGAATTTCAACGGTGATCTCTACAAATTCGTTGCAACGAAATTTTACTGTAAAGGTTTCAATATATATATATATTTTAAATGTCCGCGTGTTTTTTCTTTACATAATGTATGGTTTTCAACCAAATTTAACGTCACATTCCAGGAAAGAATGTGGACAGTAGAAAGAATGTGACATAATTAAAATATATGAATATTAAATATTCAATGAAACACGAGCATTTCTTTAAACTATTTTTTCACTGAGCATTTTATCAAAATCAAACATCTGTTCTAAAGCTACGCATGAACATATGTTGAATACTAAGTTCTTTGATGACAGTCACTTATTACAAAAATAGCAATTTGTGAAAAATACATTATCATCTATCATCTAGCTACTTTTAGAGAGCAACTGAAATTCGCTCACTTTACCGCCAACATGTGTCTGAAATTTTCAAGATATTCGACTGGTACTTTTATATGAGTTACCGTATAATATAATCTCATCAAAAAGTCACCAAAAAAATGCATCCAAGTCTGGTAACTCATTTACCGTAAAAAGTACTGAGATCGTATAAAGCCAAGTTTAACTATCTTATTAACTCTGAAATTTTCATTCACAAATCACTCCCAGTCTCTACATCTTTAGTTAATTATTATTTTGTGACTTGGCAATTACGTAGCACGAGAATGTGATGTATATAGTTAGTCTTAATCGAATAATACTATAACATATTAAAGTGTAATAACTTCCCTGTGCGTATATAATTTGCCTTAATTAAATTATCCCATCCCATCCCATAACATAGTAAGGTGTAATAACTTCCCTGTGCTGCGTAATTGCCAAGTCACAAAATAATAATTAACTAAAGATGTAGAGACTAGGAGTGATTTGTGAATGAAAATTTCAGAGTTAATAAGATAGTTAAACTTGGCTTTATACGATCTCAGTATTTTTTACGGTAAATGAGTTACGAGACTTGGCTGCATTTTTTACAGGGGACTTTTTGATGAGATTTCACTTCTTTTTGTAAGTAATCCTCCTTTTCTTGACTTTGGGTTCTTTTTGGAGATCATCCACTGATTTTCGCTAAGCCCACACTCTGTCCCTATTATTTACAGGTACCAAAAATTTGAAGCTTTAGTTTCGTTTGCAAAGTACTGTAGATAAAAAGAGATTTCAGGTTCCTAGGCAAGCACTAAGTTATGGGAGGAGGAGTGTCAAAAGTACTCTCAATTGCTTCCAGGATAGGTGCTATCCGTCTGAGATATTTATCGCATCCCTAGATACTTGATATTTAACATAAAAGAACTTTTTAGTATAAACAGAAAGCCAAAATTAAAATTTCCGGAAATTTCCAACAAATCAAACTATATTCCTTTTTTCGATGGTTTTTTTCGGTTTTTTTAGTCTTTTTTTTTATTATTTGCTGATTTTTTAATTTTTCCTTACTTTGTGTACTAAACCCTGCCTTTCTGCCAAATGTCAAACTTCTAGGACTACAAAATCGAATTATTTTCAAAATTTTGACTTTTTATAAATTTATTGTTATTTTGATTTTAATTCTAAGTTGTCTGATTGTCATGCCAATATAGTAATTATTTGATCCGTCTTCTTAGGATCATTTAGGTTCAATTTAGAGATAAATCAAGTGAATCTTAGAGTCACCGTGATTTTATTTAGAAAGGACTATGAAGCCATAACCAGCCAGTAATGTCGGGAGAGTAGGGGAAGCTGTGAAAATTTTTGTGGGGCTAACATCATTTAATAATCCATATTTCATATGTGAAGTAAATAGAGTACAACCTGTGAAAGAAAACAAACCTGTCTATAAAGAAATCGCCTATATTGTAGCCAGTCTATAGCGGAACTTTTCTATAACGAAATTCGTAAACGAAAGAAAAGAAAACCATAATCCGGGGGAAATAACAAAACAATTAGGGGCGTTGTACTAGCTAATAGGACAATTATCTTAAAACTAATGTTTCTAGCAGTACAAAATCAAATTGTTTTCGAATTTTCGATTTCTTAAAGATATTTAGATTTTTCGATTTTATTTTCGAATTGAATGAATTTTTTAATTGTTCCTTTTATTGAATAGTAAATACTACCTTTACATCAAGTTTTAAGTTTCTAAGACTACAAGATAAAATTATTTTCAATTTTTGATTTTTTCGATTTTTTTTTATAATTTTCTGGATTTTTTAATTTTTTCTTATTTTGTATCCTTTATTACAAATTTCAAGTTTCTAGCCCTACAAAATCGAATTATTTTGAAATTTCCGATCTTTTTCGAGTTTTATATTCTATTTTCGAATTTATTGTGTTTTAATTTTTCCTTTTTCTGTATCCTAAACAATAAGTTGACGCCGAATTTTAAGTTCTAAAGCTGCAAAATCGATTTTTTTTTTCAATTTTTCGAATTTTCGAGTTTTACAGATTTTTTTTTATTATTTCTTTTTTTGTATCCTAAATACTACCTTTATTCCAAATTTTAAGTTTCTAGCTTTACAAATTCGAATTATTTTCAAATTTTTGTTTTTTTTTTCGATTTTTTTATTTTATTTTCAATTTTTGTTGTATTTTTATTTTTTTATTTTTCTGAATCCTAAACACTACCTTTACACCAAATTTTCAGTTTCTAAGACAACGAGATCATATTATTTTCAATTTCTCTCTTTTTCTTTCTTTTTTTTTTTTTGAAATTTTCGATTTTTTTTAATTATCCATATTTTTTAATGTTTCCTTATTTAGTATCTTAAATATTACCTTTATTCCAAATTTCAAGTTTCTAGCTCTATGAAATCGAATTATTTTCAAAATTTCCTTATTTTTCGATTTCTTTCGATTTTTTTATTTTATTTTCGAATTTTATTGCGTTTTTATTTTAATTTATTCTGAATCCTAAACACTATTTTTACCGCGAATTATAAGTTTCTAAGTCCAAAAGATCAAATTATTTTAATTTTTTTCTAATTTTTCGAATTTTTGATTTTTTTTTTCGAATTTTCTGATTTTTTTAATTTTTTCTTATTTTGCATCCTAAATACTACCTTTATTCCGAATTCCAAGTTTCTAGCGCAACAAAATTGGATTATTTGAAATTTTTCGATTTTTTTCGATTTTTCGATTTTGTTTTCAATTTTTTTTGTGTTTTTGATGTTTTCTTTTTCTGAATTCTAAACACTACCTTCACACCAAATTTTAAGTAGTTTTTAAGACTGCAAGATCGTGTTATTTTTAATTTTCAATTTTGTTCGATTTTTTTAAATTTTCGAATGTTTATTTATTTATTTTTATTTTTTTTTTAATTTTCCGGATTTTATAATTTTTTCTTTCTTTGTATCCGAAACACTAGCTTTATTACAAATTTTAAGTTTCTGTAACTGCGGGATCTACCCAATCTTTTCGATGACGCGAGAGTGAGTGAGTGACAAAAAATCGAAAATTTGAGTTCATATATCGTCTGTACTCGGTATTTTTTGAATTATCAATATTTTTAAATTTTTCCTTATTTAGTATCTTCAATATTACCTTTATTCCAACTTTCAAGTTTCTGGCGCTATAAAATCGAATTATTTTCAAATTTTCATATTTTTTCGATTTTTTTATGTTGTTTCCGAATTTTATTGCGTTTTTTATTTTAACTTATTCTGAATCCTAAATACTATCTTTACTGCGAATTTTAAGTTTCTAAGGCTAAAAAATCAAATTATTTTTTTTTTCAAATTTTTTCGAATGTTTCGAATTTTTGAAATTTTTTTTTTTGAATTTTCCGGTATTTTGAATTTTTCCTTATTTTGCATCCTAAATACTACCAGTATTCCGAATTCCAATTTTCTAGCGCAACAAAATCGGATTATTTGAAATTTTTCGATTTTTCGATTTTTTCAATTTTGCTTTCGATTTTTTTTGTGTTTTTGATGTTTTCTTTTTCTGGATACTTAACACTACCTTCACACCGAATCTTAAGTTCCTAAGACTACAGGATTGTATTATTTTTAATTTTCAATTTTGATGGAATTTGTAGAATTTTCAAATGCTTTTTTTTTTTCGAATTTTCCGGATTTTATAATTTTTCCTTATTTTGTATCCTTTATTACAAATTTCAAGTTTCTAGCCCTACAAAATCGAATTATTTTGAAATTTCCGATCTTTTTCGAGTTTTATATTCTATTTTCGAATTTATTGTGTTTTAATTTTTCCTTTTTCTGTATCCTAAACAATAAGTTGACGCCGAATTTTAAGTTCTAAAGCTGCAAAATCGATTTTTTTTTTCAATTTTTCGAATTTTCGAGTTTTACAGATTTTTTTTTATTATTTCTTTTTTTGTATCCTAAATACTACCTTTATTCCAAATTTTAAGTTTCTAGCTTTACAAATTCGAATTATTTTCAAATTTTTGTTTTTTTTTTCGATTTTTTTATTTTATTTTCAATTTTTGTTGTATTTTTATTTTTTTATTTTTCTGAATCCTAAACACTACCTTTACACCAAATTTTCAGTTTCTAAGACAACGAGATCATATTATTTTCAATTTCTCTCTTTTTCTTTCTTTTTTTTTTTTGAAATTTTCGATTTTTTTTAATTATCCATATTTTTTAATGTTTCCTTATTTAGTATCTTAAATATTACCTTTATTCCAAATTTCAAGTTTCTAGCTCTATGAAATCGAATTATTTTCAAAATTTCCTTATTTTTCGATTTCTTTCGATTTTTTTATTTTATTTTCGAATTTTATTGCGTTTTTATTTTAATTTATTCTGAATCCTAAACACTATTTTTACCGCGAATTATAAGTTTCTAAGTCCAAAAGATCAAATTATTTTAATTTTTTTCTAATTTTTCGAATTTTTGATTTTTTTTTTCGAATTTTCTGATTTTTTTAATTTTTTCTTATTTTGCATCCTAAATACTACCTTTATTCCGAATTCCAAGTTTCTAGCGCAACAAAATTGGATTATTTGAAATTTTTCGATTTTTTTCGATTTTTCGATTTTGTTTTCAATTTTTTTTGTGTTTTTGATGTTTTCTTTTTCTGAATTCTAAACACTACCTTCACACCAAATTTTAAGTAGTTTTTAAGACTGCAAGATCGTGTTATTTTTAATTTTCAATTTTGTTCGATTTTTTTAAATTTTCGAATGTTTATTTATTTTTTTTTATTTTTTTTTTAATTTTCCGGATTTTATAATTTTTTCTTTCTTTGTATCCGAAACACTAGCTTTATTACAAATTTTAAGTTTCTGTAACTGCGGGATCTACCCAATCTTTTCGATGACGCGAGAGTGAGTGAGTGACAAAAAATCAAAAATTTGAGTTCATATATCGTCTGTACTCGGTATTTTTTGAATTATCAATATTTTTAAATTTTTCCTTATTTAGTATCTTCAATATTACCTTTATTCCAACTTTCAAGTTTCTGGCGCTATGAAATCGAATTATTTTCAAATTTTCATATTTTTTCGATTTTTTTATGTTGTTTCCGAATTTTATTGCGTTTTTTATTTTAACTTATTCTGAATCCTAAATACTATCTTTACTGCGAATTTTAAGTTTCTAAGGCTAAAAAATCAAATTATTTTTTTTTTCAAATTTTTTCGAATGTTTCGAATTTTTGAATTTTTTTTTTTGAATTTTCCGGTATTTTGAATTTTTCCTTATTTTGCATCCTAAATACTACCAGTATTCCGAATTCCAATTTTCTAGCGCAACAAAATCGGATTATTTGAAATTTTTCGATTTTTCGATTTTTTCAATTTTGCTTTCGATTTTTTTTGTGTTTTTGATGTTTTCTTTTTCTGGATACTTAACACTACCTTCACACCGAATCTTAAGTTCCTAAGACTACAGGATTGTATTATTTTTAATTTTCAATTTTGATGGAATTTGTAGAATTTTCAAATGCTTTTTTTTTTTCGAATTTTCCGGATTTTATAATTTTTCCTTATTTTGTATCCTTTATTACAAATTTCAAGTTTCTAGCCCTACAAAATCGAATTATTTTGAAATTTCCGATCTTTTTCGAGTTTTATATTCTATTTTCGAATTTATTGTGTTTTAATTTTTCCTTTTTCTGTATCCTAAACAATAAGTTGACGCCGAATTTTAAGTTCTAAAGCTGCAAAATCGATTTTTTTTTTCAATTTTTCGAATTTTCGAGTTTTACAGATTTTTTTTTATTATTTCTTTTTTTGTATCCTAAATACTACCTTTATTCCAAATTTTAAGTTTCTAGCTTTACAAATTCGAATTATTTTCAAATTTTTGTTTTTTTTTTCGATTTTTTTATTTTATTTTCAATTTTTGTTGTATTTTTATTTTTTTATTTTTCTGAATCCTAAACACTACCTTTACACCAAATTTTCAGTTTCTAAGACAACGAGATCATATTATTTTCAATTTCTCTCTTTTTCTTTCTTTTTTTTTTTTGAAATTTTCGATTTTTTTTAATTATCCATATTTTTTAATGTTTCCTTATTTAGTATCTTAAATATTACCTTTATTCCAAATTTCAAGTTTCTAGCTCTATGAAATCGAATTATTTTCAAAATTTCCTTATTTTTCGATTTCTTTCGATTTTTTTATTTTATTTTCGAATTTTATTGCGTTTTTATTTTAATTTATTCTGAATCCTAAACACTATTTTTACCGCGAATTATAAGTTTCTAAGTCCAAAAGATCAAATTATTTTAATTTTTTTCTAATTTTTCGAATTTTTGATTTTTTTTTCGAATTTTCTGATTTTTTTAATTTTTTCTTATTTTGCATCCTAAATACTACCTTTATTCCGAATTCCAAGTTTCTAGCGCAACAAAATTGGATTATTTGAAATTTTTCGATTTTTTTCGATTTTTCGATTTTGTTTTCAATTTTTTTTGTGTTTTTGATGTTTTCTTTTTCTGAATTCTAAACACTACCTTCACACCAAATTTTAAGTAGTTTTTAAGACTGCAAGATCGTGTTATTTTTAATTTTCAATTTTGTTCGATTTTTTTAAATTTTCGAATGTTTATTTATTTATTTTTATTTTTTTTTTAATTTTCCGGATTTTATAATTTTTTCTTTCTTTGTATCCGAAACACTAGCTTTATTACAAATTTTAAGTTTCTGTAACTGCGGGATCTACCCAATCTTTTCGATGACGCGAGAGTGAGTGAGTGACAAAAAATCGAAAATTTGAGTTCATATATCGTCTGTACTCGGTATTTTTTGAATTATCAATATTTTTAAATTTTTCCTTATTTAGTATCTTCAATATTACCTTTATTCCAACTTTCAAGTTTCTGGCGCTATGAAATCGAATTATTTTCAAATTTTCATATTTTTTCGATTTTTTTATGTTGTTTCCGAATTTTATTGCGTTTTTTATTTTAACTTATTCTGAATCCTAAATACTATCTTTACTGCGAATTTTAAGTTTCTAAGGCTAAAAAATCAAATTATTTTTTTTTTCAAATTTTTTCGAATGTTTCGAATTTTTGAATTTTTTTTTTTGAATTTTCCGGTATTTTGAATTTTTCCTTATTTTGCATCCTAAATACTACCAGTATTCCGAATTCCAATTTTATAGCGCAACAAAATCGGATTATTTGAAATTTTTCGATTTTTCGATTTTTTCAATTTTGCTTTCGATTTTTTTTGTGTTTTTGATGTTTTCTTTTTCTGGATACTTAACACTACCTTCACACCGAATCTTAAGTTCCTAAGACTACAAGATTGTATTATTTTTAATTTTCAATTTTGATGGAATTTGTAGAATTTTCAAATGCTTTTTTTTTTTCGAATTTTCCGGATTTTATAATTTTTCCTTATTTTGTATCCTTTATTACAAATTTCAAGTTTCTAGCCCTACAAAATCGAATTATTTTGAAATTTCCGATCTTTTTCGAGTTTTATATTCTATTTTCGAATTTATTGTGTTTTAATTTTTCCTTTTTCTGTATCCTAAACAATAAGTTGACGCCGAATTTTAAGTTCTAAAGCTGCAAAATCGATTTTTTTTTTCAATTTTTCGAATTTTCGAGTTTTACAGATTTTGTTTTTATTATTTCTTTTTTTGTATCCTAAATACTACCTTTATTCCAAATTTTAAGTTTCTAGCTTTACAAATTCGAATTATTTTCAAATTTTTGTTTTTTTTTTTCGATTTTTTTATTTTATTTTCAATTTTTGTTGTATTTTTATTTTTTTATTTTTCTGAATCCTAAACACTACCTTTACACCAAATTTTCAGTTTCTAAGACAACGAGATCATATTATTTTCAATTTCTCTCTTTTTCTTTCTTTTTTTTTTTTTTTTTGAAATTTTCGATTTTTTTTAATTATCCATATTTTTTAATGTTTCCTTATTTAGTATCTTAAATATTACCTTTATTCCAAATTTCAAGTTTCTAGCTCTATGAAATCGAATTATTTTCAAAATTTCCTTATTTTTCGATTTCTTTCGATTTTTTTATTTTATTTTCGAATTTTATTGCGTTTTTATTTTAACTTATTCTGAATCCTAAACACTATTTTTACCGCGAATTATAAGTTTCTAAGTCCAAAAGATCAAATTATTTTAATTTTTTTCTAATTTTTCGAATTTTTGATTTTTTTTTTTCGAATTTTCTGATTTTTTTAATTTTTTCTTATTTTGCATCCTAAATACTACCTTTATTCCGAATTCCAAGTTTCTAGCGCAACAAAATTGGATTATTTGAAATTTTTCGATTTTTTTCGATTTTTCGATTTTGTTTTCAATTTTTTTTGTGTTTTTGATGTTTTCTTTTTCTGAATTCTAAACACTACCTTCACACCAAATTTTAAGTAGTTTTTAAGACTGCAAGATCGTGTTATTTTTAATTTTCAATTTTGTTCGATTTTTTTAAATTTTCGAATGTTTATTTATTTATTTATTTTTTTTTTTTAATTTTCCGGATTTTATAATTTTTTCTTTTTTTGTATCCGAAACACTAGCTTTATTACAAATTTTAAGTTTCTGTGACTGCGGGATCTACCCAATCTTTTCGATGACGCGAGAGTGAGTGAGTGACAAAAAATCGAAAATTTGAGTTCATATATCGTCTGTACTCGGTATTTTTTGAATTATCAATATTTTTAAATTTTTCCTTATTTAGTATCTTCAATATTACCTTTATTCCAACTTTCAAGTTTCTGGCGCTATGAAATCGAATTATTTTCAAATTTTCATATTTTTTCGATTTTTTTATGTTGTTTCCGAATTTTATTGCGTTTTTTATTTTAACTTATTCTGAATCCTAAATACTATCTTTACTGCGAATTTTAAGTTTCTAAGGCTAAAAAATCAAATTATTTTTTTTTTCAAATTTTTTCGAATGTTTCGAATTTTTGAATTTTTTTTTTGAATTTTCCGGTATTTTGAATTTTTCCTTATTTTGCATCCTAAATACTACCAGTATTCCGAATTCCAATTTTCTAGCGCAACAAAATCGGATTATTTGAAATTTTTCGATTTTTCGATTTTTTCAATTTTGCTTTCGATTTTTTTTGTGTTTTTGATGTTTTCTTTTTCTGGATACTTTACACTACCTTCACACCGAATCTTAAGTTCCTAAGACTACAAGATTGTATTATTTTTAATTTTCAATTTTGATGGAATTTGTAGAATTTTCAAATGCTTTTTTTTTTTTCGAATTTTCCGGATTTTATAATTTTTCCTTATTTTGTATCCTTTATTACAAATTTCAAGTTTCTAGCCCTACAAAATCGAATTATTTTGAAATTTCGGATCTTTTTCGAGTTTTATATTCTATTTTCGAATTTATTGTGTTTTAATTTTTCCTTTTTCTGTATCCTAAACAATAAGTTGACGCCGAATTTTAAGTTCTAAAGCTGCAAAATCGATTTTTTTTTTCAATTTTTCGAATTTTCGAGTTTTACAGATTTTTTTTTATTATTTCTTTTTTTGTATCCTAAATACTACCTTTATTCCAAATTTTAAGTTTCTAGCTTTACAAATTCGAATTATTTTCAAATTTTTGTTTTTTTTTTCGATTTTTTTATTTTATTTTCAATTTTTGTTGTATTTTTATTTTTTTATTTTTCTGAATCCTAAACACTACCTTTACACCAAATTTTCAGTTTCTAAGACAACGAGATCATATTATTTTCAATTTCTCTCTTTTTCTTTCTTTTTTTTTTTTTGAAATTTTCGATTTTTTTTAATTATCCATATTTTTTAATGTTTCCTTATTTAGTATCTTAAATATTACCTTTATTCCAAATTTCAAGTTTCTAGCTCTATGAAATCGAATTATTTTCAAAATTTCCTTATTTTTCGATTTCTTTCGATTTTTTTATTTTATTTTCGAATTTTATTGCGTTTTTATTTTAATTTATTCTGAATCCTAAACTCTATTTTTACCGCGAATTATAAGTTTCTAAGTCCAAAAGATCAAATTATTTTAATTTTTTTCTAATTTTTCGAATTTTTGATTTTTTTTTTCGAATTTTCTGATTTTTTTAATTTTTTCTTATTTTGCATCCTAAATACTACCTTTATTCCGAATTCCAAGTTTCTAGCGCAACAAAATTGGATTATTTGAAATTTTTCGATTTTTTTCGATTTTTCGATTTTGTTTTCAATTTTTTTTGTGTTTTTGATGTTTTCTTTTTCTGAATTCTAAACACTACCTTCACACCAAATTTTAAGTAGTTTTTAAGACTGCAAGATCGTGTTATTTTTAATTTTCAATTTTGTTCGATTTTTTTAAATTTTCGAATGTTTATTTATTTATTTTTATTTTTTTTTTAATTTTCCGGATTTTATAATTTTTTCTTTCTTTGTATCCGAAACACTAGCTTTATTACAAATTTTAAGTTTCTGTAACTGCGGGATCTACCCAATCTTTTCGATGACGCGAGAGTGAGTGAGTGACAAAAAATCGAAAATTTGAGTTCATATATCGTCTGTACTCGGTATTTTTTGAATTATCAATATTTTTAAATTTTTCCTTATTTAGTATCTTCAATATTACCTTTATTCCAACTTTCAAGTTTCTGGCGCTATGAAATCGAATTATTTTCAAATTTTCATATTTTTTCGATTTTTTTATGTTGTTTCCGAATTTTATTGCGTTTTTTATTTTAACTTATTCTGAATCCTAAATACTATCTTTACTGCGAATTTTAAGTTTCTAAGGCTAAAAAATCAAATTATTTTTTTTTTCAAATTTTTTCGAATGTTTCGAATTTTTGAATTTTTTTTTTTGAATTTTCCGGTATTTTGAATTTTTCCTTATTTTGCATCCTAAATACTACCAGTATTCCGAATTCCAATTTTATAGCGCAACAAAATCGGATTATTTGAAATTTTTCGATTTTTCGATTTTTTCAATTTTGCTTTCGATTTTTTTTGTGTTTTTGATGTTTTCTTTTTCTGGATACTTAACACTACCTTCACACCGAATCTTAAGTTCCTAAGACTACAAGATTGTATTATTTTTAATTTTCAATTTTGATGGAATTTGTAGAATTTTCAAATGCTTTTTTTTTTTTCGAATTTTCCGGATTTTATAATTTTTCCTTATTTTGTATCCTTTATTACAAATTTCAAGTTTCTAGCCCTACAAAATCGAATTATTTTGAAATTTCCGATCTTTTTCGAGTTTTATATTCTATTTTCGAATTTATTGTGTTTTAATTTTTCCTTTTTCTGTATCCTAAACAATAAGTTGACGCCGAATTTTAAGTTCTAAAGCTGCAAAATCGATTTTTTTTTTCAATTTTTCGAATTTTCGAGTTTTACAGATTTTTTTTTTATTATTTCTTTTTTTGTATCCTAAATACTACCTTTATTCCAAATTTTAAGTTTCTAGCTTTACAAATTCGAATTATTTTCAAATTTTTGTTTTTTTTTTTCGATTTTTTTATTTTATTTTCAATTTTTGTTGTATTTTTATTTTTTTATTTTTCTGAATCCTAAACACTACCTTTACACCAAATTTTCAGTTTCTAAGACAACGAGATCATATTATTTTCAATTTCTCTCTTTTTCTTTCTTTTTTTTTTTTTTTTTGAAATTTTCGATTTTTTTTAATTATCCATATTTTTTAATGTTTCCTTATTTAGTATCTTAAATATTACCTTTATTCCAAATTTCAAGTTTCTAGCTCTATGAAATCGAATTATTTTCAAAATTTCCTTATTTTTCGATTTCTTTCGATTTTTTTATTTTATTTTCGAATTTTATTGCGTTTTTATTTTAACTTATTCTGAATCCTAAACACTATTTTTACCGCGAATTATAAGTTTCTAAGTCCAAAAGATCAAATTATTTTAATTTTTTTCTAATTTTTCGAATTTTTGATTTTTTTTTTTCGAATTTTCTGATTTTTTTAATTTTTTCTTATTTTGCATCCTAAATACTACCTTTATTCCGAATTCCAAGTTTCTAGCGCAACAAAATTGGATTATTTGAAATTTTTCGATTTTTTTCGATTTTTCGATTTTGTTTTCAATTTTTTTTGTGTTTTTGATGTTTTCTTTTTCTGAATTCTAAACACTACCTTCACACCAAATTTTAAGTAGTTTTTAAGACTGCAAGATCGTGTTATTTTTAATTTTCAATTTTGTTCGATTTTTTTAAATTTTCGAATGTTTATTTATTTATTTATTTTTTTTTTTTAATTTTCCGGATTTTATAATTTTTTCTTTTTTTGTATCCGAAACACTAGCTTTATTACAAATTTTAAGTTTCTGTGACTGCGGGATCTACCCAATCTTTTCGATGACGCGAGAGTGAGTGAGTGACAAAAAATCGAAAATTTGAGTTCATATATCGTCTGTACTCGGTATTTTTTGAATTATCAATATTTTTAAATTTTTCCTTATTTAGTATCTTCAATATTACCTTTATTCCAACTTTCAAGTTTCTGGCGCTATGAAATCGAATTATTTTCAAATTTTCATATTTTTTCGATTTTTTTATGTTGTTTCCGAATTTTATTGCGTTTTTTATTTTAACTTATTCTGAATCCTAAATACTATCTTTACTGCGAATTTTAAGTTTCTAAGGCTAAAAAATCAAATTATTTTTTTTTTTCAAATTTTTTCGAATGTTTCGAATTTTTGAATTTTTTTTTTGAATTTTCCGGTATTTTGAATTTTTCCTTATTTTGCATCCTAAATACTACCAGTATTCCGAATTCCAATTTTCTAGCGCAACAAAATCGGATTATTTGAAATTTTTCGATTTTTCGATTTTTTCAATTTTGCTTTCGATTTTTTTTGTGTTTTTGATGTTTTCTTTTTCTGGATACTTTACACTACCTTCACACCGAATCTTAAGTTCCTAAGACTACAAGATTGTATTATTTTTAATTTTCAATTTTGATGGAATTTGTAGAATTTTCAAATGCTTTTTTTTTTTTCGAATTTTCCGGATTTTATAATTTTTCCTTATTTTGTATCCTTTATTACAAATTTCAAGTTTCTAGCCCTACAAAATCGAATTATTTTGAAATTTCCGATCTTTTTCGAGTTTTATATTCTATTTTCGAATTTATTGTGTTTTAATTTTTCCTTTTTCTGTATCCTAAACAATAAGTTGACGCCGAATTTTAAGTTCTAAAGCTGCAAAATCGATTTTTTTTTTCAATTTTTCGAATTTTCGAGTTTTACAGATTTTTTTTTTATTATTTCTTTTTTTGTATCCTAAATACTACCTTTATTCCAAATTTTAAGTTTCTAGCTTTACAAATTCGAATTATTTTCAAATTTTTGTTTTTTTTTTCGATTTTTTTATTTTATTTTCAATTTTTGTTGTATTTTTATTTTTTTATTTTTCTGAATCCTAAACACTACCTTTACACCAAATTTTCAGTTTCTAAGACAACGAGATCATATTATTTTCAATTTCTCTCTTTTTCTTTCTTTTTTTTTTTTTTTTGAAATTTTCGATTTTTTTTAATTATCCATATTTTTTAATGTTTCCTTATTTAGTATCTTAAATATTACCTTTATTCCAAATTTCAAGTTTCTAGCTCTATGAAATCGAATTATTTTCAAAATTTCCTTATTTTTCGATTTCTTTCGATTTTTTTATTTTATTTTCGAATTTTATTGCGTTTTTATTTTAACTTATTCTGAATCCTAAACACTATTTTTACCGCGAATTATAAGTTTCTAAGTCCAAAAGATCAAATTATTTTAATTTTTTTTCTAATTTTTCGAATTTTTGATTTTTTTTTTTCGAATTTTCTGATTTTTTTAATTTTTTCTTATTTTGCATCCTAAATACTACCTTTATTCCGAATTCCAAGTTTCTAGCGCAACAAAATTGGATTATTTGAAATTTTTCGATTTTTTTCGATTTTTCGATTTTGTTTTCAATTTTTTTTGTGTTTTTGATGTTTTCTTTTTCTGAATTCTAAACACTACCTTCACACCAAATTTTAAGTAGTTTTTAAGACTGCAAGATCGTGTTATTTTTAATTTTCAATTTTGTTCGATTTTTTTAAATTTTCGAATGTTTATTTATTTATTTATTTTTTTTTTTTAATTTTCCGGATTTTATAATTTTTTCTTTCTTTGTATCCGAAACACTAGCTTTATTACAAATTTTAAGTTTCTGTGACTGCGGGATCTACCCAATCTTTTCGATGACGCGAGAGTGAGTGAGTGACAAAAAATCGAAAATTTGAGTTCATATATCGTCTGTACTCGGTATTTTTTGAATTATCAATATTTTTAAATTTTTCCTTATTTAGTATCTTCAATATTACCTTTATTCCAACTTTCAAGTTTCTGGCGCTATGAAATCGAATTATTTTCAAATTTTCATATTTTTTCGATTTTTTTTATGTTGTTTCCGAATTTTATTGCGTTTTTTATTTTAACTTATTCTGAATCCTAAATACTATCTTTACTGCGAATTTTAAGTTTCTAAGGCTAAAAAATCAAATTATTTTTTTTTTAAATTTTTTCGAATGTTTCGAATTTTTGAATTTTTTTTTTTGAATTTTCCGGTATTTTGAATTTTTCCTTATTTTGCATCCTAAATACTACCAGTATTCCGAATTCCAATTTTCTAGCGCAACAAAATCGGATTATTTGAAATTTTTCGATTTTTCGATTTTTTCAATTTTGCTTTCGATTTTTTTTGTGTTTTTGATGTTTTCTTTTTCTGGATACTTAACACTACCTTCACACCGAATCTTAAGTTCCTAAGACTGCAAGATTGTATTATTTTTAATTTTCAATTTTGATGGAATTTGTAGAATTTTCAAATGCTTTTTTTTTTTCGAATTTTCCGGATTTTATAATTTTTCCTTTCTTTGTATCCTAAACACTAACTTTTTGCCAAACGTCAAGTTTCTAGGGCTACGGGATCTACCTAATCTTTTTGATGACGCGTGAAGGAGTGAGTGAGTGAGTGACAAAAAATCGAATGTTTGAGTTCATATATCGTCTGAACTAGAAAAGACAGAAAGTTGTAATTTAAAATTTTGGTCCTGTGCGCCAAATACTCTAGAAAAACGAAGTTTCAAATTTTTGGGATACTCCAGCGCTGAGATATGGGGGGGGGGGGTCAAAAGTGCCCTGAGTTGCTTCCAGAAAAGTATGCTTACGGCCGTGCTTTCTCGACTTGGCGTAGGCACTGCCGTGCCTCCAGATACAAAATTAAAAATTCAGGAAAATTCCAACAAATCAATCTTTTTTCAATTTTTTTTTTCGATTTTTTCAAATTTTAAATTTTTCTGGATTTTTTTATTTTTTAATTTTTTATTTTAAGTAAGTCTTACTCATATATATGTTGAGTACATATATATGTTTATTGTACACACACACACACACACACACACACACATATATATATATATATATATGCACATAAGTATTTGCTGTAAAGAACAAATGTTAATTATAAAATGAATGTGTTCTGTTAGATGAATTATTTTTATAAATAGTAATATACGTTTCCATCTATCAAACATAGAGTGTAAGACTTCACGCTAATATTGTTAATTGCTTTATTATAATTTATTTGTAATTTAGTATAATTAATTAATGCTCTTAAATAATGATGGCGCGAATTTTACAGTGCATTTGATTGATTATGAATATTAGGCTTCCAAATATGTTTTACAGAATTCTATTTAGTATAATTAATTAATGCTCTTAAATAATGATGGCGCGAATTTTACAGTGCATTTGATTGATTATGAATATTAGGCTTCCAAATATGTTTTACAGAATTCTATTTAATGTAAAATATGTACAATAATAATATGTTATTACATTGTAACAACAGTGTAAAAGAACTCTATACGTGATTAATAGTAAAATATTCATTACGATACAATATAGTGAACATAAACATCTGATATCATCGTTTTATTTTCTGTTGTTGGAAATTATATATATACAGGGTGAATCTAAACTCTTAGGCAAAACTTCAAGGGGTGATAGTACACATCAAGACAAACAATATTAAATAGGAAACTAAGGGTCCCAAACGTCTTCCGAAGGAGATAGGCGCCATTAAAATTTAGGGTCCAAAATTTCAAATGATTATAAAAAACGGAAAAATTGGTCGATTTGTTTGCGGTTTTCGCTAAAACTATTCTTTATGTTAGTATATTCTTGAAAATAAATTTTAAAGATAAAGTTTAAAAAATGCCGATAGAGGGCGCTTTGGACTTTTGAGTAACGAACAACTATTTCTTAACGTTATTTTTTGTATCTCATTAAATGCTTTCAAAAGCTTAGACTTAAACTTAAATTTTGAGCTCAAAATCTGAATCGTTAGGAGTGGTTAAGTAGTGCAAACTGAACTGTGTTCAGGAGTTGAAATTTGAACCCCCCCTGAACAGAGTTCAGATATTCCCGATCTTTTTTTCGTAGACCAGGCAAAAACTACTACCCCCTACACGTAAAATAAACGATAGAGGGATAACAAAATTAAATAAAAGTTTTATTAGCTCAGTGAATAGTATGTGTGGCAAAGTCTGGTTGCGCATCCAACTGTTGGAAAAACCATCGTGAAAAATCGACACGTGGCTGATGCTCGGTTGCTTTCAAGGCGTCCACACGCTGTGCATTATAGGGTCGAAGCCCTTCGGCTCCTAACACTTGCCAAACCGTCATCTGGCTCACATTTGCGGCGGTGGCTACAGCCCACGTGCTCCGGTTGCTCCTCGAATTCATGAAACACATGATCTTCAAGTACCAGTGTCCTCGTACTCCTGGTATGCACAGTGTCGTGCATCCCGCTGACAAACGAACCAATTTTTCCGAGACGCCGATGCAAGCGTGCGAATTTTTTTTGGTTTGGCAAGCGTCTTGAAGGGAATCGTTCCCTGTACAATCGCCGGACCTCCAGGGCATTACCATCCGCAGCGCCATAAATGGAATGCATATCGACCACTTCCTGATTAGTGTAGATGGTCATTCCTAAAGCCGTCAAAGACGAAAACACGATGAATGCGAACAAATTTTTTAGTACTTTCGATCACAGCGCCATACAGAGGTTACATCTTTCTGTACTACACATTGCCGGCCAATCGGATGACACGGAGCGATACTAGGTAATGGATACGTAACTGTAAATTATTCGTTATTTTGCGCGGAGAAATTGCTCATGTCTGTAATGAATAATTTTTTTATTTAATGTTGTCTTCCCTCTATCGTTTATTTTACTTGTAGGGGGTAGTAGTTTCTGCCTGGTCTACGGCATCAAGATCGGGAATAACGGAACTGTGTTCAGGGGGGGGGGGGGGTTCAAATTTCCACTGTTCAATTTGGCACTACTTAACCACTCGCAACGATTCCGATTCTGAGCTCAAAATTTAAGTTTAAGTCTAAGCTTTTGAAAGCATTTAATGAGATACAAAAAATAACGGTAAAAATAGTTGTTCCTTACTCCAAAGTCTAAAGCGCCCTCTATCGATATTTTTTAAACTCTATCTTTGAAATTTATTTTAAAGAAAATAATGACATAAAGAATAGTTTTAGCGAAAACCGCAAACGAATCGACCAATTTTTCCGTCTTTTATAATCATTTGAAATTTTGGACCCTAAACTTTAATGGCGCCTATCTCCTTCGGAAGACGTTTGGGACCTATAGTTTACTATTTAATATCGCTTGTCTTTAAGTGTACTATCACCCCTTAAAGCTTTACACAATAGTTTAGATTCACCATATATATATATATATATATGCAGATTATATACTCCTCTGACGGACGCTACATAAAAAAGAATTAAAATAAAATTGTGAAACTTGTACGTATAATTTTTTCTATACTTCCATAAGCAATACCTATATTTATTATATCCATACAGACACAATTGTCTTATTCAAATATACAACTTCTCAAAAGAAATATTAGTAATGCTAGAAAGGTAAATATTCATCAATGAAATAAAGTAGGTCATACCCATTTACACTTTTCTTATGTTTTTCAACATGATAAAAGAGTTATCTAGATGTTTATTTTGAGCTTAATATTACTGTTTATACATGATTATCTATATCGGACCGCATGTTTCAATATATTCAGACTGAACTAAATCTTTGTAAAATGATCATATTTATTTCTAATTTTATTTCATGTGTTTTGAACAGAAGCGTAGTTTACAGAGAAATTTTCTAAGCGATGTCAATGAACGTGCCTGTTTTATATCGTTGACAAAAATAATGATGTTAACATTGGCTTCAATTTTTTTTTATAAGCAACTGAAATCAGATCTTACATATGAGTCTCATAAAACTATAAATTCTCTTTTGCTACAAAAAACTTGACTCTTCGTCCAGACGGTAGCGTACACTACATTTTGACATTATTTTATTTATTTTTTTATATTTTTTTAAATAAAAATGAAAATACACTTTATATATGCATATAATGTTATATATATGTATATAATTTTTTATGTATTTTTATAAATATATATATATATATATACTGCAATAGTGGAAGTAAAGATGGTGTGCAAATAACCTAGAGATATAAAATAACCAAAGTAACAACCTCATGTAAGATACGGTGACAAAATCCAAAACTTGGTTGAAGATATTTGACCAAAACACTAGGCAGAAAATAATGCAAATATCTGGGGTACTCTACATTCTGCAGTGGATTGAAAACTTTTGATTATGAAAAGAATAATAATGATACACACACACACACACACACACACACACATATATATATATATATACATTCATATATATATATACACACACACATATATATATATATATATATATATATATATATATATATATATATATATATATATATATATATATATATATACAGTGGTCGAAAAACTACTTTATCGAAGATGTAGTTAAGTATAACCACAGACAGCTGTTATTAAAGTGTCGACTACAAACTACTTTAAGTAGTGACTGCTTCGTTATTTTCATATTTTGCCAAAGAATTCAATTTACACTGGAAACTGAAGACACGAATAAAATAATGCAATGACCCGTAGTTATATGTATTTACCAACGGATTTGTTTACCTCTCCAATACAATCTTAGTATATTTTTTAAATTACATTCTGTTAAGAGTTACTTATATAATTTAATTTTATAATATAGAAAATTAGAGAGAAGCTAAATGCGAACAATAAACAAATCTGTCAATAAAGAAATTCCAAATTATAAGAAACCCGGCATTAAATATGAAGACCTCATAACGAGTAAATAGGCAAGTTTCGCTAGCAAGAAAAGTAATTCTCTGATGGGTTAGTACTGGATTTATGCAGTAAGTTTCAATGAGAAAATCTATAACTTTATTCGATGCGTTGCTATTCCCTACAGCTGAGATATACCACTGGGTTTCGCAAATTGTTGAGCAGAACATATTTTGCATAAAAGTGATCTTTAGAGAGGGACAATTTTTATTCTGAAATAGCGATAAAAGTAAAATTGGTTCTCACTACTAATTACAAGCTTTTGTATCTCACTGCTCGCTCATTGTTTTTTTATGGCCCCTTGAAATTGCAATTGTAATTATAATCACCCTATATGTTACATTCTGCAACAGTCGAAGAAAGAAGATGACAAACGTCACTAAATTAAGTGCAGTCTTACTCGAAGTTTACTCATCAGCAGTGGAGTAAAGTGTAGATTGCAGAAAAGAAATACACGATGACTGTCGAATCCATTTTATTTAAGCACAATCCTCTAAAGATTCCAGGGAAATTCTCTCTTTACATAACGATAAATTAATTAGCTCTCCATAGAACAGCATCATTTTTATTAGATAGCAATTCAAAGGCAAGCAACAGTTTATTTTAACATCACTTCGGCGACAAAATTCCCATGTTGACACATATTGGAACTCTACAACGCCAGCAATAGTTTATTTTAAGAATCAATTCGGCGACAAAATCTTCTGCTCTCTACGTCTGTTGTTTCGTTATAAGCGAAGAGGCGTAAGAAAACATAACGTAACACATGAACTTTTTTTCCCAATGCATGTTCAACTTTTGCTGCGTACTCATTTTTATCGGAGAATAACTATTGGAGAAATAAGCCGCTCCTAGTTTTTGGCGGTAAACGAGTCTTCTGGAATATCATCGAATGTAAAAAACGCGGGAAATTAATAGAATAAATTTTCAGCTTTTGCGTAAGGAAAACACAAATTAAAAGAATGAATTTTTAGACTACTAGAAAAGAGGTATGGTGAATTTACACGGATTAAAAGAAATAAAAGAGATTTAAATACGGGAACAAATAGGAAATACTTAATATAATAAAGACTTTAAGAAAACTAGGGCATACAACCCGTACTTCTCGGTATAGAGAATATACGTGAAAACCATTTTTTTTTAATTGAAAACTGTAATATTTTTTTACATTTAATATTTTTTTTTTAGATTGCCTCCTAACAACACCAAAGATAATTTTTATATGAAATATGTCAATTATATATTCAAATTAAATTTTGAAATTTATTAAAAGGGGTAATTTTGTATTGGCCTGGTGCCAGAAGTTAATAGCCGAAGAAATCGTTAAAAATTCCGTTATCTACAGCAGTTTTTTTTTTTTTAATTTAGATAATTTGAGCGGTTTTAAGCGGTGATTTCAATTACATGTCTCTTAAATTTGTGTTTTATTTATACTATTTTTGCTTAATGAATTTTTACTTTCGTTTTTGAATATTACCATGAAACAAATGATGAACTTTTTATATTTTTTAAAGTAAACGGATTAATATATTGTAATCGCCTGCAAGCACAGATAGATAAAAAAATCATGCTTGAAATTTAATTTAAATGCTGATTAATCAGTCAATTAAGATACAGTTTTCAAACAAATTACATTTGAAAGAAGATTTTTTTATTATATTAAAGGGTGTAAAAATTAAAATGTGTGATTCTTAGCAATTAAAAAATTGCAGTAGCAAAAATCGCAAAACCGAAATTTCATCTTCAAATGTTGCCATTTGCAAAATGACGTCAACCTTACGCATGGACACGTTTGTCCTTTCTAATATAGATAGATAGGTTTTTTAAGCAGAATTTTTTTATGAAATGTGTTTTTTAAATCTTATTTGCTGGGAAATAAAAATGAATTTAAGTAGATTAGGATAAAACATGTTTTAAATATGGACAGTAATGGAATACTTTAAAGAAACGGAATAATTTAATAAACTAGGGTTGTAAATGGAATATTAATAAAAGTAATTTCTTTTATACATTAAAGTTAATAAGGTGTGGAATTTAAAATTTTGTAATATATATAATTTTGTATAAGTCCATTATATTTATTGAACTACCTTTTATTTTGTTTGCTTAAAAATAAAGATATTCAAGTTTTATAATTCTGAAAGGCTGATAAATTGCATTATTATATGTTTAACTATTTTTGTTTAGCGAAACTGTTTTTTTTTTCTTTATTACTACAATACTTGTAAAAGAAACAAACTATAGAGCATCATGAAGAGTTTTTATTGCATGGAAATCGTTCGTTAGAAGAAGTTATTTGAAATTTAGCAGTACTGTAAATTAAGTTTTTAAATATATTTTTATGTAATAGTACATTTAATCAGCACTTATTTATTCTGCTCTTTATTAGCAAATAAACCTTTGTTCTGTGTCGAACTATTTTAGATATTGAAAAGTAATGCGTTGTTTCTTTTTTAGTAAAGGTGTCGAATGAAAAATATGCTTAACATATATTTTTATTGGATTTAGAAATATGACTTATAAATCCATTTGAAATGCTTTGCAGAGTTCAGGGTAAATGGTTAAAAAAACTCAATCAAACTTTTCAAGAACTTCAAAAGAAGCCAACCGTATGAATTGAATAGAAAGCTAAAAGTCGGTATTATAAAAACCTGACATCTTTTCAGGTAGCATATTATAGAAAAAGGGATTTCAGATAAATTCAATATATGGAACAGAAGCTGAATGCAAAACAATATGTGTGAAATAAAATTTTGCTTTCTTTAATGGATATTCAGATATCGACTTTTTGTAAGAAGAATGATGTCCATATGTTTTACTAAAGGCATATTTTTTACTAAATGTGATCTAAATGTGGATACATATATACCTTTCCTAAAAATTTTAGCATGCTATTTGTTTTTTTAATTCTCTTTCAGTCTTATATATGCATTTTAATGTGTTGTATAGCATGATATTAATAAATATTTACTTTTATAATAAATGTTTATTTTTTGTAAAAATATTAGAATTTTTTTAACCTTCTCACAGCCGTGAATAGCATTTTTCCAAGTCCAGTAACGCTTTTGTAATATAATGAATTGCAATTCTAAGCGATAATGTTCTGATAGAATTTCTAATATATATTTAATTAGCAATAAATTATTTGTATTGAAAAGTAATATATTTTTACATGCGTAATATATGAATGCATTCACAGTACGTTAGTTTTCATTGTTTGTCTGTTGCAGAAAATCTTTTTTTAATGGCGTTTTATTCATTAGTAAAATATTTTTACAGTGAATATAATAATTTCTTGGACATAGTTTCTTGCAAACTAATGATCATCTTAATTTGCAAATTTAATAGAAGAAAACTACTATAGTTATATTTTTTCAATTTAATTTATTTGTTAAGTAAAAGTTGCCCGAAAATCTTAAATATGTTGGATATATAGCATAATTTTAGTATTATTAAAACAGACGTTAAATTATGAAGCGTGTTAAAATTTTATATTTAAAAAATTTAAAAAGAGAGTAAAAATAAGACAATTGCATAGAATATTTATGATTGGAATGTGACTACATCACTTCAAAATAAAAGTACTTACTTTATTAGAAGGACTATGATAATCAAATAATTATGTTTTGGAATATTAAAGCAATTAAAAGAGAGAAAAAACAACTACGAAACCTAAGAAAAACAAATTAAATATAAAAGAAAAAAATATTTAAAACTCAAATGAAATATATGAATGTTTAAAACATTTATGTAACATAGATGAAGTCCATTTCTTAGAAACAGGACAGATAAGACATTTTTTGTTTAATTTAACACTTCTTCATGGCGTTGTCATTGGGATAAAATTTCAATATGCCAATAGTGCGCCATATACGAAAGACATCTTGTATAGAATATATGTTTTGACTTATATTCCGAAAGATATTTTAGAAATATGCATTCTTGAGATTGACGCCTGAGAAAATAAGTATTGATTTCCTTTCAACGCATCTCAATATCCTTTTTAAAATAAAGTTAAAATCTTACTACACAAGACTAAATTCTATTGCTTCTGCAATTTCAATATTGATATAGTCAATAGCAGTTTGTTTTAGTAGCATATGAAGGTACATTTTTACAAATCCGAAAAAAAATGAAATTGATGATAATTTTAAATTTGTTTAGACGTTTGAAATGATTAGTTTAATAAGAAAGATAAGACGCCATGAAAGTAATCTAAGATTTTAACATTATATAAAATTCTATTTTGGGTCATTTAATATATTAAAGTAGAACTGAATAAATATACGAAGAATCGTCAAGGATGGAAGCTGGGTTTTCAACTCGTCACGTAACGAGCCTCCTAGGCCGATATGATTTCACTGGCAGGAGATGTTGGGCGCAGTGGATAAAATAGAGGCCGCACGTCCAGGCTCAGGATACCCTCGACATGCAAATAGCAGGGAAGACCGTCACGCACATGTAGCGCCAACTTCTTTATAATCCACTATCCAAACACAGGTAGCATCTTCACAACAGATTCCTGTGTCTGTCCGTACCGTTGCAAGGCGCCTTTCTGAAGGACATTTGGTATCGTGGAGCCCAGTACGTGTGCCACCAATACTATCCGTCCACCGTCGTCTCCATTTGGAGGAGTGTCGAGCTCGACGGGGTTGAATCTCAACCTAATTGAATCACGCTGTCTTCAGTGATGAATCAAGATGCAATTTGGGTACTAATGACAACCATGTACGTGTGTGGAGGCCCCGTGGTGAATGCCTTAATCCATGTCTTTTGTTTGCAGTGGCACACCGCTCCCACACCTGGTATGATGGTGTTGGATACGATCACATACGATACTCGGTCATCTCTAATATTGATTGACGGTACCTTTACAGCACAGTGGTACGTTCAGGACATCCTTAAGCCACTCTTGGCAGGGCTTCCAGAACGCATTTTTCAACAGGTTAACGCTCAATGCCTTCGCCATACTACCAGCTTACACTGGTCTGCCCGATCGACCAGACTTGTCACTAATAGAGCATGTCTGGGATCCCTTGGGACAGCAGGTTGCGCAACTTACGAGTTTGGCTGTACTTGAGTCGCGATTACAGGAACTGTGGAATTAGATGACGAAGGACACCTAACGGAACCTGTATGCAACAAAGCCCACCCCACCCGTATCGCATCCTGTATTCAAGCTAGATGTAGACCAACAGGATACTTAATCACCATTCATTTGTAGTTTTTCTTATAATCTAATTATCCTTTTGCTTTAATTTTGTAATCGTTTACTGATATCAACGTCTTATTCACTTATATACAATATCGGACGACTCTTTATTGGTGCGCCAACTTTTATCGCAAGGATAGTAGTTCATATATTAAATATGTTTTTGTTCTCTTCTCTGCGAGACAATATTTATAATACAACTAAGTACATCTGTGATTGTTTTTATGTCAGTTAACATTAATTAAATGGTGATAAAAGAGGAAATATATGAAACAAAAAAGCTTATATTCCTTTTTTAGGGTTGGTAAACGGTGCATTTTGTAATAACAAAAGCGAGAAATTAGTTAGGACACAAACAAATGAGCATATAATTATTACAGCACAAAGCTCGTAGTAAATACACATTTTTAAAACAGAATAATGGTCTATCATTTTTTTTTCTTTCCATAAAGGTATGAATTTCCTTATGCCTGTAGCTTATATCACAGTTATATGGTATAAAAACTTAAAAATCATTCATTATAATTAATAAAAATTAATTTAAATTATAAATTACAAATCGTCGCTACTCGAATATATTGTGAGCTAGTGTGGGAGTTATTCAAGAATTTTGTACAAATTTTAACAGGATACAGATGTGTAGACACACTATTTTTTCAATTGTAATTATTATTTTATATTATAATAGGTATATAAACTGTATTTTTATATCTAAATTAGGGTAATATAAAAAATCATACTTGAATATCCTACTATGTTTCATCTCGCATGTAAAAAATGTTAATTTAATACATATGCAAACAAGTTTTATTCTACCAAAACATATTCGTCGTTTTTTCTCATTTTCTTCAAATATTGTATTCTCAGTTAATAAAAGTAGTAGTTTTCTTCCAAACTCTGCTCGTGACATATGAGACAGATTCAGACAATCATTTCAGATAAGTATATCGAATTAATCTGCTTTTGATCACTAGGAAATACAGATGGAGTTCATCTTTTACCACAATGATATGTTTCTGGTTTAGTTACTTCAATGGATAAATAAATATATCATAATGAAAAAACGCTACGAGATTATTCTTCATGTATTACCCTATCAGTAAAATACAAAATTTTAGTTTATATATATATATATATATATAGTAGAACCTGCTAAAGTGACCACATGGCTAAAGGTGACCGCTTTTGCAAAATGTTTCTCGTACTAATATAAAATAATATAATAATTGTCCGGTAATGTGATTATCTGTCTATAGTGTAAAGTGACCAGATAGTCTGTCATTGTCATTGACATTTGAACCTCTAAAATGTGACCATTCATTTTTATGCATGCCGAAAATTTTCAAACTAAATGACTAAAGAGACCATTTTCCGAATTTTTTATTTTCATCCATAAAATAAATGAAATAGAAAAATCCTTAGGTTTTTGTTTCTTTTTCTATACAAAAATCTGGAATTTTGCTAAAGAAAAAAATTATGGGCCGAATTTGAAAAAAAATTAGACCCTGAAATCCTAGCCCACTATAAGCAAAGTTGCATACTTTAAGCGCAAGCGTGTTAATATTTGATAATTAGTCGGCACGGAGATTTGAAAAAAAAAACTTACTTGTAAATTATTTTAAAATATATTAAAAACTCCAAAGGTTAAAATATGGTTTTGAAACATATTGTATCTGAAAGTAGATTTTTTTTTTTTGTATTCCGCTGTGTAAAATTTCCATGGTGCGACGTTTAGGTATTAAATAAAATATATTGATTAGATAGTTGCGACTACAGACATGTTTCAGCTTTATAATATAGATTATTCATATTTGTATTTTTCCATATACAGTGGCATTCCTTTTTAGCACTTTCCAACCTAGTTGAAAAGTGCTTATGACTTCGGTTTGTCTGGCCGTCTGCCGTCTGCCGTCTGTCCGTGCTCTAACTCCCGTAAATATGCTCGGATTGCTCTGCAATTTTTATATGTTATTGTCGTTATCTATAGCATGTTCGCTATTTCAACGGAAGTGTGTAGCACTTATAGTTTTTTTACAGGGACACTCAAAAGAATTCCGTTACATTGCGGTCTATGGGGAAAAATCATTTGCGGTTTATTTAAATAATGTTTCACTATTTTAAACGCATTGAAATTTATATATATCACTAAGGTGCATTAGAAGAAGCTTAATATGGAACAGGGTATGCATAGCACTTATAGTTACTTTACAGGGACAGTAAAAATAATTCCGTTACATTACGTCTATGGAGAAAAATCGTCTGCGGTTTATTTAAATAATGTTTCACTATTTTAAACGCATTGAAATTTATATAGATCACTAAGGTGCATTACAAGAGACTTAATACGGAATATTGTGTGTATAGCAGTCATAGTTCATTTACACGGACACGCAAAAGAATTATCTACTGTCTGTTAACAATAATTCCTGGAAGTGCGTTTTAAGTTACTGAACGCGATTTTAATGTTAACTTGCTTTTTGTCTATTACGTGATGTGTATAAATTATGTAGATCATATACAGGGAAGCACAAAAGTTCGCGAACACATTTCCGTTTATTGACAAACTCCAGATGGAGAATTTTAAACTGGGCTACGCGTTTCCTAACTGAACTAAAATTTAGCATCCTATGTAGTATACATACAATTCTATAGATCCCATACAGGGCTGAATAAAAGTATTCGGATATTTTTCAGAATATTGTATGTGTTGGAAATTCCTGAAATTATGTTTTTAAATATGTTATGCGTTTTCCAAATTGTTTACTTAGAAGTTATCTTTTAGCTTATTAAACGGTATCATTTGTAAAATTATTTTGGAAGCGTTGGAAAGTGCTACATAATCTATCCTTGACGCATGATTTTTCGTTCTTGTTTACCATTGTCATCGAAATTTAGTTACAATTCAGTAATGTATTTTTTTTTTCTAATATTGCAATCTGGATTTATTGTGCGTTAAAACTTGAATGAAGAGCTTTCTTTGAGCTAATTTGAGTAGCTTCCCCTTACAAAATTTCATAATTTAACTAAAATATACATAAACATACAAGTAAACCACATATATATGCATTCTTTTCTTATGCATAAAAATAATGTTCACTTAATTAACGTCCATAAACAATCAAAACAATGCTTTGTAACACATTTATATTTTTCAATCTTATTCATCGACTCTAGATTTATTTATTCACCACTTAAAGTATTGAATAATAGAAATGAGAAAAAAGTGATATAATGAGTAGTAATTTATCTTTCCTCCAGTAATCAGTACGCAAAATTTTATTCGCCATTTTTTTAAATATCAAATACAGGCAAAAAAATAAATATGATTTTTTTATGTCATTGATATCTATATCGCAATATTCGTTTAAAAAAATACATAAGAATTGAATAAACAATATTTTCTATATTCTGTAAAACAAACTAAAAAGTAAATATGCCCGTTATGCAACTAAATTTAACATAAAACAATTGATAAAAATGTTATCATGATGTTAGGAAATGAATAAAGCATTTATGTGTTAACATGCTCTAAATATAATATGAATAAGATATTTGTTAACAATGTTTATAGTTTATCACACCTTTGTGCAAAAAATTGAAAATATTGAGGTTCAGAGTAGTTTTCGAAAGATTAAATTTAATAATGTATATTGACTAATTTTCTATTCCTTTTTTAAATTATCATAAAGATACTATAGACCCCAAATTAATAAAATAGTTATACATACATATTTTTTGAAAATATGAAAATACAAATAAAAACAAACAGTTTTACATCTTCAATTTTTTGCTCATGTAGTCTATTCTCCAGATATTATACAACAGATACTTCCTGAGTAAAATCCACTTTATGGGTACTTACATTTGAAATCATGCATGGAAAATTGACAAATTTTCTGTTTCTTTTTCTTAATTATCATAAAGATACTATATATAACACAAAGTAAGAACACTTTCATATATAGTTTTTTTTTTTTTTTCAAAATATGAGAATGCAAGTAAATCCGTCATTATTACTTCTTTAGATTTGTTTTCACGTGGTCTGTTTTTTAATAAATATAAGACATAAAATACCCTTCATCAGTAAAATACAGGTATTTCTATACACGTATTTACAACATAGATAATTACAATTGAAATCATGTATGGACAAATAAAACTTAGACAGCATTATCTTTCTGTCAAGAATTTGAAAAAATAATTTCATGTCACATATTATGTAGCAGTTGATTGTTTAGATGATTTATTGCCTTTGAATATTGGAGATGAAGATGATGTGGGCTCTTTTTTTACTAGAGAAATCCTTATTCTGCATATTAAATAGTTATTTTTAGTTCAATATTCTGTATTTCGTTATCCCAGTTTCATTTTAGATATTTGGTGGTGATGCAGTGAAAAAAAGCTAGATAAGATTCATTGAACATTTTTTTGTTTATAAAAGCATTTTCAAGAAATAAATTCCAATGGCAATATAAGGTAAAGCTAGGATAGTCTGCGCACAATTCAAAAGAATAGCAATAAAAAATCTAAATATTAATTTTTTGCTGAACTATCCATAAATAATTTTTACTTCATTTGTTTTTTATGCATTTCCATTGCTATTTTGTTGTTATGTTGCAGTTTAATAGAACAGTTGTAATAAAACCAAGAAAGTTATTTTGCGCAATCTCTCCTTACAGGGTTGATGTGATTGCGCACATGGGTAGGAGAGATTGTTACTAATAATAACTGCAATTAAATTGTTAACCATAATAATTACACTTAAATGACATTGCTGTAAGGTTTTTGTGAACAAATTTTATTGTATTGTGAGAGAATATTTCAACCTAATGCTTAAAGAATTAAAAAAAGGAAATAATTCTAAAAACGATTAAAAAAATTTAATTAAAGGAACAAAAATTAAAGAATTTAGAAAAAGCAAGTCCAGATAATATTACAAAATAAAATTATGTAACTTAATAACACGTTTAACTTACAATAAGTCCATTTTCATTTTTCAATCTTTTATACAAATTTACCAATTAGCTGCGTAATCTCTCCTAGTATAGAAATTAATGGGTACAATGCGCAATCTCTCCTAAGTAGCAGATGCGCAAACTCTCCAATTTCGGTAGGAGAGATTGCGCGGTCTTCTATTTAAACATGGCTGCTACTAAAACGAACCGTTAATGTTCACAGTGTTAGTCTATATTAGTAGCTTATGAGAAATTGTTTAAGTTTAAAATATTTTGTACTATTGACATTGTATAGAAATTCAGATGAATAGCTATGAAAATTCAAGCACTTACTTTGGGAAAACAAAACAAAATAGTAATACTTTATCTTAGACGCTCAAAGCAATCAACGTGCACTTTCAAATAGACACTCCACTACTGTTGTTGTACAACTACCTAGAGTCGCTGCGCTCTCACTCTACTCCTTCCCCCCGAACCTCTATGTGCGCAATCTCTCCGACTGCGTTATCTCTCCTGGCTTTACGTTAACTGTGTTTTGCCTTTTTAGGATTTTTAATAGATTGATTCATTTCTAATTTTTATGCACGTTTTTACTATTTTAACTTACTAAAAAAATAACATATTTATTGTAGTGCCAGCAAATTTCGTATCGAATATTTCCATTATGAAAATATTGTTAAGATTTCTCTCTCACGAGTTATGAAAAAATAAAAGAAATATGATTTTGTGTGTATTTTGTGTACACTTAAAATGGTGATCTCGATTGTGTAGAATAAAAATTAAAAAAATATTTGTTTATACGAGTTGTAAATTGTACAACTGAGTGAAAAAAATTCCATGTAGGGAGACCTCCTCAGCACCTTTTTTTCTTTAAATTAACAATATTCTAGCACCTGAGCTACCTGCACTGAATGACACTGTTCATTCAGGGATTTTGGCTTTGACATTTTGTCTGCCATGTCATATAATAAGGAGTGCATATAACATCCGTCGTGGGTGCAAAGCCCTCCAAGTTACCTGTGAATAATACCTCTGGGGGTGCCTAGTCAGGTGAGGGTCTCGTCACCTGATCAAGGTTCTAAATTACGAGACCTATTAAATCTGTCATTTCAACAAAGTTAAACAGAAACCTTGAACTGGCAAACAAAGATAACGGTAGCAAATCACAAGAGATCAAGCACAGCAGCGATGTGAACAAATCTATAGTCAGGTGGATCACAGCCATGCTGTGATCAGGCGATTTCCGCCCCGCACCCAGGTACTAAACCGTTAAGCTGGGCATTCATGCTGGGCAGGTATGGGCCTGGTTTGCCTGGTTTGTTTAAAAAGGACCTAAGGAACATAAGGTTACCTAAATGGGGTGGAATTTCTGATAAGTTTGTCACAATTAGTATGCATTTTGCATTTTTAAAATTACAGTTATGGTAAATCTTATAGATGTTAATATTCAGTTTTTTTAAGTTCAATACACATAATTTGAACAAGAAGTACAAATAAAATAATGATTTTTTTGTTGTGAACGATATTGCATTTGTGGCACCAGTGACCAGCGTTTCTTGAACCCAATAAATAATGAGTAAATGATCCATTATAATTTTTTTTTATTCACGTTTTTCTCAGGACCTTTTGTCAAAATTGAAAGTGTAGTATATCTGAATGACAGTAATTAACTCGGCAATTAGTTTAACATGAGCCCATGTGTTCGTTTGAAAGATTTTCGTTTCAGTTTAAACACACATACAAATTCGTGGTCCGTTTGCAAAAACAGGTCGGAGCGTGTGTAACACTCCCCTGTGTACGCTGCCGAAGGCATTTATTATACGATGCGGAAAGTTGTGGGGTACCCAACACTACTTATGTTTAGTAGGTATTTTATAATTTTCACTTCAATGTTAGTAAGTTATTTATGTATGTTATTTTTTTTTAAATGCTCCAATTTTCCTATCAATTTTTAATTCATATGATACCATCAATATAAAAAGATTACAAAAGAATCTTCTATAATTGCATGTAAATCACATAATGTTTAGTGTAGTTTTAATAATTTTCAGTTAACGTACAGTGCATAATTTGTAACTTATATTAAGAAATATCATAAAATTAATATTATAAATATTTTTTAAATATATAATAAAATTACTTATTTTCATTAGTACACAATCGAATGATCTCATACAATGGAAATGCAACACATCGTGTTGCATCATAGTGTATATTTAAACGATACTATATAAAAAAATATATCAAACATGACAAAAATATACATGATTAATTCTCTAATTAGCATTTCTATGCCTAATAATGGAGCCAAATACCTAACATCACAGTTTTACTCTGTATTGTTGGAAATAAAATATATACAAATTATATAGTTCTCTTCAGATTTACCATAGAATATAATTCTATTAAATCTGTGATAAATCGTATCAATGCTATTTATTAAATGCTCTCAGCCACATTGTATAAATTTATTAAACACAGTATTATACATTCTTAGATATGCAAAAAGTATATTTTATTCAGGGAAGAAACCACTGTAAAAAAAACCACAAGAAGAATAATGATAGAATAGTGAATATTCAACCATGAAGTAAATAATAGTCTATTCTCAACCATGAAATAAAGTCGATTATTCAATCTGCCTTCGTTTTATTTTCTATTTTGTTCTTTATGGTTTGTTTTGTTTATCAAACTAATAGAACAGTGGCATACAAGTTTTTTTTCCGTGTGTGTGTGTGTGTGTTTCAAGATCCTTTTATCTAATTTACAAGCTTATTTACACAAAAGCGGATTAGATTTTTCTATATCTCAATGCAATGAGGCATGGGTAAATCTTTGTAAAATCGCATATTTGTTTCAATTTTATTTGTTTTTCACAAAAGCGGATTCTACTCAGACTTTCGCTAAAATATAAAAAGGAATAAATCACTCTTGTTTGGAAGTATTTCAGATTTAATATCAACGCATACAAAAAATATATCTATCACCTTGATATGTATATGTTCATATGTGATTAAATATCATATTTCTTTAATATATATATATACATATAGTAACCGAAACTCGCGCAACACAAAAAAATCGGACACTTTTTAAATAAGTGAACAATTATATTAATTTTTACAAAATACTCTATGCAATTGGATGGATTCACATATTAAACATCATAAGATACATCTTCTAAATCCGACAAGCAGCACGCCTTTAAAAAAAAAACATTGTTAGTTCATTATTAGATCATCGTAACGTTGCGTTGTACTGTCACCCAGTTTCCCTTACGCTCCGCCGCATTTTTTCCACCATCAAACACAGAGTTACACTCAGAATGTTCAATCTGACTTATACTCTGCGTCTGCTAGTAAACAGGTGTAATGCTACCATCCGCCGAGATTAATTGGAAGCTTAGATGGACTTCAGGTATATATAAATACATAAAGTAACACAGAGTAATATGGCCAACAAAACTATATTTTTTCGGGCACTTGTTAATTTCAGCTGTACTTTGAGCGTTTACATAAACTGTTCTACTAACTAGAAAAATGTGATAAAAGAAGCTACTGTCGAGTGCTGAGCGTGATTTCTTGAATAACATTTTCCAGTGGAAGAGATTGCATCTATTTGCTTCGCTTCCATTACAAACATGTTACATTCATCGAGTATGTTTATCTGCTTGGAGAGCAGTTACTTAATTGAAAAATGTATTGTATTGTTGAATCTACTAGTTTTTACTTATTGCACTTCAAAAATTTATGATTTTATTTTTCCAAACATTTATGACTCGTTTAAAAATCACAAGAGCTTTCAATAACATAGAACAACAGAAAAATGGTTGGTTGGTTTGTTGATTTTATGACGGCCGATTATCAACACTAAGGATATTGGCCCTAAGGAGAAGTGCCCTCCGGGGAGGTCTTTCTAAGTGTTCCTAACCCGTATTTACGGCAATATTCGAAGAAAACCACGGAAAACTCCGAAGGGTTGGTCTACCCTGTCGAGCGCGACAGGTAGGAAAAATGGATACTACGAGTGAAGTTATTTGGTTGGTTATTTTTACGGCCGATTGTATGCGCTAGGGATTTAGATCAGCGGAGGAGTGCCATCAGTGGAGGGTATTTCTAAGGGAGCCTAATCTGTATTTATGCAAGAAAATCTGTATTTCCATTTGAAGAAAACGACGGAAAACAGCGAACGGTTAGGTCGATGATTTGGACAGGAATTTATATATCTGGTCTACCAGTTTTGAGAGCAGAACCTCTCAACGACTGGTGGGACGTGAAGCCAAGGAAACACATTTTTGTATGCCAAATTATGAATTTTGAACTGCAGTTATACATATATGTTACTTTTAATAGTGCCGGTTTGAAACTTTTTTTCATTTTCTATCTCTGTCACCATACTGAAATGTTTAATTTAATTTTTTGGAATTAATTTATTTACACTCGATCCATTTCTCATAGAAAAAAAAAGGTATGTTTCTAAAAAAAATGCAATGAAATTGCTTTATTAAGGAAAAATAAAGCGGTTGAATTACCTTCACCTGGCACATTACATTCGAACAAAGCTGATTTGATTTTTTTTTTCAAAGTAAAAATTAAAAGGAAAAAAATAAATTGTTTTTAAAATCGTAAAAATGTAAAATAGTCTTAATAACCACGTGTCGTTATTTATTAATATTAGTATTTAACTTTGTAATTTTAGCTTGAAATATGCGTGACCATATTACCCTCATTTACCTTTAATGCTATACTATATGACCCGTTCAGTCTCATATTTTATGATAACTTAACTAACTTATTAATCTAAATCATTATTTACATATTTTTTCTTATTTTGTAATCTTCATTTAGTTTAACTATACAAACTTAAGAAAAGTTTAAGTTTTGAAATTTCGAATCATGTCTGTCCTGATAATTTGACACAATGATACATTAAAATTGTTAATATATTGTTTAAGGAAAGGGTTCCTTTTTGTTATTAAAAATATATGAAATAAAGTTGTAATATTAAATATCAGATTAAATTCAGAGCAATTAAATGTATGCTAAGAAGTACATGAAATGTTTAGTATAAATTATATTTTATTATAGTATATGAATTCAGTATTATTTTTTATTTAACTATCCCCATACAGTATTTATTTATTCTATTCTTAAGGAATTGTTGGAAAACTAAAACTTTTGCTTAAAATGAAACTATCTTGTAAAATGTATTTTTTATTTTTTCAAAGTATAACTTGAACCTACTTGAAATGCTTTGCTGCGTTCAGAATGAATGTCTCAGAAAACACAATGTAACTTTTCAGAAAAGTTTAAAAGTAACCAATCGTATGAATTGAACAGAAAACCGAAATCCCTCTGACTGTAACTCATCTAGCATACTACAGAATAAAAAAGGCTTCAGATAAATTCGGTTCATAGAACAGAAGAAGAATAAAACAGAAAAGTGTGAAATTTAATTTTACTTTTTTGAACGGATAACTCGATATCGACTCCATGTCAGAATTCTGTCTTCATATATTTTAGTAAAGGTTGGATAAATGCAATCAAAATACAAACACTGACATAAATCTGTAAGGAAAAAAAACTAGAGGTGTATTTATTTTTGTTTTAAAATGTATTTATAAATTTATAAATTTATATCTTCAAGTTTATTAATATGTCCGCGCACATTAAATTTCCCTATTAATGTTAAATGATACTTTTGCTCTTTAAAAAAAAAAAGAAAAAAAACGGATATAATGCTTTAAGCAATTAAATAAAAATTTAAAAAAAGTAATTTTACTATAAGTTTCTATACAAATTTCAATCGCATCCTTTATAAAATATTTTTTTATACAAATGAAGAAATTATAATATTTGTTTAAATAATATTTCTTCCATACCAAGTCAATTCTGTAAGATATAAGCATTCTAAACATTATATTGAATTCCATGGCCTTTAAAAATATTCTTAAATGAAGTTTCCATTTATTTTTATTATGTGCATAATTGAATCATCAATAGACGCAAGGCATAACAGTATGGATGTTGTTGAAAAATGTTAATGCTTTGTCATATATATTTTGATTATATTTTACATACCAGAAAGTGTTTCATTAGCTCTATCCCGGCTAGCCAAAAAACATTCAAAACAACTCAAAACAAAATGAATTCGAAACAACATTAAAATGCAATACCGCGTATTACATTAAATAATGCATTAGAACGCTGTTTAATTAAATAAATGTTTTTAATGTTTTTTAATATATTTTAATAAAAATTAAACGCAAAAGTACCATCATGACTATGAAAATATAATTGGAAAATATTAGTATACCTTTTTAATTATTTTCATTTTAATTTATTTATTAACTTATATCGTTTAATTTATACATTTAATTTATATGACGCATTTTTAGTGTTTTTAAAAACGTAAATAGAAAATTTATAAAATTATGAAGATAATTTAAATTATAATTTTCTAAATTTCAAAAGAAAACAAATCGAACAAATTACTATACACAATTATAGTTTAAATATAACCATACCGCTTGAAAGTAAAAATACTTAAGCTGAAAGAAGTATTATGCTGATTAAAAATGGTATTTTTAAATATTAGTGTAATATAAAAAAAACGAGAGTGAGATCTAGAAATTAACTTTTTTAATGAAATAATTTATTGCTCTTTTCTCAAGTATTTATGAAACTTGTATGAAACAAATTGCTTAACACATGGGCTGATAAGTTCCCGGTCTAACAAAGAAAACACAACTTTTTAACAAAACTTTATAACTTTATTACTTTATAACTTTATAACTTTAATAAATAACATAACTTTAATAATAAATAATAATAATTTAATAATAATAATAATAATAATAATAACAATAATAATAATTTTATAATAATAATTTTATAATAATAATTTTATAATAATAATTTAATAAATGATTAAAAATAATAATTTTATATTAAATAACACAATTTTATAACGAAAAAGCTCCAAACTGTGCTCAGAATCATCGACTCGTTGTTGTTTTGGGTCAAAAGTCAACACGCGCGGCAGCCACTTTGACAACAGCTTTTTCATAGACAAATGTTCATTAAAAATAAAATATACACATTCCTTGGATATCTTCAGAGTCTGAGCTTTTTCCTGCAACTTCACTTTACGGTTCCCCAAAACGATTTTGTGGACTTGTTTTATGTTTTCCGGAGTAACCACCTCTTTTGCGTAGTGCATCACTGGTGTCCGTACGACCACGTTAAAATTTAGCAAACCAGTCAATAATGGTTGATTTACCTGGTGCAGTGTCCGCATAATGCTTATCAAGCCAAGCTTTTGTTTGAACGGTATTTTTTCCCATTAAATAACAATTCTTGAAAGTCTTGTTTATCCATTTTTTTGTTTACCAACAGAGTCGTTCAACTGAAACCACTCTAACGTTTTATCCACACGGCGAATCGTCATGACATTTTTTCTGCTACCTTTTAAAGGTTAGTATTTACTTAAAAAATATATCTGTTTTGCGATTGCAGCGCCATCTGTGTGCCAGTCCGGGAACTTATCAGCCCATGTGTTACAACGTAAGTTACATTTATTTTTTAATGAATATTCTAGTCGATATTTTAATTCAAAGATATTTCAATAAGCTATATACAATGTGATTCGGAACTTCTGGATAAAACTTTAAATGGTGGTAGAACACCACTACGCAAGATCAAAACGCCACAAAATGCATGGTCGTAACTCACGCTGTGAAGCATTAGAGAGCGGTTTCTGATTATGGATAGAACCATATTCTCTACAAAATATCCCACAACTGATTGTTGTTTATTTATGCGGAATAGTGTCACTAACTAGGATACTGATAGGGATGGAAATTAGAAAAATAAATAAAAGAATTGCAATGTAAGTGGCTGAAAAGCGTGTGGTATGAGAGCTGTATCTTAAATTGGATCAAATTTTCTTCAGACGTTGAGGGTGAATCACAGTGCTTTGTTAAAACTTTAAAGGTGTATTAGAACACACCTAAACAGTATCGTTTTCACCATAGCATGGGAGTATAGCAAACGGCGCTCTCATTAAACACACAAGGGGCTGATTTTTCACACACATTGTCATTTCTACAGTTGATTGCAAAAAGGATGGCTGATTTTACTAATCAGAAAAAGGCGGACATGCATTTAATGCATGGTGCTCTGGAAGTCTTAATTGTGCAGTAAACAGTGTTCTCTTTCCAATCACAAAGCGCCTTGCAATGCTTCACTGTTTTATTTACGATCAGGCATTTTCTGTTGTTTGGAGATTGTGTAGGCGTGTTCTATAATGTTTTAAAGTTTTGCCCAGGATTTAATGTATATTGAATGATTCAAATATCGAAATACACTTCGGATTGCATTATGCATGATATTTTATTAATACACCGCCACCACGTGTGTTGTTTGAAAATATTAGCATTGATTTCCCATGGACGCATCTCAATACGAAAACTTAGAATCCAGAAAAAAAAAATCTTAAAATTCTAAAATTTAAATGCTGTTCAATAAAAACTAGTTTTGTGTAGAAATTCAAATTATAGTTATACAAATCTGTAAAATAATACACATTAGATAATAAATAATTTTAAATTTGTTTAGAATTTCAAAATAACTTGTATAGTAAAGCAGGATTTACGCAATAAAGTATTTTAATATTTCTTAAAACAACATATAAGATTCTATTATAAAACACAGAATATCTTTAATAAGAAATCAATAATTTCAAACAGTACATACTTATTTCAAAACAGAATTTACATAAAGTACAATACAAAGAATTTTCTATAGCATTTTTTTATTTTAGTAATAGGAGTATATCATATATGACTAATAAAACAACGAATGTATAAAATATTAGAAATATTTATTTATACAGTGAAATTATTTATCAAAACAAGGCTTTCCGTTTAATCCTAAAGTGAAGAGAACATATAAATACTTTAAAATTAATTATTTGACGTATCGAGTTCTGTTTAAATTTTATAAATTGTAAAATATAATTCATCCGTATTTAATTTTTTAAATGATTCAGCATTAACAAAATGGGAATGAATATCACATACTTTACATAAAAGTTTACATAGAAGTTTATGTATGATAAATGTGTGTTATCTGATTATGTTTATATATTGTCACTATTTATATACTACAGCGACATGTGTATATTACACATATCCTTATTCGTATAAATTCTTTTAAATTCGCGCAGTATATAATATTATTTATAAATTTATTGATTTGTCTCTTACGCCATGCATTTATTAAAAAGTACACTTTTACTGAATCACTAGGAAAGATTATGAATGTGTGGTAATTAGTTTGGAAATTTTACATAAAGCTTATAGAGAAACTCTTACATGTTTAAATTTCATAAAACAAAACCTATCATTTTGTACATAATTGATTCATAGCCTCAAATATAATACTAGGCTATACAATGTGATTTTTAAAAAATAATGCTTAATTCACAAGATATATTATTAATTTCTATACACACGAAATTTTTAATATGAAGTTAAATGCCAATAAATATAATGCCGAAAATTATATATCTTTTCTTTGTAACTGGGAATAATAAAAAAAAATCACGTGAATTGTAGGCCAAAATAGTAGTACCTCCCTTAAAATAAAGTAGAACGTTTTATAAAAAGAAAGTTAAAACAATGTCTGTTGTAATTTATAAATATTTCTTTTGTGAAAAAATAAAATTATTCAACCCATTTAACTGATATTTGGAGTGATGAAGCCATCCAAATTTACTTTTAAAATGTTTTACTAGATGTAGTTTTTTCAATTATTTTATGTTTTTGAAAATTTATAAATAGTTCTTTTGTACAGGAAAAAATAAATTTATTCAATCCATTTAACTGATATTTGGATTGATAAAGCCATTAACATTTAGTTTCAAAATATTTTACTGGAATGTAGTTTTTTTTTTTTTTTTGTACTTTACGAAAATTTATCTATTTTAGAAAAAAATATGTCGTAAACAGAGCGCGTTATTACAGGTTTAACCATTTTTAATTATATTTCATTAGTCTTTCAGCATGAATTTTGAACACTGTTTCTAAAGAATGTAGTTATTCGCATTTAATAAGTGCTTGAATTTTTTTAAACCATCAAAGTGCTAATTTTCTTTTATCACGATTTGTTAATTAGCGGTAAAATTTACTTTCAACAATTCACTTTTCATTTCCTTTAAGCAAATTGTTTTAACATTAATGAAGTCTAAATTTTTGAACGCGACATCATGAATTAACATTCAATTACATTCAACAATAATTAACATTCTTAGCAACACAAAATATTTCAAATATTATTAATCATACAATTCTTGTAAAATGTAATTATTTCTGTATGCATTTATTGAAATACATAATAGAATGCCAAACATGTTTATTCTTTTTAAATGTATCTTTTTTTTCAAAATGTGTAGTTAATTAAATTATGTATGATTTACTAATATTTAATTAATTACATCTATAATTTCACTTAGAATACCCATTAATATTTATTTAAAAGTAGTGACTTAAATATTTTTTATGATCGGAGAGGCAATTAAAAGATTATTAACCTTTAATATAATAATGATTTTAAACTACTATCCATTATCTATAATAAATTTTAAATTTCAAAGACTTACAAATAACATTAAATAGCAATTATCATCAGAAGTTATAACTGCATTATATAATATGTATTAACTTCTACGTGATTATTATTTTGTATAGAACAAACAATATTTTCTTTATGATACGCGATGCGTGCAAAGTAAAAAAAAAAACGAAAATTTAAAATTAACCGAAGTCCGAGGGGGCGCTGTCGAGGCTATACGGTGTGTGTGGCAAAAGATCCCATTCGAGTCCAGCCGGTGAATGCAGATAGATGTGGTCTAGCATTATCTTGATGAAACATTTCATTCTTCACCGGGACTCATGTTGATGTTTTTCCTTGATAGCAGCGTCAATACGGACTAGCATCTCGCTGTCCATGGTTTTACCTTTTTTGAGATACTCTTTCTGGATAATACCACGGCAATCCCACCAGATACAAAGCATTATCATTTTGTTAGTCAAATTGCGGTTTGCAACGCTGCCGGCACACCGGGCACAGACCAACCCCCTTTTCGGCATGTGTTGCTTAAATAAATCCACTTTTCGTCACAAATGACAATCCGGTCCATAATTTTGTCCTTGCATTGATATTCAAGCAGATTAGTGCAAGCCCGAACACGTCTGTCCTTATCTGCTAGAGAAAGCTCATGCGGCACCCAGCGATTGAACTTGTACGTCAAGTTTATGCGATGCAAAGCGCGACTAATGGACATGGCAGTAACGTCTAACTCCTTAGCTAGCTCTCCTTAGCTAGTGGTTGCACATTGATCTTCCTCCACAAGTTTTCGCACGCGGGTTTCATCAACATCAGTAGACGGTCAGAGCGCTCTGCTTCTTGAATGTCATAGCCCTTGTTTTTGAACTTTCGGTACCAAACCTGCACAGTGTCATATGATACAACAGTATTACCTAAAACTTTACACATGATTTGTTGACATTCTGTAGCTGACATTTTGCAACAGAACTGGAAGTAAATGATGGTTGTAATCTGAAAGCGTGATAGTTCCATTTCAGACACCTTGTACTTAATGATAACGATATTTTTTTTTACAAATTTCACAACACAGTGTTCTAAAACAAGTCTCTTTCTTTCAAATGCCAAAAATAGTTTGACAAAATATGAGCAAACACGTCAATGCGAACTGTTTGCGGATACGATATTAGCTGTGGCGGGAAACTTTCGTTACAACCCGATATTTATATCAATGGTATGTCTAAGATATTGTTGTTGACCATCAACAACTTAATTCAACATGAAACAACTGAAATATATTGAGTAGAAATTTAGAAACAAAATGTGATAATGATATACAATTGAATGTATAGTCAAAGAGATCTCAAAGATAATGAATTTATAGGAGTAATGAATTATTCTATGAAGGGTTTGAGGTTATGAATTATAACCATAGGTAAAATAAAGTAAAATAAAGTGAAATAAAGTAGAGTAAAATAAAGTAGCATAAAATTGCACATAGTGACAATGTTAGACAGGTATTCAATACTTAGTGACAATAAATGTAATCCTTATAGACTATAATGACTTAAAGACTTTTTTTTTTTACCTCAGTTACAAATTTTAGATTCGAACTTTATTTTTTAAGAATGTACCAAAAATATACTATGGTAGTAAAATATTTTAATGTTTATTATGAAATAAAACTGAAATTTGAATATATTCAGTTATGTGTATTATCATATTTGGTAATGTTTACTATTTATGTTATTTATATTACTATTTATTATTGTTTATACTATTACTTTTGTTTTTATTATATACTTACGAACTGTAAGTTTTTTGTATATAATTGAACCTTTGTATTTTTATCAAAAATTCTCCACAACTTCGCGTTTTATATAGTAGTTAAATTTTGGTAGTGTTAGGCTATTGGAAAGATCACTTTTAATTATTTTCCTAACAGCGACTTTTATAATCCGGACTCATGTTTTTTTTTTCCCTTGTATGAACTTGTAAAACATATGATCTCCAAGATTCATTTATCTTTTGGGAGGGGTGATATATTACAAAAATGAAAATTCCGCATTCTATTAAAATTATTCCATAAACTTTTTCCCTTCTAAATTCATCCTACAACCTTAGTTTATTAAATGTTATTATCTTCACCAATATTCCATTTCTTCCATTTATTTAAATTCCTTTCTACTTAAAATGCTTATTCAAAAACCCCCTCCCTTTAAAATATTCTAAAAACACTTCTGCTAGTTATTTTTCTTCAAAAACCCCTTTTATTTCCCAACTCTTAAAAAACCGAATTCATTCTTAGAATTATCGTTTACAGTATTTTCTTTTACTTATTTTTTATTCCAAAAACCGAATCGTGCGCCTTTTTTAGCGGAGTCTTACCACCTCTAAATTCTGCTGCCTTAGGTAAAGAGTTCCGACATAACCAAGCGCTCAGATTGATTAATTCCTATCGCCGCATTAGCGTAGACAATATGTGCGTTGGAGTATTAAACGTAAAGCATAAGTCTCATAGCTGAGATTTCTGTGATATCTGTTGTTAAGATCAATACTGTTGCCGGGAGTGAGAAATAGAATATTTTCGAAAATATGATTACTATTTAACATCGAACGTCTTAAGTTTAAAACATAGATGGAGGGGTAAAGATTTTAATTGTGAAAGTACACTGTGATAAGAGAGAGTCTTGCTGAATGTTTAATTCTATGTCATCGTATGGAAAATAAATAAAACTTTTGTTCTTCGAAAGCCTCGGCTATTAATTTTGTGGGAAAACTTATAATGGGTTTTTGACCAAAGGCCAGATGCATTAATACTTACGACTGCATGATTATGTTGGTGATCTGAATAAGTTCTTCGAGATTGAGTTCCAACTATTTAAATTACTAATAGACCAAAAAGTGCTACAGTGTCGTAATGTAAATAAAAAAGTTTGACCGGAGTGTCATATCGTAACATTCAGGGTGGTCATAAAGTATTTCCTTATTATAAAAAAATATTACAACACAACCATTGAATGTAATACTGTAAAATTTGTATTAAAAGTCGTGTTCTTGAGTTTTTTTTAGTCCAGTCTCTACCGTCGTTCGTGAGTTCTTTGATGACAAATTTCCCGAAAGATGGATCGGACGGGATAGTCTAACTCCTCAAGATTTTTTTTCTTTTGGGGGTTCATAAAAGACAGAGTGTTTGCAACACCAATAAAACATATTCAAGGAAGGTCAAGATCACAAATGCTGTGTCTAGTGTGACAGACCAAACGTTGGGCAATACGTGGCGAGAAATGGAATACCGTCTTGGCATTCTTCAAGCTGCCGAGGGAGCTCACATTGAAATTGACTGACGTAGACCAGGGCACGTTTACGCAGTGCACTTTTTCCGAAACGAGTTATAACTGACGCGCCACCAGTCATGACAGATTGATGCTGCTCCCTAGCGGGTATTCTCACAAGATTTTGAGCGTCAGTCGAGCTTTGGCCTAGCATGCGGAAAGGATAACATGTTTTCTGTCATGGTGGGTAAATTTTGTGTTGAACTTATTGGAACTTATTGTGAACTAATAATACTTAATTAAGGATAAACAAATATATGAACATTAGCAGAATTTTATCCTTTTTTGAGAACTGTATTTGTATGAACAGAAATGTTATTAATTTTCGTTGCACGTTAAAAATAAATCCAAAGATGGCGATGGGGCACGTTTACGCACGTTCTTAATGTGATTACCAATCCAAAAAAGGACAAGATTGGGTTCAATGTCTTGGATGCAAAAGGTGGTCCCATGATAAGTGTGCAAAAGGAAATACAGTAAACTCTCACTTATACGCGATACACGAAAACCATTTTTCCGCACCAGTTTTTTTTAAAGATAATTTTCGGCTTCTTAAATTGCAGAATTTTTAAATTGAATTTTACTGTTTTAAAATAGTGGTATGAAAAAGTAATTATTCAACATCGCGTATAAGTGAGAGATCACTGTACTTTATTTTTTGTTTGTAAAAACTGTAACAGTGATGATGAAGATGACTAAACAGTTTCTGTTTTTAACTAGCAATAAGCCCTATGTTTTCAGTTTAGCCTTTAAAATGTTCTTTAATTAATTCTCTTTATTTTTTTTTTGTTTTTAAACAGTGTTTTAAGTTATAAATAAAACATCTCAATTTGATTAAATATTTATTTCACTTACTCTTTGGTATCACTTAGAATATGCGTAAACATGCCTCGTTCCCGGGGCAAATTTACGCAAGAATTAAAAAGAATTAAAGTTTTTTTTTACGGTTAAAAACACAAATAGGGCAACAACTGAATACAGAAATTTTGACTTTATTAACTTCTTTATAAAACCACAATGTCTAAAATTTCCTAAGTTAAAACATAAAAATTAGAAAATTCATTGAATATAATCCTCGTAAATGTGCCCCGGTCTACCCTACTTGTATTAAAAACTTCATAAATGTTTTTACAATATATTGAAACTGCCATATGCCTAATTATATAAGTTTTTCTGCAATAAATTGTTGTAATCAGGGTAATCAATCAAAACTGTAACAGTGATGATGAAGATGACTAAATAGTTTCTGTTTTTAACTAGCAATAAGCCCTATGTTTTCAGTTTAGCCTTTAAAATGTTCTTTAATTAATTCTCTTTATTTTTTTTTGTTTTTAAACAGTGTTTTAAGTTATAAATAAAACATCTCAATTTGATTAAATATTTATTTCACTTACTCTTTGGTATCACTTAGAATATGCGTAAACATGCCTCGTTCCCGGGGCAAATTTACGCAAGAATTAAAAAGAATTAAAGATTTTTTTTACGGTTAAAAACACAAATAGGGCAACAACTGAATACAGAAATTTTGACTTTATTAACTTCTTTATAAAACCACAATGTCTAAAATTTCCTAAGTTAAAACATAAAAATTAGAAAATTCATTGAATATAATCCTCGTAAATGTGCCCCGGTCTACCCTACTTGTATTAAAAACTTCATAAATGTTTTTACAATATATTGAAACTGCCATATGCCTAATTATATAAGTTTTTCTGCAATAAATTGTTGTAATCAGGGTAATCAATCAAAACTGTAACAGTGATGATGAAGATGACTAAATAGTTTCTGTTTTTAACTAGCAATAAGCCCTATGTTTTCAGTTTAGCCTTTAAAATGTTCTTTAATTAATTCTCTTTATTTTTTTTTGTTTTTAAACAGTGTTTTAAGTTATAAATAAAACATCTCAATTTGATTAAATATTTATTTCACTTACTCTTTGGTATCACTTAGAATATGCGTAAACATGCCTCGTTCCCGGGGCAAATTTACGCAAGAATTAAAAAGAATTAAAGATTTTTTTTACGGTTAAAAACACAAATAGGGCAACAACTGAATACAGAAATTTTGACTTTATTAACTTCTTTATAAAACCACAATGTCTAAAATTTCCTAAGTTAAAATATAAAAATTAGAAAATTCATTGAATATAATCCTCGTAAATGTGCCCCGGTCTACCCTACTTGTATTAAAAACTTCATAAATGTTTTTACAATATATTGAAACTGCCATATGCCTAATTATATAAGTTTTTCTGCAATAAATTGTTGTAATCAGGGTAATCAATCAAAACTGTAACAGTGATGATGAAGATGACTAAATAGTTTCTGTTTTTAACTAGCAATAAGCCCTATGTTTTCAGTTTAGCCTTTAAAATGTTCTTTAATTAATTCTCTTTATTTTTTTTGGTTTTTCAACAGTGTTTTAAGTTATATATAAAACATCTCAATTTGATTAAATATTTATTTCACTTACTCTTTGGTATCACTTAGAATATGCGTAAACATGCCTCGTTCCCGGGACAAATTTACGCAAGAATTAAAAAGAATTAAAGAATTTTTTTACGGTTAAAAACACAAATAGGGCAACAACTGAATACACAGATTTTGACTTTATTAACTGCTTTATAAAACCACAATGTCTAAAATTTCCTAAGTTAAAACATAAAAATTAGAAAATTCATTGAAAATAATCCGCGTAAATGTGCCCCGGTCTACCCTACTTGTATTAAAAACTTCATAAATGTTTTTACAATATATTGAAAGTGCCATATGCCTAATTATATAAGTTTTTCTGCAATAAATTGTTGTAATCAGGGAAATACTTTATGACCGCCCTATATATATATATATACACTGCTCAAAACAATTAAAGGATATTTGAAGTTTCATATAAAATAAAGATATAAACGAAATTTTTTTTGCCGAAAATAGAAGAAGAGAATCACAAATGCAAATTTTTCTGGTTTTCAAACTGTGGAGTATGCAAATTTTGAGTTCGACGTCAAAAATGTCGCTTCAGCGGCAGCGAATGAAATTTGACTTTCAACTGGATAAAAGAGTACTAGGGGGCTCAGCCCCCTACTCGCTAACGCTCGCCAACCCCCCGTGAATTGCAAAGCAATTCACATTGAGACCGCTACGCGGTCGCAGCTCGCTTCGCTCGCTCGCCCCTTTTTATTTTTCTAATAATTCTAGCCGGAATAAGTACTACAATAAATCATTTGAACATATGAAATTGACAATTTTTTTAATGTAAAAAAGTAATCGAAAACTCCGTTGAAAACACAACTAAAAATGCATTTAGTTGATGCTACTAATGGACATATAAATCATTTAAATACTATGAAAAAAGGATCTTGGAAACATAATTAGTTTAAAACTTATTGCACCTATAATATTGTACAGCACTGCTTAAATTCACTAAAAAAAAAAAAACACTACGTGGTAGGAAGATAGTTTATCATCAATGATTGTGTAAATTTCGTTCAACATTTCACTATTCTAATTGATTATAGATTTCTGCAAAAGAAATTTTTACTTCATTGAAATTGAAGAAAAATCATTTTTATTTCAATAAAACATCAACAGATGGCAGCAGGGGTTCTAGAAAGTTTATTTTTTTTATCTCTGATTTTTTGTGTGAGTGAAATTCGTAAATAAATTCTAAATAAGAGTTGAGAATTCAATATCACTCATAATTAAACGACAACATTACTCATAATTAAAATGAGGAATCATCTCAGACGCTTTGGATTACGTTCATATTATTTTATTTTTAATAATTGCTAGCTTGAGTTTCAGTGCATTGACACTGGGCGCCATATTGGAGGTGGAGCTAACACAATCTTGTCTGTTCATTGGTCTGAACTCTGGAAACTACGGCTGTTGCCAACGATAAGGTAGAAATTCACCCCTATTTTCGCGCCACGTAAGACAATTATATATATAGATGAAGACAAGGATGATCGGCATTCAGTGATTGCTTTGTTTCGATGAGTACGATGTCTCAGCGAAGTCATTTGACAGATTCAGAAGCTTGGAGAATTGTTGATAGGTTAGAAGGGGAGGGGGCCAAACTCAAGCCGAAGTAGCGCAAGCCATTGGAGTGTCACAAAGTGTCATTTCCAGGATCTGGAACCGTTTTTTGGAGAGTGGATGTGCAGGCCGAAGACCAGGGCAAGGTCGTAGACGGGCAACAACGCCCAATGAAGATCGGTATTTAGCGTTAACAGCTCGGAGACACCGAAACATGAACGCTACTCTTCTCCAACAACACCTCCGCTCGGCTACAGGCACCACGATTTCAACTCAGACTGTCCAAAACCGGCTCCATGCTGTAGGTCTGTATGCTCGCCGACCGATGGTATGTGTTAGATTAACATAAAGGCATCGTCGCGACCGCAGGGAGTGGGCAACCGAGCATGTCAACTGGAGGAGAAATGAATGGAGCAATATTCTGTTTTCTGACGAGTCCCGTTTTTCTGTGCATCCGGATAATAGGCGTATTTTCATCTGGAGGGACCGTGGCAGTAGGAACAATCCTGCGTTCGTGCACGAAAGTGTCAGATTTGGCGGTGGAGGAGTGTTGGTGTATGGTGGCATCTCCATTGACGGGCGCACTGACGTCTACATCATTCGAGATGGAGCTCTGACTGGTCGCCGATATAGGGATGAGATCCTCAGACCTATTGTAGTCCCTTACGCTGCAGCAATCGGAGATAACTTCATTTTAATGGACGATAACTGCAGGCCACATCGTGCAAACCTGGTGGAGGATTTCCTTTTCGAGGAAGGAATCGTTCGAATGGAATGGCCAGCGTGTTCTCCAGACATGAATCCAATCGAGCACGTTTGGGACGCTCTAGGAAGACGAGTTTCTGGCCGCCAACAACCCCCACAAACTCTCCAAGAACTGGAAAGAGCTCTTCTGGAAGAGTGGGACAGAATACCCCAACTCGTCATTAATAGCCTCATTGAGTCCATGCCTCAAAGGTGTTCAACGTTGCTGGCCGCCCGTGGAAACCATACCCCCTACTGAAAATGATTTTCTTTGAAGAAGACACCTTTTCTTATTCTTTTTTTCTCATACGCACAAATTGTGTTTTTTCCTTTTGTACACAAATGCGCAATAAAATGCATTTTTTTCTACCAAACATGTGTAATTTATTCTCATATAACCTACTATGTCTGTCGACCATGTATCAATCAGCTAAAAAGTTTCCCAGATACAAAATCCACCTAAAACTGCAATATCCTTTAATTGTTTTGAGCAGTGTATATATGTGTGAAGAATTAAAATATTTTTTAAGCGTACGTAATTTTATGTGTAAGTTATATAGTTTAAATATATTAATAATTTTTATTAATTTTTCAGTAGATATTTTAATTTTAATTTTAAGATTCCATAGTTTTTATTTTAAAAGTGAAAATTAAACATTAATTTAATAACAAAAACTGAAACTTTTTTCTTCACCGGTTTACATAAAAGGTGATTTTCTTTTCGATTTTTTTTTTGAATTTAACACGTCATATGTAACAGAAATATTAAGGAGATAATTTAATCACATTTCTAAATGTTTATAAACTACTTGTAGACAAAAATGTAAGTATACAGTTTTCAATATATTTTGTAATTTATTAAAATTTAAATTACTGTCGAATGTGAAATTATATTTTGAGAAATTGTTTAAATTGCACAAACAAATATTATATTATAATTGTAGTATAAATTATAATAATTAAAAATATAATATATAAGTTAATTACGCGGCTTCAAGAAGCTCAACAGATAAATCACTTCTATAAACAAATCAGATTAATGGTCTGATATTATTCTTTCTGTATGGTTAAAAACATGCAATGTCAACATATATTTCAAAATTCTATATACATATGTTAATGAACTTATTCACTCTAATATTTAGTGTGTTTAAGAAAATATTTATTTGGATATTATGTGAATATAAAAATTGTGTCTAGACAGTGTTCCATGTGTTATATCTTTTTAAGAAAACTGTTCATGCCACCTTGGGTATATAAGTTCTGAATAGTAGAGCTGAATTATTCAATACCACAGCACTGTATTAAACTAATGTACATTTTTAACAGTAAATTTTCTGTACTTCAGGTTGTATTTCTTCATATATCAACAAATATATTAAACTCTTACGCATCACTAGTAAGTATCAAAGAATTACTATGTCACCATTATAATTTTGGATGTACTAAAATGTGAAACTTTTACAAAACAGATGAAAACATGAAAAGATTACGGATGAAATACTTTTACAAAAATTATTCATCACCAAAAAAAACTTTAGGACATCAATTTGAAATTTTCAGGAAATCGATTTTGCGTCTTGCATTTTCTGATAGCTTATAACATCGAACAATACGTCTAGAACATACATATATATATATTTTTTTTTTTTTACTTAGAGCATTTAAAAAAAAATTTGAAGTATTACATATCTTATAGCAAAAAGTATGTCTCTTTAACTAATTGCCGCTAAAACAAATTAAAATTTAAAGCAAATTTTATTTTCAAAATAACATTTGATTTTACCTGTCCACTAGGATAGCTCCGAGAATACCTCCACCGATTTCTTTTAACTTTTAATTCAGAAATAATATAAGCATGACGCTACTGGAATTCTTATAAATATTAAAATAATTCCAATCAACAATTTCACTATTTATATTTTAAAAACTATTTATCTCACTAAATATTCAAGCTAATTTAAAATTAAAATCTCAGTGTATAATCGTAATATAATTAATATTAAACGATTAAGATATAAAAGGGAATTTTTAAAATCAGTCATTGCATTCTTTATTTTCTATTTATAATTTCTACTTTTAGTGTTTAAAGTATTTCGTTGTTGCAGTTTCACATCCATTTGACATATTTTGGTGGGAGAGATTTGGTGCATAATGAACTCCATTGTTTTTGTAACTTGTACTTTGTAACTTCTTAGTTGTACCCGTAAAGTTTATTTGACGATTTCACACCTACGGTCGGCTAATGAGAAAATGACTTAAAATTAATTTATTAATTTATAATTAAGTTTAAAAATATTAAAAAGTTTTTTGCTACTAGAAACACACCTCTGTACATATTTTATATAATGTCTAGAATATCAGGAAGTGAGAGAAAACTTGGTTACAAAACTCCATCTTTATATACAACAACCAAGTTTAGTTTAATAAAATGGTGTAAAAAGATAACTGTTACTCATTTTCGAAAGCATAAAAACTCTATTTTTTTATGTAATGTAGCTATTGCATTAAAAAAATAATCATTGTAAAACAATTAATTTATAAAATAGCTACGCGCAAAATGTCTTACTATGTGCGAAATTCGTTTCAGTATTTTCCGAGAAAACTATAATCGTATATATATCATTAGCTGTTTTACAAATGGCATTTCGCAATTATTATTGCATAATTACACAAACGTATTATTATAATCCCGTTTACACGATTTGCTACACTTAAGAAGATGTTCCTGTTCATTAATCGATTTTTATAAAGATTTAGGTACAGACAAATATTTTTTAATATTATGTTAATACATTGAAAATGTTTATATATTACATTCTATTATTTCTAAAATATCTTAGCTGTTCATAATATCCACAAACTTTACTGTTTATTCAGTGCATTAAAAAATTCGAAATCACATGCAAATGTACTTTTTTTCATTTTTATAGTTTCGCGAGTCATAAACTACACTGAAACTACATGGAAGGATTAATACTTATGAAAAATATTATGATATTGGTAGAAAATAACATTCTGTTTTATTATGTACTTGTAAAGGAAAAATGCAGATTTTCTTGTCAATATATGTCGTTAAAATAGGAATATGTTATATCCTTCTTTCGCCTTTTCATAATTTTATGCATGATGGCGTTCTTATGGGTTAGGGTTTTGTTCACGCTGTGAAATTATAAATTGCAGTTTCTAATATCAACAACTGATTTTAACTACTCATTTTATAATAAAATATTCGATCCTGCTGAATGAACATGAAATTTTTGTGAAAAAAACAAAATTGCAATAATTTTATTTTTTTCAATGTTTATTTCTTAATCTTTTATGAAGATTATCTTATTTATTATTCTACCTATGTTTAACACTTTCGAACATAGTTGAAAAATGTTTATGATTTCGGTTTGTCTGTATTTTTGTTCTTCTGGCCGCTGAGTGACTGCCGTATATATACTCGGATTGCTATGTAAATGATATATGTTATTGAGGATGACTGTGGCATGTTCCGTATTGAAAATGAAGTGCATAGACTTCATAGTTCTTTTAGAGTTACACTAAGAAATTTTCATTACATTACAGTCAATGGGGAAAATCGTTTGCATTGTATTTTAATAATGTTATAATATTTCGAACATATTGAAATTGGTATATATCACTGAAGTGCACTACAAAATGCTTACTGTAGAATATGGTATGCACACCACTTATTACTCATTTATCAAGACACATGAAATAAATCGGTTACAGTACTGTCATTGAGAGGTAATTACTACAAGTGCATTCTCAGTTGTGGTATAAGTTTTTAAATTGAACTAGTGTTTTGCATTTTACTTGGTGTATATAAATTCTATAGATCCTATACAGGGCAGCACAAAATTAAACGAGGACATATCCGTATATTTACGGGAAATTAATGAAATTGAATTTTCAACCGTGTTATTTGTTTATAACTACACTAAATTTTAGTTTAAATTAGCCTAAAATAAACTTATGTAGTATATACATAAATGTTTAGATAATGTACAAGTGTACACAAAAGAATTTTAATACTTTTCCGAGTAATAGAAGGGAATTCCTGAAAATCTGTTTTCAAATGTGTTATGCTTATCCCAAAATGCTTAGTTGGATATCATCTTAAAAAACAGGAAAGTTTTGTTATGTATTCTGAATGTGATGGAAAGTGTTTCATAATCTATACTTGGCGCATGATTTTTCTTTCTTGTTGTGTAGTGTTTAGAATAAACAATCCATTACAAAGTAAAGTTCTTTCTTAATAAATTGGACAATCACATTGAAAGAGTTTATGATGGGAAATAAAATTGATAAGAGACATAAATGGTGTATGAATACAAATTTTAATTAAAAGTAGATTTAGTTTGTTTCTAGTCGTTATTGGCACGTTAATTTTTGAATAAATGAATTTAAAATTGCTCTAATTCACGCACAGAATACCATGGAAAGTTTAAAGTTGTATGAAAACAAAACTGCACTTTGTATGAAACAGAACGTAGTACTTAAATATTCTTCAGAAAAGAAATATAATGTAATATAAATTAAATTTAACGCGTATCCTTTAAAACATATGGTTCTATGAGCAACACTTTGAAATGATACGTGGTATACTTTATAAATTATCGTAATCCAGAAAATTTCGAAAAGAAAAATCAATATAACCAGCTTTTGTTTAAACATTTTAATCTAATGTTTCTCTAATTAACATATTTTCCATGCATTTTATTTTATTTTAAAAATTGTATAAAAACATATTAAAAAACTAAATGTTAAAAATTAAAAATGCAAAATGCAAAAAAATTAAAAAAAAAAAAACTTTTTTTTTTTTTTTTTCTAAATTCAACATAGCATTCAAACCATTTGAAATATTTCTTCCAAAATTAAATAATCTCTGTCCAAAAATTAAAAAAAAATTTTTTTTGAATATTTATACATAAATTGAATGAGAAATGAGAACTGCTATAATAATATACCTTTATTTTAGATTTTCAAACTTCTCACCGTCAGGTGCAATGCATATTTGGATGTTTGTTTGAATTTCACGTTGCACACGTTGGAGCATATATGGTGACACGCTGGCACAAGAGTCCGTAATAGCATTGTTTAATGTCCTGCAAAGTTTTGTGGAGCGGTCGCACAGGCCTACTGTTTCATAACTGGTTGTTTCTTTCTTTCTAAGATCGTTTTGTCACGTCACATTGTAGGAAATTACAAAAAAACAAATGCGCGTTTTAACAGTTCTATTATTCGCATTACTTCCCACAAGCTGATTTTTCGTACTAAATCGTTGATACTCTACAACTTTGTATATCACTTTTTTTCTCTATCTCTTTCCGTTTTCGAGATAGGAATGCTAAGTCTGCAGCATTCCACCAGGTGGCGCTGTAGGCGGTTGGATTGTGTAGCGTATGGCTACTTTACTATACCTAGACAGTAGTTTTATGAATATAGCAGCAGCCGTTCCGAAGTCAAGAGGGTGGCAAGGGACTTTAGTGGGCATACTGTATGAGCGGATATTACGAGATCCTGCTTAATACACAATTGAGCTTCAGTCCTTTTAGGTAAAATATCTCGCTAAGACGCGAACTCATAGACAAAGATTCGAATTTATTCTCTTTTTTCAAATATCACCAATTTACCTGATTTTTTTTTTTTAAATTGAGATAAAATACACTGTTTCCGAATAGCAATATTCGCCTTATGACAGATTAATTAAGGTGAATATTACTTATTGGAAATAGTGGTAGATGTTTGAATAAAATATTTAGCTAAATTAGCAACACCTCTTTGGTCTCGCATCCAAACATTGTTTGTCCCTGTTGTAGTTTTATGGAGAAATGCTTGATAAACACGCTGAAACAGACAGTTTTTAAATCGAAGAATTATTTTAAGAGATATTTAGTATTAAAGTAAGTCAAAATCGTTCTCTTAATAAAGTTTTGTAGAAACAAAAACTATGCATAGGAATTTAATAATATTTTGTAAGGATATACTTGATAAGCTTGCTATGTGCGGAGTGTAAATATTATTATTTTTTAATTTGACTAATTTTTTGAGGTTTTATTTCAATTTTTAATTCAAATTTTCATGATTTTTATGGAGATTTATTTCATATTGTGAAAAAGCCATGTAATTAAATTGTTGTCAGTTTGTAAAATAGTGCACATAATAATATTCTCTTTTAATTAAAAAAATGTATTTACACGTGGTTATTAAAAACAAAAATAAAACTTTAAAATAATAACTAAATAATTGCGTGTTAAAAGCAGTAAATGGAGAAAATTACGTCATAAAAAAGTACAAACGCGTAAATATTAAAAAGAGAAATGAATTAAATTATAACACGCGAAACACATTTAATAGTGAAATTTACGTCATATGTTAAATGCTGAAATATAAATATCGTCATATGAAAAATACCTAAAATAATTAAATTATTAGGCGTAAAAAACATTTAATGTTAAAAATTAGAGCTAAATAATTACACGTGAAAGGTTTTGTAATGTTATTTTCTTAATCTAAAGTTAACAACTTATTCATTATTTATAATTGGACTATATTTTGGAAAGTTAATTTATAAAACATACATTTATGTAATAAATAAATGCTTTAAAATTGTATTGTTTTCTTTTCAGCTATATTTACTATGCTATTCAAAGGAGTTTCATACTAATACACTCAGAAAAAGGAATTGATTAAAACTACAAAACATTTTTGTTGAGTACATTTTGGTTGTTTTAGCAAAATTGGAGTAAAACTGAACCATTTTACTTCAATTAACAAAACATTTTTGCTGACGATACACATTTTTTTTTTTTGAATTGCAAAAAAAAAGTGGTTTCCAACAAAAAGATTTTTTTGTTGATTCAAACAAAATTTCCATTGACCTATATTTAAACAAAATTTTTGTTTAAATATGGGTCAATAAAAATTTTGTTTGAATCAACAAAAAAAAAATTTTTTTTGCAATTCCAAAAAAAATTTTTGTATCGTCAGCAAGAATGTTTTGTTAATTGAAGTAAAATGGTTCAATTTTACTCCAATTTTGCTAAAACAACAAAATGTACTCAAAAAATATGTTTTGTAGTTTTAATCAGTTTCTTTTTCTGAGTGTACAAGTAATACGTTTTTTTTTTTTTTTTTTTTTTTTTTTTTTAACTTGATTTTAATTTATTCCATACAGCTATATACATCAATTAAGAGATGTTTATAGTATTTTCATGACTGGATTTTGAAGAGATCTTTTTATAGATGCAATTACTTTCGTATTTATATATAGATAATAATGTAATTAATATTTCGATATATAGAGAGCATTAATAACTGTATGAGTTAGAAAACAAAATTGACATTGATCAATGTTTAATGCCTTTTATTGAAATATTGTTTTAAAATAGGTTTAAAAAAATCGTTGTGGGCAGCAATTAAAGAGAAAACAGTACCTACAGAAAGATTTCGAAATGCATGGTATATCAGAAGACGATATTATGTATTATGGAAATATGGAAATAGAATGCTTAGCTGGGCCATCTAACGAATCTATATTTTATTCCATTATAAGGAAGAAAAACGCATTTATGAACAATCAACTATATCAACAGAAAATACTGAGTGACCAGCAAAATCAATAAAATACTAAATGAAGTGTAGTGTTCGAGGATTATATAATGGTGGATTAAATAACGGAAATTCTGTGTGTAGCCAGACCTTACGATTCATTAAGTGATTTTTCTGCAAAAATGTATGAAATACCTACAGAGTAAAGATTAAAACTCAATTCCCAGCTGCTACAGAATAATGCATTAATATGGAAATCATAGACAAATTACAAATAATTGAAAATGTAAAAAAAAGTAATACAATTTCAAGAAAAAGAAAAAAAGACAATATTACCCGGTGATATTACAAACGGGTCTTCTATCACGGTTGAAAAATATACGATGGGAGATTTAAAAACGAAATGTTCTTATTGTGGAGCTATTCGTTTCGCAGAGCTGAAAGGAAGAACAGTACACACTTGCTGTCATAATGGTCAAGTTACGTTACCTCCACTCAATAAATATCCAACAGAACTGCAGAATGTGTTAAAATCTGAAAACGAAGAGACTAATAACTTCAAACAACACCTTATATCTTACAACTCATCATTTAGCTTTGTTACACTTGAGGCCCACATAGAAGAAACGCAGGGAAGAGCTCCACCATTAATCAAGATTCAAAGCTAAGTGTACCATCATGCAACAACATCACTCACTAATGTTGACTGTAATGTTCCCCGTAATGGACAAATCTATATTTAAGAAAATGTTGAAGAAGCAGCTATTATGCGTCTTGACTTACACAACCACAATTTGAATCGTCGCGTCGTCTGGAAACTTTACTGCGCAAGATTAATCCAAATGCAAAAAAGTATAAAATGTTGCATGAGATGGCGAATTCTGGAGAAAATACGTATATGTTGCATTTTATAAAACATGAATTTGATGACAAGCGCAGATACAACACGTCTACAGCTTCTGAAGTTGCTATCGTTGTTGTGTCCAAAGACGGGTGTCTTCCAAGTGTAGATATGAAAGTTTATCCCAAACAGGAGGATGGCTGTAAGACGAGAACATTATATCAATCATCCCAGCATGCCAATCCTGACTTTACCCCTCCAATTTCCGCATGGTGATCTCGGCTGGATCTATAACATATCGAGAAATAAAGGTAAATAGATAACTCCTGTGCAGTATTACGGTCATCGGCTGGCTCTGCGTCCTGATGAATACTTCCATTCATTGTTGAATGCAGGAAGGTTGCCGCAGCAGTATGTGATCAACTATTATATAATGGTAGAAATACAGCGCTTGAATTTCATTAGACATAAACGGTCTTTACGCATGGAATGCTATCAAAGAATTGTTGATCACATCGAAAAAAACCAGCTTGAACGAGGCTAATCAATTTCAGCACTGTTATATTTCCTGCTACTTATATTGGTTGTCTAAAGCGATAGTTCTACCAGCTCTACCGAGATTCTATGACAATTTGTAGGAAAGTTGGACGACCAGATTTTTTTCATTACCATTACTTGCAATACAAAGTGGCTTGATATTACAAGCACATTGAAAAGATATTTCGTAAAAGCTCCAATTGCAAATGACATTCCTAAAGCCCAAGGATAATCGTTTGAACGAGTAGGCATTTATATTTATAGATCATTATTCTCTCATGGCCAATTCTATGTAGCGTTATGTTTGTAAGATGTGTTTCAGGAAGAAATATACAAATTCTTATAAAAAATGCAGAAAACATGGTATATAAAGAAATTTTATAAATGTTACTTTTGTCAATTGAAACTTACCACGGAAATTAATTACAGGATGTTTAAATATAGTATTAGAAGTCTTCTGTCAATGCCTTACTTCATAATAATTAATGATAAGTTACATTGTAAATCGTCTAACTTCCAAGTGGATAGAACTAAGATATATATTTAAATGATAATTTACTTTATTAAGGAATTGTTCTCTAGCTTTGTACAAAAATAAATTGTATTGTTTCTGTCAATGTATATCATTCCTTGTTTTTATTTCAATTCAGAGTCTTCTACTGATAAATTACATTTTTTGTTTCAAAATTTTTCGTAAATTTTTCAGTATAATCTGCTGTTCTTGTAGTAAGAAATATTCTTAATATATTAATTGTTGTTCCTTTTCTTCCAAGATTATTCTTTATTACGTTTGAATGGAGAAAGATGACAGAAAGGGAAAAGTGGAAGACACTTTATTATATTAAAAGAATTGTTTATGCTTATTTCATCCAATGAAGCCATTTATTCAACAACAGAAACAAATCCTTAAATGTCTATCGATTTTTTTATTTACAGCCCACTTTTTTCAATCCCTAAAAAAGGAAAATTAATCCGTATTTTGAATCACCAAGGGCCTAAACGGGGGTTGACGAGCGTGCTCGTAGGTGGCACATTCCCCCTAGTATATTTATATTTTTTAGTTAAAAATTTAACTTATTTCTTAATTCTAGTAACCAGAATAATCTTAATAGTTTACTGAAACGGAAATACTGTCTGAAATTACTAACTGTATGAACACTGATTTTCTTTATATAGGAAATGTTAAGATGCATACATTTTTGTTTTATATAACTAAACAGAAATTTTGTCAATATACAAATTTAACAGAAATATTTTATAGATGTAAAACTAAGTTCTAATCTATCAGATAATGAAAATTAATTGATGAGGATAAAAAACTGCTGTCCACACCATATGTGATAACCAATGTGCTTACAATCCGTAATGTACGATTTTTTCAAATTAAAAAATCTTTACCTGGTATTTATTCTTCTGAATTAACATATTTTAACGACTAATACATACATGTACGCGAGTAACTAATGTTAAAAATTGTATTTGATAATTGAGATAGGACTGTTATGCTATGGGAGGAAAAACGCTGTATATTGCGATTCTATAAACGAGAGAAAAACTGTTAATTTCTAAGCATTTCATGGATTTAAAAAACAGCAAAATAATTCACGATACTGCATTAATCAATTGTAAATTGAAGTCGCATGAATAATTGAATACCTTATTCTAATTGCGAGCACGATGAATCCAATTTCCTGTAAAAATGGAGAAATTGAAATATACTACTTTATTTCCTTTTCATATAAAGTGATATCGCTTACTATGTTTAAAATCAATAAAATGAATCGATTAAACTTTATATAAATCATTTATCGCTCGAACTTTTAAAATAAAATGTTTATTAAAACGCTACGACTGCCACGTTGCACTTTATTGAACTCGATAAATAGAAGCTGCTAAAAATATAATTGCCGTCAGATAAAAGAGCCCCAAACCCCCTTTTTTTAAATTCGAAAAATTAATCTTAAAATTAACACTTTAAATATCCAAGGGCAGAATAACGACTTTTGCATTTAAATTCAACATATTTCAAATCCATTTACCAAATTTTGTCTGTTTGATTTGACGTATTAATTTACTGAGTTTAAGTAATTAATAAAGATATAGAATCCTATTTAAAAGTACTTTATCGAGCAGATTAGCATTTAACTAAAGCAATTTACAGCCTGCTCTTATGTGGAGTAACTTTTAAATCAAAATGGTTATTAAAACATTAGCAACTGTGCCAAGTGAAAATTATCCAATTTGATTAAAATAACACGTTATAATTTCCTTTGTATTTATTTTACGTGATAATAAAACCCAAACTGATATATTTATGCTTGGCATAAAGTTTAAAAGAAATATCACCATACAACTCCCACTTCAGGACAAAAGAAGGATTTTTGAATCAATTAAATTTTATATGCCATTAACAGATGTATTTAAATAGTTTGGTTTAACGTTTTCATTGGCTGAGTTTACGTAATCAATAATGATGGCGAAAGATTATCAAAATAATTTTAATGAATAGGTTAGCATTTATCTAAATATTTTATAACCTCAACTTAAGTGCATAATATTTTAATGTGCAATGGTTACGTCTACAAAGTGAGTCATTATCGAAATCGATTATTATACACTGCTAAAAATAAATCACATTCGGATATAACATCCCACCAATCATTTATCCTTGGGATAAAGATTATCAATTAATACCTTAATAATGCCTAATCTATTGCAGAATAAAGATTTTTGAACTCGAATAAAATACATTCCACGATATTTACTAGATACTTTTAGTACGGTTTGAATTAACATGTTCAGCGGAAATGACAAGTAAAGATTTTGAATGAAAAACAAAATAGAATAAATTTTATTTGTTTTATTTAGGTGTTATACACAGTGAAAAAATGAAATGTTTTTTTATATACAAAGAAGTTTTCCAAATACATAATATAACCTCTTCCTATCAAAGTACAGAATACAGATTATTGCACTCGAATCAATTACATTCCATATTCATTTACCAGTCACTTTTTTGTACGTTTCCATTCAACATGTTCAGCGAAGATGACAGATAAATATTTTAAATTTTAAAATTAACACAAAATATTAGAATACATTTTATTTGTTGTATTTATATACAGTTTAAACGGAAACATTTTTTGATCTAACAAGAAGTTTTCAAAAAATACAATATAACCTCTTCCAATCCTAGTACAGAATAAAGATTATTACACTCCAATGATTTACATTCCACGTTCATTAAGTAGAAACTTTTTTGTACGGTTTCATTCAACATGTTCAGTGGAAGTGACAAATAAATATTTTGAAATTTAAAATAAGAAAATTATTAGACTACATTTTATTTGTTGTATTTATATACAGTAAAAACGGAATTTTTTTTAGATCTACCAAGAAGTTTAAAAAATATGTAATATAACAGCTTCCTATCCTAATACAGAATAACGATTATTGCACTCCCCCGAATCAATTACATTTCACATTTATTTACTAGACCTTTTTTTGTACGGTTTGATTCAACTTGTTCAGCGGAAGTGACAAATAAATATTTTGAAATTTGAAATTAGAAAATTATGAGAATAAATTTTATTTCTTGTATTTAGATATAATACACAAAAAAAACGGGAAATGTGTTTTGATCAACCAAGAAGCTTTCCTAAAATTTAATATAAACTCTTCCGATTTACCCAAGATTTTTGAAACAGTTTATTTGCCTTCAGAAACCTCGAAAACCAACAGAACTAGTGATTTAAAGAAACATTTATCAATCAAAATATTCTTTTGTTGCCCGCCATTTTAGGAAGTATTTCCGAAGGGTTTTTAAAGTGTATTTATCTGTTTTCGCATCCCGGAATCAACACAGAATATTGTTTTACCATATGCTATCCATTGGCATGTAAAAATTCCATGTTTAACAAACAAACAGGCTCAATTAACAGGGTAAATGGAACACTATTTAGTTATTCGTAAATGTGTAAATTATTTTACACAGTTGAAGTTTTTACTTGAGACATGGTAGCATCCAAAAAAAGAGGTATGTCCTGTTGATACTGGCTTTAAAAACGTAGTAATGCACTGTAAAAACACACAAAAACGTTTCGATAATTACCGGCAGTCAAATAGCAGTCTGTCCAGAAATGTTCCTTAAATATCAGATATCTATTTGTCTCTGGGTTTTCTAATGATAAAGGAACGTTTTTCGAAATCGCCGGTAACTTGAAAGAGTTCATATTACAATTTTCGTAAACTCTCTTGCTAGATCAAGAAATACATCTCTTTTTTTCAGTCTATAGTTATAGTAACGCTATAAAACAAGTTTTGTAGAATATTGAAATATTTTTTACATATTATAGAAAAACAAGTAATTTATTTATTTATTTATTTTTAAAGAAAAAAAAAAGGACGAATAATACGAAATAAAAATCTGTGTACGCAGGCCTGTAATATGTAAAATTATTTTATGAAAATATTGTTGATGATTGTAATGCATGGGTATTTAAATTTTCGTCTAAAATCAGTTATGGAAAAGAAAGTTTAAAAATAGTATGCGGCTCTACATTTACTGCATTTTGTAAAAAAAATATATCACAATGTCAAATTTATGACTATTTATTTTATAAAAATTTAATTTTCTTTAGGTTAAAATTTTTTGGGAATAGACAGTTGGGTTATGAAATGGATTAGTTTAAATGGAATAATAATTATTTTTTCTCAATTTTACAGCTAAGAAAAAAATATATAATACATGGTGTTTGAAATTGATTATGTTAAGAATATCCTTAATAAATTTGTATTTGTTAAACATTATTCTAAATTCCATTCAGAAAAATCATGATTTCGAATTCATACTTAATGAATGTCTGTTTGTCATTTTTGAATATTATTTATAGGTGAATAAGAAACACCAATTTACAATTTAATTAAATGAGGATTTCATTTATTTTGTAATCTACAATTAGGAAATCTCGGAAAATAGTTAGATAATCAAAATTACTTTTTGAAATAAAATATTTTTCGCAAAATATGCTGTCTACTGTTTGTGTTTTCATGTTTAATATGATTATGACGTCCAATGGGTATTAAATAATTTAAATATGAAAGGCAAAATTTTAAATTACATTATGCATTATTCAGAAAATTGTTTGATAGCATTTTCTGTTTAAATGTAAGTTCTATAAATCAGTTTGAGATATTATGTTTATGTTCGATTTGTGAATTATATCCATTTCATTTGGTTACGGACTATATATAGGAAATGGTATTTTGATTTATTATTTGGTGAATTAATGATTGCCTAAAAATAATTATCATTACCAAGTTCCTCCATAGATTATTTAAAAAAATCATAAAAATAATTAAAATTGACGGTCATACAAATTAAAAAATGCTTATTAACGATGCAGAACATGTGAATAAACACTGAAGCGTTAGCCTTATCGCTACAAAAATGTTTGTACATATTTGGCGTTTCCGTATAAATAAATAACTCTAGAATATTTAATTAAAAATATGCTTTATTAAGTAAGAGATGAAAGCCAATATTTAAGAATGATTTTACGAGATACACTTCCGTATATGTGTAAAAATTAATTCAATAAACTTTATCAGTGCAAATTATTTCAAAACAATGGCATAATTAATTATCATACCACAGTGTTTGTTTATATAGGAAAATTGCATGTCCGGAAGCTACTATTTACGAGATATATTTTCTAAATTGTTTATTCTAATAAAAGAGAAGCATGATGCATTTTGTTATGTTGAAATAAATTTATTTTAATATATCGTATAATTTAATTACTAAAATAAAATTAATGAAACTGTGCTTTACATTTCTCATTTACGTTTTAACCGATTTAATATAATTTAATAATGAATGATAAAAATTAAATAATTTTTCAAACTACTGCAAAAAGTATGAACAAAGGGAAATGTTTCCACGTACTTTTTTTAATTATAAAATTTAGTAATAAACGTATTATATAGATAAAATTAATGTAAATCTTTGAAGTGCATTAATAATGAGGTGATTTATACCGGTAACTCATAAAAACAAAAACAAAAATAAAACCAGGCTTTTTCTCAAATAGAAGAACTCAATAAATAATCACGTATACAAGAATAATTTCATTAAGTTTTGTGTCTAATTGAAATTTTGTTTATTTGACATGAACATATAAAACGTTAGAAGCTATAGTTGATGTGTACCACGGACAACCTCGATTCCCCAAATATGGTCTTCATAATTACCCTTTAGTTTTGGAAACGTTAGAGGGATACTTTCGCAGGTAGATGGCGTTTTAAGATGAGGCGTTCGGAGAGTTCTGAATATATATACATATATAAACCATTATTTCACAAATATATTATTTCATCATAGCAATATGTGATACTCATTAATTTTCTTGGAATGCGCATGATTTGCTTTAAAAAAATCTCCTTTCAATTCCCTCAAAATTTATAAAAGTTTCTTCTTTTTTGTATTTTATAAAATACTAGGTGACTCGCCCGGCGTTGCCCGGACCCGTGATAACAAACCTAAATTTTGTATGATTTTATATCTTTAACCAATTTAGTAGGAAATTATTTATTTAAAAGTGCTGCGCACGCGAGGAAAATCCTTATTTACACTTTCCGCCGATAGGGATGCATTCAAATGAACCTGTTATAAACGAAACCTAATTCCCGCCGCATGCGGCACCGTATAGTAGGCGTGCAGCGCACACGCTGCAAAATCTTTCGGTTTCACCTTCCGCTGCCAGTGAGCACACTCTGTTCCAAACAAACCACCTTCCAAAAGAATCTCCGACACGTGTTCCCGCTGCCTCCGGCACAGTATAGCAGGCGTGCTGCGTGAGGCACCCGGTGTTTGAATTTAAACGCTAGGTTTATGTGTTTTAGAGCGTTAACTATTGTTTTTTGGCAAGCGTTAAGCTCTAACGTAATAGTTCGTGTTGAAATATTTCTGTCTTGATCAATGATTTGCTTTAACTGCTGCGTTTGCAGCTTCAATTGGGAAGCCGGAACGTGGTTCATCTTCACTGTCGAAATTTCCAGCTTTAAACTGTTGAAACCATATTTTGACTGTATCATAAGTAAGAGTATTTATTCCTAAACTTTCACACGTATTTCTGTGGCATTTAGTCGCACTGAGTTTATTACAGAACTCATAGTGAATAATCGTTTTGATCTGCTGACGTGATAGCTCCATTTTAAACACTTTTTTGAAGCACAAGATAATACATTTTTAACAAATAAAATTAGACATTCATGTAGTTCCTGTCCTCTGCTTTCGGCTGCAAAAATTGATTGGCTGAAAAGCTAACAACCGCACAAATGACTGCTGTGTGCGCGAAGGCATCTCTCCTTGGCGGAAAACTTTTTACTCAACGTAATATATTGATTGTTGTTTCTTTTCTTCCAAGATTATTCTTTATAACGTTTGATGGAGAAAGATGAGAGAAAAGGAAAGTCAGAATACACTTTATTAAATTAAAAGAATTGTTTATGCTTATTTCATTCAATGAAGCCATTTCTTCAACAACAAAAACAAAACCTTAAATGTCTATCGATTTTTTTATTTGCAGCCCCCTTTTTTCAATCCCTAAAAAAAGAAAATTAATCCGTATTTTTAATCACCAAGGGCCTAAACGGGGGTTGACGAGCGTGCTCGTAGGTGGCAGATCCCCCTAGTAGATTTATATTTTTTAGTTAAAAATTTAACTTATTTCTCAATTCTAGTAACCAGAATAATTTTAATAGTTTACTGAAACGGAAATACTGTCTGAAATTACTAACTGTATAAACACTGATTTTCTTTATATAGGAAATGTTAAGATGCATACATTTTGTTTTATATAACTAAACAGAAATTTTGTCAATATACAAATTTAACAGAAATATTTTATAGATTTAAAACCAAGTTCTACTCTATCAGATAATAAAAAATACTTGATGAGGATAAAAAACTGCTGTCCAAACCATATGTGATAACCAATGTTGTTACAATCCGTAATGTACGATTTTTTCCAATTAAAAAATCTTTACCTGGTATTTATTCTTCTGAATTAACATATTTTAACGACTAATTGCAGAATATGTAATACATGTACGCGAATAACTAATGTTAAAAATTGTATTTGATAATTGAGATAGGACTGTTATGCTATGGGAGGAAAAACGCTGTATATTGCGATTCTATAAAAGAAAAAAAACTGTTAATTTCTAAGCATTTTATGGATTTGAAAAACAGCAAAATAATTCACGATACTGCATTAAACAATTGTAAATTGAAGTCGCATGATTAATTGAATACCTTATTCTAATTGCGAGCACGATGAATCCAATTTCCTGTAAAAATGGAGAAATTAAAATATACTACTTTATTTCCTTTTCATATAAAGTGATATCGCTTACTATGTTTAAAATCAATAAAACGAATAGATTAAACTTTATATAAATCATTTATCGCTCTAACTTTTAAAATAAAATGGTTGTTAAAACGTTACGACTGCCACGTTGAACTTTATTGAACTCGATAAATAGAAGCTGCTAAAAATATAATTGCCAAAAGATAAAACAGCCCCAAACTCCCTTTTTTAAATTCGAAAAATTAATCTTAAAATTAACACTTTTAAATATCCAAGGGCAGAATAACGACTTTTGCATTTAAATCCAATATATTTCAAATTCATTTACCAAATTTTGTCTGTTTGATTTAACGTGTTCATTTACTGAGTTTAAGTAATTAATAAAGATATAGAAAACTATTTAAAAGTACTTTATCGAGCAGATTAGCATTTATCTAACGAATTTACAGCCTGCTCTTAAGTGGAGTAACTTTTAAATCAAAATGGTTATTAAAACATTAGCAACAGTGCCAAGTGACAACTATCCAATTTGATTAAAATAAAACGTTACATTTTTTTTGTATTTATTTTACGAGATAAAACCCAAACTGATATATTTATGCTTGGTATAAAGCTTAAAAGAAATATCACCATACAACTCCCACTTCAGGGCAAAAGAAGGATTTTTGAATCAATTAAATTTTATATGCGTTTAACAGATGTATTTAAATAGTTTGGTTTAACATTTTCATTGGCTGAGTTTATGTAATCAAGAATGATGGCGAAAGATTATCAAAATAATTTTAATGAATACGTTAGCATTTATCTAAATATTTTATGACCTCAACTTAAGTGCATAAATTTTTACTGTGCCTTGGTTAAGTCTACAAAGTGAGTCATTATCGATATCGATTATTAGACACTGCTAAAAATAAATCACATTCGGAGATAACATCCCACCAATCGATCATTTATCCTTGGGATAAAGATTATCAATTAATACCTTAATAATGCCCAATCTATTGCAGAATAAAGATTTTTGCACTCGAATAAAATACATTCCACGATATTTACTAGATATTTTTTGTACGGTTTGATTTAACATGTTCAGCGGAAATAACAAATAAAGATTTTGAATGAAAAACAAAATAGAATAAATTTTATTTGTTTTATTTAGGTGTTATACACAGTGAAAACATGAAATGTCTTTTGATATACAAAGAAGTTTTCCAAATACATAATATAACCTCTTCCTATCAAAGTACAGAATACAGATTATTGCACTCGAATCAATTACATTCCACATTCATTTACCAGTCACCATTTTGTACGTTTTCATTCAACATGTTCAGGGGAGCTGACAAATAAGTATTTTTAATTAATATATATATATATATATATATATATATATTAGAATATACATTTTATTTGTAGTATTTATATACAGTTTAAACGGAAACGTTTTTTGCTCTAACAAGAAGTTTTCAAAAAATACAATATAACATCTTCCAATCCTAGTACATAATAAAGATTATTACACTCGAATGAATTGCATTCCACGTTCATTAAGTAGACACTTTTTTGTACGGTTTGATTCAACTTGTTCAGCGGAAATGACAAATAAATATTTTGAAATTTAAAATAAGAAAATTATTGCAATACATTTTATTTGTTGTATTTATATACAGTAAAAACTGAAATGTTTTTTGATCTACCAAGAAGTTAAAAAATATATATAATGTAACATCTTCCTATCCTAATACTGTATAACGATTATTGCACTCACCCGAATCAATTACATTTCACATTTATTTACTAGACTCTTTTTTTGTACAGTTTGATTCAACTTGTTCAGCGGAAGTGACAAATAAATATATTGAAATTTTAAATTAGAAAATTATTAGAATAAATTTTATTTCTTGTATTTAGATGTTAGACGCAATATAGACGGGAAATGTGTTTTGATCAACCAAGAGGCTTTCCAGAAATATAATATATCCTCTTCCGATTTACCAAAGATTTTGAAACCGTTTATTTGCCTTCAGAAACCTCGAAAATAAATACCAGTGATTTAAAGAAAGATTTATCAAACAAAGGATTATTTTTCTGTCGACAATTTCAGTAAGTATTTCCGAAGAGTTTTTAAAGTGTATTGATCTGTTTTCGCAAACCGAAATCAACACTGAATATTGGTTACCCAGATGCTATCCATTGTCATGTAAATATTTCATGTTTAACAAACAAACATGCTCAATTAACAGGTTAAAGGAACTACTATTTAGTTACTCGTAAATGTATAAATTCTGTTACACAGCTGAAATATGGACTTGAAAAATGGCAGCATCCAAAAAAGAGGTATGTCCTGCTGATACCGGTTTTAAAAAACGTAATAAAACACAGTACAATACACTCGAAAATGTTTCCGATAATTACGGGCAGTCAAATAGCATTCTGTCCAGAAATGTTCCTTAAATATCAGATATCTATTTGAAATCTATTCTAATCTAATCATATATCTATTTTGGTTTTCTGATGATAAAAGAACGTTTTTCGAAATTGCCGGTAACTTGAAAGAGTTTATATTATAATTTCGTAAACTCACTTTCTAGATCAAGAAATACTTCTCCTTTTTATACATTCTATAGTTATAGTAACGCTATAAAAACATAAACAATTTTTTTTAGAATATTGAAATATTTTTTTACATATTATAGGAAAACAAGCAATTTATTTTATTTTTTTAAGAAAAAGGAAGAGCGAATAATACGAAATAGAAATGCCTGTATGCAGGACTATAATATGTAAAATTATTTTATGAAAATATTGTTGATGATTGAAAAACATGGGTATTTAAATTTTCGTCTAATGCCAGTTATGGGCAAGAAAGTTTAAAAATAGTATGCGGATTTACGTTTGCTGCATTTTGTAAAAAAAAATGTATATATATATATATATATATATTAATATATATATATTAATATATATATATATATATATATATATATATATATATGTAGCATTTTGACGAAGTTGAGATATTACGATGAATAATATTCGATGAAAAAAAATGGCAGTCCTTCAACGATATAGCAAGTTGCAGTCGATATTAGCAAGTATGGCGAAGTAGAAGGCAATGAAATGAGTCCACCAAAGTTTTCCAATAAATCCAGCCAATCTCCAGACAAATAATTTTATTAGAAGACGAACAACACAGAAACAATTCTCAAAGGTCTAAAACTTATAGCCCCCGGGCTGACGTTGCTTCACTTCATTGAATTAAGATGTTACTGGGCCAGTTGAATATTCTACGGACATAAAAATTCCAGACACATATTTGTTTATCTTCCGAAAACGTCAAAAATCTAGTGCTCCGACCGGTGCGGGCGAGTTTTGTTCTCTCCGCGGAGATATACAGAAATTACGTCACGAGCGCACAACCCAATGAGTGAGAAGCTAGCTCCAGCCCAGCAAATGAGGTGCGAGGAGGAGATAAGACGGTAAAGAATCCCGATCCCGTACTTGGGTGCGGAGAAATTTTGAAGTTAAAATCCCAAGCACGCGAAAAAATCAGAGCAATAATAATAATAATAAAAAGAAAATGGCTTTTAAAAAACATTCGAAATGAGAACGCGTCTCAGAATTTTATAGATTGGGGAACTGATAAAAGCTACGAATGATCTTAAATTTTAGATTAAGATTTGGAATAAAATAATTATTAATATACGGATATTTACTTTTAAAAGGACTTAGGATAGATATTATTAAGAATTAAGGAAATACTGACTATGACAGAAGTTAGATTAATTTTAAAATATTAATGCGAATAAAATGGAAGGATACGAAGGAAATAAATTTTTATATAACATATATATATATATATATCAGAATGTCAAATTTATGACAATTTATTTTATAATAAATTTAATTTTCCTCAGGTTAAAATGTTTTGGGAATATATTGGACAATTGTGACAATTGTGTTAAAAAATGAAATAATTTAAATGGAATAATAATTATTTTTCTCAATTTTAAAGGTAAGGAAAAAAAATATATCGTCGCTACCATGTCAAACTATCGAATGTGAAAAATTGCATTTTTCATTACTTTTAAAAATGGGCCAATTGATACAACTAAATTTTAATAGTATTCTTCAACAGGGTTGCCAGTTTGGCCTCCTATTCTATTCAAAAATTCTGAATCCATACCAGAAATTTCAAATACAAATTTTTGCGTTATTTAATGACAGACTTTTAGAGATTGCCCACAGTAAAAAAAACTTTTTCTCAAAATTTCGGGTATGAATTCGTCATTTCTAGATAAAAGAGAAAGTCAAACTGGCAACCCTGTTCTTTACATAAATTTCATTAATATTCTTATTAGGCGAAGAATTCTAATAAAATTTAGTGGTGACAATCAGCCAATTTTTAAAAGTAATGTAAAAGGCATTTTTTCACATTCAATAGTTTGACATGGTAGCGACGATATATTAAATGCTGTTTGAAATTTATTATGTTAAGAATATCTTTAAATAAATTTATATTTGTTAAACATTATTCGAAATTCCATTCAGAAAAATCAAGATTTCGAATTCATTTTTGTCAATTAATTATAGGTAAATAAGAAACACTGGTTTACAATTTAATTAAATGGGGAATTTATTTATTCTGCAATCTACAATTAAGAAATTTTGGAAAATAGTTAGATAATCAAAATTACTTTTTGAAATAAAATAGTTTTCTCAAAATATGTGGTCTAGTGCTTGTGTTTTCAATATGTATATGACGTCCAATGGAAATTAAATAATTTAAATATGAAAGGCAAAATTTTAAATTACATTATGCATAACTGAGAAAATTGTTTGATAGCATTTTCTGTTTAAATGTAAGTTCTATAAATCAGTTTGAGATATTATGCTTACGTTTAATTTTTGAATTATATCCATTTCATTTGGTTACGGACTATATATAGTATATGATATTTTGACTTATTATTTGGTGAATTAATGATTGCCTATACAATAACAAATTAAATTATACATGGATAACATTGGTGATTATAACTCATAAACATATCTATTTGCAATATATATAAATATAAATATATATAGTTTTTATTTTTGTCTATGAATAATTAAATTTAACAAGTATTTTAATTACTGCATTGCATTAATTTGATTGAAAAACAGTAGTAATACTATTAATTATCAATTTTATAAATTTTGAGATATTTTGAATTGTTTATGAATTATTTAATTAGATATTTAAATTAATCTATGAAATATAAAATATATTTACAATGTAGTATAAATTAAACATTAATTATTTAATAACAAGTCTAATATATATTTAAGTAGTAGTACATTAATTATTTAATAATATGTCTGTAATATCAGTGGATTAACACAGCTGGCAGCAAAAACAATTTGAATTAAAATAATATCTATTTTACATAATATATTCTTGTTAAGAATATCTGAAATGCTGTGCAAGTTGAATTAATTCTGTGTAGATTTATTCATATAGTAGTATTATATTTTATTTGAATTTAAAGTAAAACTACAAGTTAGTATAGTTTTTTAAAGTTTATTTATATAATTAAATCTAATGAAGTGAGTATGTAACTAATAAAGTGGATATCTAACTAAGTATTAATTATGAATTATTATAATACCAATAGATAGCGACACTTTACCTTTCAGGTAGTTGTTGTTAATATTGTTAATATTATATTTAATTTAACTATAGAGGGAGCTATTGATTGTATATTAATTTTACTTTCAGGAATTAAAATTGGATGGAGTAATATATATTCACGGATATAATTTTGTTATAAGTGTATTAAAACCAGAATTATTTTGTGTGTTTTTGAATCATTTTGTGTTTGGGTGTCATCGATGGGGATGTGTTTTAAAAAAAGTGTGCTCTCAACTTGTCTTTCAAATCATTTCTCTCAACTCGACTTAGTCAACATGTATGATGCATTGTCATGTGGATGTGAATATTATGCAGAAGTTGTGACATTTTAAGGATTCTGTATAATTATTGTGAATAAAATATTTTATCTACACTTTACGCGTTCATATTTCCAATTTTATTATTTCAGAACTGTTATCTCGTGGTAATTTCGTGAGGTGTTAAATACAGTTTTTGGGATAATCGATGTGAGTGAAATATATTGTATATTCTTAATGGTTTTTTATTTCCTATTTAAATATTTCCAAATTTTTATTTCCTATTTAAATATTTCCAAATTTTAATATTTCCAATTGTTGTCTGGTAATAATTCAGTGTACCTGGATGATTCTACTGATCTTAGCATTATGCCAGTAGAATTATGAAATACTGAATTATTATTTAAAACACATGTGGGGCATCCAGGCTGATGAGTACATGTGCATGTGTTTTTTCATATCCAATTCATATTTAATTCTCATGTGATCCAATTTTCCATTGTATATGGTTCATATTTAATTTATTAATCCATTTGTATTTACTTAATTGCAACTCCAATTTATAATTCTTTTTCCCTTTCTCTCTATTTTTTTTTTGTTTTTTCAATATTCTTTAGGTTCGAGTAAAATTTGGCCAAATACCATTGAAGCACAAGCTATGGTAATATTATGTTTGCACATGTTAATTATTAGCTATGTGGTATTCTGTATACACAATATCATTAATTATCTCTTTGGAGATTTAAGTAGAATGATAATAGAACTTGTTATATTTTTTGAAATTCATAGATATTATAATTATATATATATATATATATATATATAAAATTATCATTACCAAGTTCATTCATTTCTTTTAAATTTAAAGAGGACTGGTTTTTATTATTTTACTCAAAAAAAATTTCTATTTAAAACGTAGAATTTTGCATCTCCACGTTTAACTGCAGAATTAGTAATCATTTTCTGCAATTAAATAAGTCGAAAAAAACATTTAAATTCATATTTATGCTAGAAATACTAGATAGAATATTTAACACATATTTACTTTTATATACACGTTCATGGGTGTCTGTGTATTTACGCACGAAATTATCAGTTCTTTCTGTGCCGCCTACCATTAACTGAATTAATATGTCTAAATGAAACTATATTTATATTTATCACATTAAAGTTGTAATATTTCAGAAGTAGATTCGAATGTATAATCTTTAAAAACAACTGGCATTGGATGCAAAAAGAAACAAAAAAACTCTTTTAATGGTTTTATTATGCTTATGAAATCTATTTCTATACAATTCAAAATCCGGCATATAAATGCATATTTCGCTGCATTTAAAAAAAAAATAAAATATGTGTGCTTTACGGTGTTTGTGACTTACTTTGTTTATATATATATATATAGAAACAATTTTCAAGAAACGACATATAGTTGATTTTAGAAGAATAATATATAAATTAAACTGTGATCAATAAAAATGGAAAAAATCGGGAATCCTCTAAAGCCTAATCTAATGTAGTTAATAAAAAAATAAAAAATAAAATTATTAACAAACTAATGTAATGTTAGATGCATAAATAATAAGTTAGAAGTTGTAAAAGCTTTTCAAAAACTTGCATTATGTTGTAAGACTTTGTTTTGTGTATCGAAGCTTGCGCCAATTTTGAAAGCACAATTCTTAAAATATAAATAGGAAATTCACATTTTATGCTTTCCTACACATTGAGTATAAATTTTCTATACCGAAGGATACGATTCGCGTTCTCTAAAAATGCTCTTAAAATTATATGTTTCTGTTTAAAGCACAAATAATGCCTGAAAATAAAGAATAACACTGATGTTGTATATAATAAAAAAATTTAAAATATTGAACCAATTATAACAATTTCTTCAAATCGTTTTTAATGAAACCAAAATAAATATTCATTTCTCATAAATTATATCGGCATTTTGTATTTATGTAAATCAATCCGCTTGTACGTATTTTTAACATGACGAGTATGATAAATATAATGTATCACTTATCTGTCTTTACGCATTAAAAATATATTAAAATCAAACACGTATACTTACTATTTTTTGTGTACAGTAAACGAAAGAGTTTTAAAAATCCAATTTGTGTGAAATTAACACGTGGAGTAGGTGGAATACGGACTGATGGAGGTACAGCATTATAACCACCTTCATCTACAGATATTTCTACATATTTTTAATATATAATATATCGATGTAAATATGGGTTGCTTTCAGTCGCCCAAAGCATTTAGTAATGAGTCATTTGAAATAAAGGAACACAATAATACCTCACTTGTATCGGTGAAAAGCTGGAACTGCCAACTTTTTTTATAATTCCATTCATACCACTTTTTAAAAATAAAAGTAAATTTCACATACATGTCCGCAACAATTGCGAGAGAAATCTGTCACAAAGAATATATTTTGTAAATAGTGGTGCGAGTTGAACATAAATATAGCTGCCCTGCTGTTGTATATTTTGTAGAGCCTTTGTATCCCTTGCCTTTGTATTCCATGATTATATATGTCGCATCTTAAAAAATTAACTTCTACGAGCTTTCTCATAAAACCAATAGTTTTTTTAATGTAATTTTAATTAGTATTTCGAAAGGTAGTGTATTTATGCAAAGCATTGTTAAGTATGAAGGTATTGTATTATGTATAGAGTAGAAATCATGGAATAAATGCAAAAAATAAAAAGTAAGTGCAAGATATTGCGCCAGTTATAATAAATGACAGATAAAAATGAATACCACATACTGCGTACACAGTCTAATAGTGCATCTACTTTCGCATAAATAAATTCTGGCTGTAAGGTAGTCCTTTTATGCTATTTTTACAATGTTACAGGAAAATCGTTATTTACTAATATGTAACTAATGACAATGACGAACTGAAAAATCAAATTACTATGGTAATGAAGACTCGAGTCTGAAAAACATTTCGAAATCTCGTATAAATTTTCTTATAGTTATCAAAGGGTTTACTTAGTGTGATACTGCGTACACATTAAAATGTTCAAAATGTTGTAAAGAAAAAAAAACTTTTTTTTTTCATTCTTTATAAAATGCAAAATATATATAAATTATAATTTATTTTTTTTATGATTTTGTAAATGTGTAAAGATTTTTTTGTATTCCCACTATTTAAAATCTTGCAAAGTGAGTGTCTCGTATCGCAACATCAGTACAAATACATAAATCAAGATTATTTTAGAAAAATCATAAATATAAATAAAATTGACGGTTTCACAAATTAAAAAATGATTAATTAACGATGCAGAACATGTGAATAAACTCTGAAGCCGTATCGCTACAGAAATTTTTGTACATATTTGGCGCTTCCGTATAAATAAATAACTGTAGAATATTTAATTCAAAATATGCCTTATCTTGTAAGAGATAAAAGCCAATATTTAAGAACGATGCACTTCCGTATATTTGTAAAAAATAATTCAATAAACTTTATCAGTGCAAATTATGTCAAAACAATGGCATAATTAATTAACGTACCGCACAGTTTGTATATATTGGAAAATTTCATGTTCGGAAGCTACTATATTTACGAATCATATTTTTCAAATTGTTTATCCAAATAAAAGAGAAGCACAAAGTATTCTGTTATGTTGAAATATGTTTCTTTTAATCTATCGTGTAATTCAATTACTTAAATAAAATTAACGAAACAGTGACTTACATTTCTCATTTAAGTTTTAACCCATTTAATATAATTTAATGTTTAATGATCATTATTAAATAATTTTTCAAACTATTGCAAAAAGTATGAACACAGGAAAATTTTTCCACGTAATTTTATAGATTATAAAATTTAGTAATAAACTTTGTATATAGGTAAAATTAATGTAAAACTTTGAAGTGCATTAATAATGAGGTGATTTACAGCAGGTAACTCACACAAATCTATTTTAAGTAGTATTATTGATACAATGCATACAACCAGTAAAAACGAAAATAGGTATTTAATTTATAATGATTTTGCTATGAAACAATAGAGCATACGCACCGAAGAGCCGTTACATTATGACCACGTGTTTAATAAGACGTAGGACCACCTTTCGCCCTCAAAACCTCCAACATCCGACGTGTCATTGACTCTACAAGTTTCTGATAGGCAGTCTGAGGTTTATGGTACCAAGCGCGCACCAGCTGGTCTTGTAATTCATGCAAATTGAGTGGCCGCACGACTTCGCTTTTCCAGGTGGAACCCAAATGTTCTCTTGGATTCATGTCAGGGTACTTTCTAGGCTTCCATGACTTGAAAATGACTAGAATGTTCCTCGAAACACTCCCTGAAGATTCGACCGGTATGACATGGTGCATTGCCCTGTTAGTAAACGCCATCACCCGCCGGAAACACTGTTGCCATGAATGGGTGCACCTGGTCTGCAACGATGTTCAGGTAGCTCACAAAGGTCAGGGATTTTTCTATGGAGATTATGGGTCCTAATGGGTTCCATGAAAACATCGCCCACACCATAAAAACTCCTCCACCGGCTTGTCTCCGGCCAACTGAGCATCCGGGATCTAGGGTTACCACTCGAAATCAGCGCGTTCGTATGAGCCTGTCGATGTGATGCACCTAAAAACGTGTTTCGTTGGACCATGCAACTTTCTGCCATTCTCCTATGGTTCAATTTAATGTTCCTGGAGGCTTTGCAGGCGCTGCTGGTGATAACGTGCCGTCAGCGCAGGGACTTGCTTCGGTCGCCGGCTGCAAAGGCCCATACGCAGCAGTGGACGCTGCGCGGTATGTTGAAAAGTACTGTCTGGGCCGCGACTATTGCACCTGCTGGTGATTTCGGCTGGTGTACCTCTTCGGTCACGGCGAATAATTCTTAATAATCTGCGCTCTCCACTGGAATCAATGCGCCACGAACACACACCGCTGGCCACTGATTTGTTGTTTTACCATCCATACACTACCTTCGATACGTACTCACAACGACTGCACGTGAACAGCCCACCAAACACGCCATTTATGATATCAACGTTCCCAATCGCTGAGCCATAACGATTAGACCTTTATCAAAATCTGCTAAATATGCTACATTTCCCATTATGTCGCTAATTACGCTATGTTTTGAAATACAATCCATGGGCGCTTCATATTCCAACAACAGCCGTGCACGCACCATGTTTTTGTTCTGGGAGAGCTCATTGTTATAGATGGAGGGTGGTCATAATGTTATGGCTCTTCATTGTGTAAAATGAGTTTCATGTTCCAAAAGTCCCATAGAAATGTTTCTACCTCTTATGTTTACATTCCGGAAAATCAGATTAGTAATAGAAACTGCCTACATCTAAAAATAGTATTGTAAAATCCTTGCCGCATTAGATAATCAGTTTCAGCATAGCAGGAGAGATTTAGACACGATAGTGAGCACAGGTATGCATAAGACAGAACCGTATGCACTTGAAATTTTTTACCATCCTGTTGTCAATGAAATACATTTCTTTTCATTTTAATAAAGAACCACATATATGTTATGCCACTGGTAGCGTGGTTTTTGTTTCTTTTAAAATAAAACCTTGTATGTCATTACAAGCTTTTGGGGATTTTATTTCCATCAAATATATTATCATTTGTAAAAACCTTCGTCCGACGAAGTAATCAAAGCATAGTTTTCTTCTATAGAATATTTTTTGCGCAGTAATAAAATCTGACATCCATACACTATATTTTGTAAAAAAATAATTAAATCAATTTTAATCAGTAGTTCATCGTAGCTGCCTGTTTTGAGGGTACTGCGTATGATTTTCCCCAAAAAACATTCGATTATACTCTAACATTTTCGTAACTTTGTCTTATGTAATTCTAGAAGAGGCTACGATTAAGTAAAATGAATTAGTAATTATAAATACAGTTGAGAATAATACACAGGACTCTTTAAAAAAATCAAAGTTATTACTGTTTGTTTTAATGAACTATACATGACTGATTTAAAGAAATTGCAATATAGAAAATTAATAATTTTTTTTTAAATCATAAAAAATGAATTACACTTTTTTTTCAATCAAAAGCATTGTTAACAGCATATGTTTATAACTGTGTATAGCAAATTCCTGTTTTAAAAGTAGATTCATTCTTATACATATACATATCTCAACAAGTTTCTTAAAATCGAAAGCCATCCCTAATTCTTTGTTAATGTGGTATTAATGGCAAAACAAGGATACGACTTCAAGCGGCATTTAGTAATGAATAGGTAGTAAGACGATCAAGGAATTTAAAAAGAGAGACTCTGTAAGATTGGAAGAAATATCCACATTCCCAAGAAACAAATTTTGTTCAAATCATTGTAAGAATTTCTTCTAATAATTTATATTTCAAACATTTGCCGCTCCATATGTTGCTCTTAAGGCATTCAAGTATAGTGAAAATTTAAATATGGGAAAGAGAAAATACCTCGAAAAATTCAGTGACGTTAAAAACCTACAAAATTGCATTTTTCATAACTTAAAAACGGTGTCAAGAAACCTCTTAAAATACAAAATGTAAATACATTGATTTCATAATTTAATCGTTACTAAAATAGGTGCAAATACAATATAAATGTTTTAAAATATTTAAACCATTAAGATGTTAAAAACACAGATGTCAAAAATATCCTGAGCACTTTCATCTAAACACAAGCCATCATCCGAGGAATAAAAATGAAACGGAAGTTGTTCCTCTAAAGAAGTACACTGGGCTAGTAGCAAGGGTCAAAACCAAAAACAATAAATCGGACTGAGGGAACGAAAAAGAAGAGATGCCATAGAAAGCAAAAGGGGGTGGTGGCACAGAGGAATAATCTATATTGAAGGTCGATGGGTGGTGGTCAATCGAAACTAAACACACCGGTGATACAAAGTAAAATAAACCATATATGCTGTGCCGCATACAATACATTTAAGTAATACAATAATGTGATACAATGTATTTAAGTAATGCAGCGAAAGTTAAGTCCTATAAACATAACTTTATAAACAGCATATTCATTAGAAATATACGACTCAAAGGCTGTCTCTTGTTAACTTGCTAAACGTTTGTTAAACTTATTTAGCTAGATTATTAATCTGCAGAGTCTCTCAGATCTTATTACATGTCATTTTAATGAATATAATATGGTATATTTTACAACTGTTTAAAAGAGTTATAATTTTCTATTGGTAATGACCTGGAATTTTTTTAATTACATAGTTATATTCTTTAATCTGATCAACATAAATACTATTTACTAGGTTGCAACTCACTTTCTTATAATAAATGATCAACATAAAAATAGCACAAATAAAAATATATAAAATGGCAAACAGCTGTTTCGGATCCTCTTAAGCTCCATCATCAGTGTTCCAAATTTAAAATATTAAAAAACTAAAAAACTGATTTAAATGATTTATTCTTTTAAATTTGGCACTGATGATGGAGCTTTAGGGGCTCCGAAACAACTGTTTTCCATTTTATATATGTTTATTTGTGCTATTTTTACGTTGAACATTTATTTTAATATAACGACAACAAGTTCAATCCACCTAATTTAAACTCATTTTCTTGTCTGATGCACAATTATTGTAAAATCGTAACATTGCTTCGACACATAGTTATTGCTTTTTCTTGAATGATTTAAAATAATTCCTGTATCAAATCTTAAAACTTCTTTCCAATCAGGATACAAACATTTTTTATAGATAAAAATATTATCAAGAAGAGAGAGAGCTACTAAAAATTATACATTGAATTTAAAGCTAAAATGGCGGTAACACATTTTGAAATATGTAAAAATATTAAAAGTGGGATATATCAATATCTAACATACTATTATATTTAGATTTTCTAAATTTTTGTAATTCTGATTATTTTATCGGTTTAAATATATATATATATATATATATATACTATTCTTTAGATGAAATACCATTACTGCTGCATTTCGACAATTCCCATAATAACTTATAAAAGTACAAAACGAAGAAAATCAATATTAGATATCCTATCATTCCTGCAATTTCAAAATTTGAGTAACGCACTCTAATCAACTGTCTTTTAAATTAAATTATGACCCCTTTCTAAAATTTCATGAAAATATAATTACTGTTGTATTTCAAAGATAAACAAAGATGAAGTAATAACAGTTATTTCGTTGAGAATGCTTGATGCGGTTGTATATTGTACTTAATTAAATTAATGAATTTAATTAACCGGATATAATTTCCCTTCAAATGTAAATTCGTTTATTGATTAATGTTTTGATGAAAAATTCATTTCAGTTTTAATTAAATGCAATATCGTTTCTTGATTAAAACATCATTTTTCATTTTTTAATTTTTCCATCCATATATTTAAAGCTGTTTGCTAAAAATGTCAAATAATTCCATCGAATTTCGACCGTATACGCATGCGTCAAAAAAGGACCGGCCAATGAGGCCGAGGGTCTATTCCTGTCTCCAAACGTATTTGGGAACAAGATCAACTCCTGTTGTTTTGATGGCTTTTTCCGCGTTGCGTTAAACCTAGGAAGATATTTATATAAAAAACTGTGGAGTGTTTAGAAGGTATTTATTTTATTTATTGTTGTATTTATTGTAATTTAAATGAATACTTAGGTATCCATTTCGGATTTACTGAATAACATGAATTTAGGTTCATTTAACGTTCGCGAAATCAAATCATTTTGTTTATATAGTACAGAAAATAATTCTTCAATCGTAAATAAAAATATAGTAGAACATGTAATACAAAATTGGACCACTTATATTCCGTTTATGATAGGATATGAATCTTATGGTGTTCCGATTGCTAATGAAAACGATTATGTAAATATAATGTCAAAAGACAGTACGCACGGCAGTAATATTTTTATTATTATTTGTTCGAAAAAAGCGAATCTGAGCGTCTGAATATAAATTATAAAATATTATTTCTGTATTTAGCAACTAAATATTTAATAAATATGCAGGAATGTGACTAGCTTTATGTGAATGTATAATATATATAAGTCTGAACTTTAGCATTATTTTTTAACAGAAATATAATATCTCTATTCGATTTAAAAGTTTTGTCATTATATAAGTGTGCTATTTTATTTGTAAAGAGTATGTATGCATTATATTGTTTGTATGTATACAAATCTTTAGAATCTCTTAATATTTGAATAATGTTTACATTATATTTGTTTGTATGTATACAAACAATATATGTATACAAAGAAGTATGTATACAAACAATGTATCATGTAACAATATTAATGTTTACATTGTATTGTTTGTATGTATACAAATCTTGAATGTTTTAATTTATTACATTCATTTTTTACCAGTTTGCATGTCCGTTCATGGGCGATTCATATGAAACTCATAATTTGTCACAAATTGGTGATTTTATTGATTTAGTGCTTTGCCCAAGAATGTGGAAAAAAAAACTTTTTGACATCAGGTGAAATGAATGAGGTTATTTCGGTTTTTCTTTTGTATATAAAAAATGTTATATGTAAAAAAATCCTGGCCATTAATCACATTGTTTTTTGTATATTTAAAGACGATTACTTATTCTTTGTAATTATTTTTTTGTTGGAGGTTTTTGAGCAAAATAATATTACTTCATAGCTAGAACCAGTTCCGCTAATCATTAATATTTACTTATTTACTTAATCCTTTGACCGCTGAGCAAATGGGAAAATTTGTAATGTTTTTTCTGTTATTTTTTTTAAATGTCAAAAAAAGATAAATTTTCAAACTTGGTATAAAAAACTTAGGTACTTCTCTATTATCCCATCGTCCACTTTTCATAACAAAATACTATCGCCAAACTGTATGATTAAATGCCAAAAATGCAGTCCCATTTACTTGATGTCGGAAGCATTATACGTGTTTGTTATGTCATCAAGTGGTTTTTAATTCAACATTTGCGCGTATTAACGACAACGTTCTCCCGTTTATTTGGCGTTACAGTTTGGCGATAGTTTTTTGTGATGAAAAGTGGTCGATGAGATAATAGAGAAGTACCAAAACTTAATTACGTATATGAGTAGATTCCTTGACAGTATTAATCATTACCCAATATTTCAAAACTGCATCATATTTGTAGAATTATATTAATTTAAACAATGCTTCTATTGAAGTGTGAAGAAGCACATACTTCTATGAAGAACCATATATTTACATAATCGTTTTCATTAGCAATCGGAACACCATAAGATTCATCCCCGATAAAAAACGGACTATAAGTGGTTCAATTTTGTATTACGTGTTCTACGATATTTTTACGTACATTTGAATAATTATTTTCTGTACTATATAAACAAAATGATAGAGATCTAAAACCACAATTTCCATCGGGATTGATTTCGTGAATGTTAAATGAGCCTAAATTTATTTTTAAACAGTAAATCCGAAATGGACACCTAAGTATTCATACAAATTATAATAAATAAAATAAATACCTTCTGAACACTCCACAGTGAGTTCTATATAAATATCTTCCTAGGTTTAATGCAACGTGCAAGAAAAAAAAAAACAGGAGATGATCCCAAACACGTTTCTAGAGACAGTAATAGACCCTCATTTTAAAGGCCGGTGTTTTTTTTTTACGCATGCGTATTGGGTCGAATATTGTTGAAAAATGATTTTGAAGAAAAAATCGGTAAATTCACAAAATGGTTTCGGGAAAAACTTCACCAAATGGTTTCAAAATTCTTTGAGTGACAGCGGGAAAAAAAATTTCATTTTACATTCAATCATCGCAATTGGCGAGTGTGACTATTAAGTTTAGCCAGTACTGGATACTACTAGATATAATGATTATGAACCATGATTTTTCTGTTATTGGGCGAGATTCATGTTTTTTCAGCAATTCTTTGACGAAATTCGTGTTTTTTCAGCGATCCTTTGAAGAATTTCGCATTTTTCTCGCGATCCTTAACGAAATTCGCATTTTCCAGCGATTCTTTGATAAAATACATTTTATTCCGCAATTTTTAGACGAAATTTAGTAAAAAAGCGTGATCTTTTGGTGAAATTTCCTTTTTTGCGATTCTTTGACAAAATTTGCTTATCTTTCACGATCCTTTTGCATAATTCACGTTTTTTCTGTGGTCTTTTAATGAAAGTCATGTTTTCCCATGATCCTTTGATGAAATTAGTGTTTTTTTCTCAATCATTTGACGAAATCTGTGATTTTTTCAAAACGCGAAGATTGGTTAGATGTTTTTAGTCTGCAGGTGTCCTAAAAAGTCTGACGCCCGTTGCTGCATCGCACACATTCTTCCATGGGGCATCGAACGAAGGAAATTCATCCTAAAGAATCATTGTTTCATTCCTGACATTTCTAGAAAGAAACAACGTTCAATTTATTGGCTGAATTGTAAAGGGCGAAATGGTGTCAGACATTAGCGGAAATAAAGTGCGCAATTTGTTCGTTTATGGAAAAAATTGTGAAATTCGTTAATCAATAAATTGCGAAATTTGTCAATCGATAGAGGAAAAATCACAAAATTCATTAATCGACGGAAAATTCATCAACTGTTTTTAAATTTGTCGAGCGACAGCAGAGAAAAAAATCTTTTTCCATTCAGTCATTGTAATTGGTGAGTGTGACTATTATGTTTGACCAGTGGTGGCAATAAAGTCCATTGCAAAATTTTCAGTATTACTCGCTGTTTGGCAAGTGCTAATTTTGTCCTATACTTCAAAACCCTTTTGATCATCACATCAGTGTGCAGGACAGTTTTTTTAGGTAGACCATTTGATGAATTTCGTGATTTTTCCGTTATCAATTGACCAATTTTGCTGCTATTGATTGTTGAATTTTATAATTTATCAACTATTGATTAGCGAATTTCATGATTTTTTCCATGAACGTTTGACGAATTACGCAAAAAAGTTAAGAATATCGTTAAATTGTCTTGGGTAAAAAAAATTTACTATTGTCAAATGCCTTCGAGAAAAAAGTTGCAAGTTGAAACGCCTGTGACCTCTTTTTCATGTTATGCATTTCTGGGAGTCCATCCCCCTCCTCCCCCCAAGTGGGACACTTTTCTAAATTTTGCACACACCCCTCATGTGATACATCACTGGAAAAGTCTTTGACCGCTTATTCATGTTATGCATCTCCGGGGTCCATCCTGCCACCCCCCCCCTAAGGGGGAAACTTTTCTAAATTTTGTTGACAATAATTTGTCACAAATTGGTGATTTTATTGATTTAGTGCTTTGCCCAAGAATGTGGAAAAAAAAGCTTTTTTACATCAGGTGAAATGAATGAGGTTATTTCGGTTTTTCTTTTGTATATAAAAAATGTTATATGTAAAAAAATCCTGGACATTAATCACATTGTTTTTTGTATATTTAAAGACGATTACTTATTCTTTGTAATTATTTTTTTGTTGGAGGTTTTTGAGCAAAATAACATTACTTCATAGCTAGAACCAGTTCCGCTAATCATTAATATTTACTTATTTACTTAATCCTTTGACCGCTGAGCAAATGGGCAAATTTGTAATGTTTTTTTCTGTTATTTTTTTTAAATGTCAAAAAAAGATAAATTTTCAAACTTGGTATAAAAAACTTAGGTACTTCTCTATTATCCCATCGTCCACTTTTCATAACAAAATACTATCGCCAAACTGTATGATTAAATGCCAAAAATGCAGTCCCATTTACTTGATGTCGGAAGCATTATACGTGTTTGTTATGTCATCAAGTGGTTTTTAATTCAACATTTGCGCGTATTAACGACAACGTTCTCCCGTTTATTTGGCGTTACAGTTTGGCGATAGTTTTTTGTGATGAAAAGTGGTCGATGAGATAATAGAGAAGTACCAAAACTTAATTACGTATATGAGTAGATTCCTTGACAATATTAATCATTACCCAATATTTCAAAACTGCATCATATTTGTAGAATTATATTAATTTAAACAATGCTTCTATTGAAGTGTGAAGAAGCACATACTTCTATGAAGAACCATATATTTACATAATCGTTTTCATTAGCAATCGGAACACCATAAGATTCATCCCCGATAAAAAACGGACTATAAGTGGTCCAATTTTGTATTACGTGTTCTACGATATTTTTACGTACATTTGAATAATTATTTTCTGTACTATATAAACAAAATGATAGAGATCTAAAACCACAATTTCCATCGGGATTGATTTCGTGAATGTTAAATGAGCCTAAATTTATTTTTAAACAGTAAATCCGAAATGGACACCTAAGTATTCATACAAATTATAATAAATAAAATAAATACCTTCTGAACACTCCACAGTGAGTTCAATATAAATATCTTCCTAGGTTTAATGCAACGTGCAAGAAAAAAAAAAAACAGGAGATGATCCCAAACACGTTTCTAGAGACAGTAATAGACCCTCATTTTAAAGGCCGGTGTTTTTTTTTACGCATGCGTATTGGGTTGAATATTGTTGAAAAATGATTTTGAAGAAAAAATCGGTAAATTCACAAAATGGTTTCGGGAAAAACTTCACCAAATGGTTTCAAAATTCTTTGAGTGACAGCGGGAAAAAAAATTTCATTTTACATTCAATCATCGCAATTGGCGAGTGTGACTATTAAGTTTAGCCAGTACTGGATACTACTAGATATAATGATTATGAACCATGATTTTTCTTTTATTGGGCGAGATTCATGTTTTTTCAGCAATTCTTTGACGAAATTCGTGTTTTTTCAGCGATCCTTTGAAGCATTTCGCATTTTTCTCGCGATCCTTAACGAAATTCGCATTTTCCAGCGATTCTTTGATAAAATACATTTTATTCCGCAATTTTTAGACGAAATTTAGTAAAAAAGCGTGATCTTTTGGTGAAATTTCCTTTTTTGCGATTCTTTGACAAAATTTGCTTATCTTTCACGATCCTTTTGCATAATTCACGTTTTTTCTGTGGTCTTTTAATGAAAGTCATGTTTTCCCATGATCCTTTGATGAAATTAGTGTTTTTTTCTCAATCATTTGACGAAATCTGTGATTTTTTCAAAACGCGAAGATTGGTTAGATGTTTTTAGTCTGCAGGTGTCCTAAAAAGTCTGACGCCCGTTGCTGCATCGCACACATTCTTCCATGGGGCATCGAACGAAGGAAATTCATCCTAAAGAATCATTGTTTCATTCCTGACATTTCTAGAAAGAAACAACGTTCAATTTATTGGCTGAATTGTAAAGGGCGAAATGGTGTCAGACATTAGCGGAAATAAAGTGCGCAATTTGTTCGTTTATGGAAAAAATTGTGAAATTCGTTAATCAATAAATTGCGAAATTTGTCAATCGATAGAGGAAAAATCACAAAATTCATTAATCGACGGAAAATTCATCAACTGTTTTTAAATTTGTCGAGCGACAGCAGAGAAAAAAATCTTTTTCCATTCAGTCATTGCAATTGGTGAGTGTGACTATTATGTTTGACCAGTGGTGGCAATAAAGTCCATTGCAAAATTTTCAGTATTACTCGCTGTTTGGCAAGTGCTAATTTTGTCCTATACTTCAAAACCCTTTTGATCATCACATCAGTGTGCAGGACAGTTTTTTTAGGTAGACCATTTGATGAATTTCGTGATTTTTCAGTTATCAATTGACCAATTTTGCTGCTATTGATTGTTGAATTTTATAATTTATCAACTATTGATTAGCGAATTTCATGATTTTTTTCATGAACGTTTGACGAATTACGCAAAAAAGTTAAGAATATCGTTAAATTGTCTTGGGTAAAAAAAATTTACTATTGTCAAATGCCTTCGAGAAAAAAGTTGCAAGTTGAAACGCCTGTGACCTCTTTTTCATGTTATGCATTTCTGGGAGTCCATCCCCCTCCTCCCCCCAAGTGGGACACTTTTCTAAATTTTGCACACACCCCTCATGTGATACATCACTGGAAAAGTCTTTGACCGCTTATTCATGTTATGCATCTCCGGGGTCCATCCTGCCACTCCCCCCCCCTAAGGGGGAAACTTTTCTAAATTTTGTTGACAATAATTTGTCACAAATTGGTGATTTTATTGATTTAGTGCTTTGCCCAAGAATGTGGAAAAAAAAGCTTTTTGACATCAGGTGAAATGAATGAGGTTATTTCGGTTTTTCTTTTGTATATAAAAAATGTTATATGTAAAAAAATCCTGGACATTAATCACATTGTTTTTTGTATATTTAAAGACGATTACTTATTCTTTGTAATTATTTTTTTGTTGGAGGTTTTTGAGCAAAATAATATTACTTCATAGCTAGAACCAGTTCCGCTAATCATTAATATTTACTTATTTACTTAATCCTTTGACCGCTGAGCAAATGGGCAAATTTGTAATGTTTTTTTCTGTTATTTTTTTTAAATGTCAAAAAAAGATAAATTTTCAAACTTGGTATAAAAAACTTAGGTACTTCTCTATTATCCCATCGTCCACTTTTCATAACAAAATACTATCGCCAAACTGTATGATTAAATGCCAAAAATGCAGTCCCATTTACTTGATGTCGGAAGCATTATACGTGTTTGTTATGTCATCAAGTGGTTTTTAATTCAACATTTGCGCGTATTAACGACAACGTTCTCCCGTTTATTTGGCGTTACAGTTTGGCGATAGATTTTGTGATGAAAAGTGGTCGATGAGATAATAGAGAAGTACCAAAACTTAATTACGTATATGAGTAGATTCCTTGACAGTATTAATCATTACCCAATATTTCAAAACTGCATCATATTTGTAGAATTATATTAATTTAAACAATGCTTCTATTGAAGTGTGAAGAAGCACATACTTCTATGAAGAACCATATATTTACATAATCGTTTTCATTAGCAATCGGAACACCATAAGATTCATCCCCGATAAAAAACGGACTATAAGTGGTCCAATTTTGTATTACGTGTTCTACGATATTTTTACGTACATTTGAATAATTATTTTCTGTACTATATAAACAAAATGATAGAGATCTAAAACCACAATTTCCATCGGGATTGATTTCGTGAATGTTAAATGAGCCTAAATTTATTTTTAAACAGTAAATCCGAAATGGACACCTAAGTATTCATACAAATTATAATAAATAAAATAAATACCTTCTGAACACTCCACAGTGAGTTCTATATAAATATCTTCCTAGGTTTAATGCAACGTGCAAGAAAAAAAAAAACAGGAGATGATCCCAAACACGTTTCTAGAGACAGTAATAGACCCTCATTTTAAAGGCCGGTGTTTTTTTTTACGCATGCGTATTGGGTTGAATATTGTTGAAAAATGATTTTGAAGAAAAAATCGGTAAATTCACAAAATGGTTTCGGGAAAAACTTCACCAAATGGTTTCAAAATTCTTTGAGTGACAGCGGGAAAAAAAATTTCATTTTACATTCAATCATCGCAATTGGCGAGTGTGACTATTAAGTTTAGCCAGTACTGGATACTACTAGATATAATGATTATGAACCATGATTTTTCTGTTATTGGGCGAGATTCATGTTTTTTCAGCAATTCTTTGACGAAATTCGTGTTTTTTCAGCGATCCTTTGAAGCATTTCGCATTTTTCTCGCGATCCTTAACGAAATTCGCATTTTCCAGCGATTCTTTGATAAAATACATTTTATTCCGCAATTTTTAGACGAAATTTAGTAAAAAAGCGTGATCTTTTGGTGAAATTTCCTTTTTTGCGATTCTTTGACAAAATTTGCTTATCTTTCACGATCCTTTTGCATAATTCACGTTTTTTCTGTGGTCTTTTAATGAAAGTCATGTTTTCCCATGATCCTTTGATGAAATTAGTGTTTTTTTCTCAATCATTTGACGAAATCTGTGATTTTTTCAAAACGCGAAGATTGGTTAGATGTTTTTAGTCTGCAGGTGTCCTAAAAAGTCTGACGCCCGTTGCTGCATCGCACACATTCTTCCATGGGGCATCGAACGAAGGAAATTCATCCTAAAGAATCATTGTTTCATTCCTGACATTTCTAGAAAGAAACAACGTTCAATTTATTGGCTGAATTGTAAAGGGCGAAATGGTGTCAGACATTAGCGGAAATAAAGTGCGCAATTTGTTCGTTTATGGAAAAAATTGTGAAATTCGTTAATCAATAAATTGCGAAATTTGTCAATCGATAGAGGAAAAATCACAAAATTCATTAATCGACGGAAAATTCATCAACTGTTTTTAAATTTGTCGAGCGACAGCAGAGAAAAAAATCTTTTTCCATTCAGTCATTGCAATTGGTGAGTGTGACTATTATGTTTGACCAGTGGTGGCAATAAAGTCCATTGCAAAATTTTCAGTATTACTCGCTGTTTGGCAAGTGCTAATTTTGTCCTATACTTCAAAACCCTTTTGATCATCACATCAGTGTGCAGGACAGTTTTTTTAGGTAGACCATTTGATGAATTTCGTGATTTTTCCGTTATCAATTGACCAATTTTGCTGCTATTGATTGTTGAATTTTATAATTTATCAACTATTGATTAGCGAATTTCATGATTTTTTTCATGAACGTTTGACGAATTACGCAAAAAAGTTAAGAATATCGTTAAATTGTCTTGGGTAAAAAAAATTTACTATTGCCAAATGCCTTCGAGAAAAAAGTTGCAAGTTGAAACGCCTGTGACCTCTTTTTCATGTTATGCATTTCTGGGAGTCCATCCCCCCCTCCCCCCAAGTGGGACACTTTTCTAAATTTTGCACACACCCCTCATGTGATACATCACTGGAAAAGTCTTTGACCGCTTATTCATGTTATGCATCTCCGGGGTCCATCCTGCCACTCCCCCCCCTAAGGGGGACACTTTTCTAAATTTTGTTGACACCCCTCTTGTCATATATTGTTGGAAAGGTCTGTGACTGCTTAATCATATTATGCATCTCTGATGTCCATCTCCCCACTTTGCCCCCCCCCCCTCTCAAAGGGTACTTTCTAAATTTTGCGCACAACCCTCATGTTATATATCATTGGAAAGGTCTGTGACCACTTAATCATATTGTGCATCTCCGATATGTCCATCTCCCCACTTGCCCCCCCCCAAGGGGTACTTTCTAAATTTTGCACACAACCCTCATGTTATATATCATTGGAAAGGTCTGTGACCACTTAATCATATTATGCATCTCCGATGTCCATCTCCCCACTTTGCCCTCCTCCCCCCAAGGGATACTTTCTGAATTTTGTTGACACCCCTCATGTCGTATATTGTTGGAAAGGTCCGTGACTGCTTAATCATATTATGCATCTCCGATGTTCATCTCCCCACTTTGCCCCCCCCCAAGGGGTACTTTCTAAATTTTGCTCACAACCCCCCTCATGTTATATATCATTGGAAAGGTCTGTGACCACTTACTCATATTATGCATCTCCGATGTCCATCTCCCCACTTCGCCCCCCCCAAGGGATACTTTCTGAATTTTGTTGACACCCCTCATGTCGTATATTGTTGGAAAGGTCCGTGACTGCTTAATCATATTATGCATCTCCGATGTTCATCTCCCCACTTTGCCCCCCCCCAATGTACTTTCTAAATTTTGCACACAACCCTCATGTTATATATCATTGGAAAGGTCTGTGACCACTTAATCATATTATGCATCTTCGATGTCCATCTTCCCACTTGCCCCCCCCCTCCCCCCAAGGGGTACTTTCTAAATTTTGCGCACAACCCTCATGTTATCTATCATTGGAAAGGTCTGTGACCACTTAATCATATTGTGCATCTCCGATATGTCCATCTCCCCACTTGCCCCCCCCAAGGGGTACTTTCTAAATTTTGCACACAACCCTCATGTTATATATCATTGGAAAGGTCTGTGACCACTTAATCATATTATGCATCTCCGATGTCCATCTTCCCACTTGCCCCCCCCCCCACCCAAGGGGTACTTTCTAAATTTTGCTCACAACCCTCATGTTATATATCATGGGAAAGGTCTGTGACCACTTAATCATATTATGCATCTCCGATGTCCATCTCCCCACTTTGCCCTCCTCCCCCCAAGGGATACTTTCTGAATTTTGTTGACACCCCTCATGTTGTATATTGTTGGAAAGGTCCGTGACTGCTTAATCATATTATGCATCTCCGATGTTCATCTCCCCACTTTGCCCCCCCCCCAACGTACTTTCTAAATTTTGCACACAACCCTCATGTTATATATCATTTGAAAGGTCTGTGACCACTTAATCATATTATGCATCTCCAATGTCAATCTGCCCACTTTGCCCCCCCCCTAAGGCATACTTTCTAAATTTTGTTGACACCCCTCATGTCACATATTGTTGGAAAGGTCTGTTACTGCTTAATCATATTATGCATCTCCGATGTCCATCTCCCCACTTTCCCTCCCCCCCCCAAGGCATACTTTCTAAATTTTGTTGACACCCCTCATGTCACATATTGTTGGAAAGGTCTGTTACTGCTTAATCATATTATGCATCTCCGATGTCCATCTCCCCACTTTCCCTCCACCCCCCCCAAGGGATACTTTCTAAATTTTGTTAACACCCCTCATGTCATATATTGTTGGAAAGGTCCGTGAATGCTTAATCATATTATGCATCTCCGATGTTCATCTCCCCACTTTGCCCCCCCCCAACGTACTTTCTAAATTTTACACACAACCCTCATGTTATATATCATTTGAAAGGTCAATGACCACTTAATCATATTATGCATCTCCAATGTCAATCTGCCCACTTTGCCCCCCCCCCCCCAAGGGATACTTTCTAAATTTTGTTGACACCCCTCATGTCACATATTGTTGGAAAGGTCTATGACAGCTTAATCATATGCATCTTCGGGGTCCATCCCGCCACTCCCCCCCCTTAAGGGGGACACTTTTCTAAATTTTGGACACAACCCTCATGTGATATATCGATGGAAAGATCTGTGACCACTTAATCATATTATGCATCTCCAATGCCCATCTCCCCACTTTGCCCCTCCCCCCAAGAGGTACTTTCTAAATTTTGCACACAACCTCATGTGATATATCGATGGAAAGGTCTGTGATCGCTTAATCATATTATGCTCCCCACTATGAAATTTGTCAAGTTAAAGCAACTATAAAATTTAATTTTATGGTACTATCAAGTTGTTTGCCGTCAAATTTTGACGGGTTCCGTCTAGTCATAAAATAATGTTTGTTCTTTAGATTTTTAAATATAAATACAAAATTATTCTTTTTTATGTAATTATTTACACTCTCACACATTAAGGCGTTCAATTTTTCATAAAAAAAAATCTTTTTACAATTTTGGTTTCAAATACATCTTATCATAATTCGCTTCACAATTAATATTAAATTTTCATTATTTTGCCTTATTAAAAGAAATTGATATTTTCAGTACGTTAATAGGTATAGAAAGACGTGTTTTCATTACAGTATGTAAAGTCAATGTGCTTAAATGTGATGATAAATAAAAACAACAAAGTTCTTGCCCCTAAAATATTTTGCGAAGAATCTTGTATAAATATGACATAATTTAATCATCGGTATTTAAAGAAGGAAACGAGAAACACGTTACAGCACTTAGTGTTTTTTATAGGAAAATTCCTCATTGTGGTACACATCGTTAATTATCAAACTCCCCTAATAATCCCTTACATATGAAGAATAGTCTCGAAATTTAGATCACCATTTCGTTTTCCATCTTTAAACTTCAAATAACCCCGCCGACGTCACGTTATTGAAGGCCTGTTTCATGTACCAGAAGTGACAGAGAGAAAATATGACACAATTTCGACTAAAGTTGTTCTAAAATTTTTATCACATATTCCTGTATGATTTTTTTAATAGACCAATTAGCGACGAATTGCATCCTTTAAATGCGAAAAAGCTTTCAATAGATCTATTAAGGCACGTTTATGTAGTATTTTCATATAATAAATTAAAATGGTGTTTAAAATAATCCCTTGTGAATAATTCAACTTTGTTGAATTAATACAGTCATGAATTTCCAAATAGTGTGATATAATTTTGTTATGTTTCAGCTAAGTACTTAATTACGTATATCAAATGAACAAATTAAGGAATTGCATGGCTTTATAAAAATTGAATCAAAATTTTAAGTAACAATAGCAGTGTTTATTAAAGCAAAGAATAAATAAATATGTTCAATGAATTAAGTTTTGAACCTTGAGTTATGGGGAACGCAACAGTAATTTTTCTTAACTTTTGTAGAAACGTGGTTCTCAAGGGCAATGTTTATATAATTATTGTCTTTAGTTATATATTTCATTTATCTTTTTAAATGCACCTTTTTTATCGAATGAAGATGAATTATTTAAAATGATTTCATATCTATTTAATTTTTTTCTGGTGGGATTTCTAGCTTACAAATGCTCAAGAGAGCGTCTAAAAATTCCTTAAGTTAAAAAAGCTACCAGACGTTAAAGCGGGTCGATTGACATCATGGGAGGTCCATAGGAAATGTAATATGTCTCTCACTCAACAATACGTGGTGAATTAAAGGATGCAATTTTGGGGGCAGTCACGTTAGATTATCTGACAAAATGCAATTTGAATAAATAGTCTTATGATAATAGTAAGTTTAGCATTTACGCAATAGTTGAGTATGAGAGTGGATTTTCCAGATACTATTGTTACTATTAAGATACACGAGCAGGGAAGACCGAGCTTAGCTCGGTCAAAATTAGCTTTCAGTTCAAATATCTTGACGCATGACCAAAATGACCCACTATTCAAATTTTCTCAAACATCTGACCTATCCCAACAGTCTTCTCGTGTCCAATAACCATAGAAGGTAAAATTTAGTCTAAATAGTCTGAGCCGTTTTTAAGATAAAACAGCTTGATCCATAACCAAAATGACCCACTAATTGAATTTGCTCGAAAATGAGACCTAGCCTAACAGTCTTCTCGGTCTCAAAAACCATAGGAGGCAAAATTTAGTCTAAATAGTCTGAGCCATTTTTAAGATAAAATAGCTTGACCCATAATGACCCACTAATTGAATTTTCTCGAGAATGAGACTTAGCCCAACAGTCTTCTCGTGCTCAGAAACCATAGGAGGCAAAATTTAGTCTAAATAGTCTGAGCCGTTTTTAAGCTAAAATAGCTTGACTCATAATGACCCATGACCAAAATTACCCACTAATCGAATTTTCTCGAACATATGATCTATCCCAACAATCTTCTCGTGCCCGAAAACCATAGGATGCAAAATTTACTGTAAATAAACTAAGCCATTATAGATCAAATTAGCTTGACCCACAGTGACCCAAAAACGACCCACTAATCGAATTTTCTCGACATGGGACCTGTCCCAATGATTTTGTCGTGCCCGAAACTAGTGGGACACAAAATTTAATCAAAATCGTTAGAGGCGTTTTTTAGATAAAATTAATTTGACCCGCGATGACCCAAAAATGACCAGCTAATCGAAAGTTCTCAAACATGTAACCCAGCCCAATACTCTTCTCGTGCTCGAAAATGGTCAGATACAAAATTTAGTCAAAATCGTTTGAACCGTTTTTAGATACAATTAGCTTGACCCTGACCCTTGATGACCTATTAAACGAATTTTTTTGAACACGTGACCTAGTCCAATGGTTTTCTGGTGCCCCAAAACGGTAGGGTACAAAATTTCGTCAAAATCATTAGAGCCGTTTTTAAGATAAAATTTGCATATATATATATATATATATATATATAATCACACACAAGATTTGCTTGTATTAGAATATATGATATAGAAGTCGAAGTAAGTATACAACCTCATTTTTCCTAATTTGTTTGTAATGATAGCATTTCATTTAATATCCCTAAAATTTGGATGAACATCTTGAAATAGTTTATTCCGCTTTTCTTTATTTTAATATTCTTCATTAATAATACATTTACAGCAGTTAGATTTTTGTCCGTTAGGAGATGCTTCTGCATCGTTTCTACTTGTGGTTGGTTGGTACGATGGTTGAGTGTTACCCTTGTTAATTTTTAATTTGTGGACGGCAATAATATTGTGGCAACGGGCGGATTGTTTTTCGCATTTGAAATTTTAAAAGCAATATAAGAAAATTTCCTGAAGATGACCATAGATGGTGGTCGAAACGTCGATATTTTTAATATTAATGTATGTATAAAATTTTAAATTTGTATACACCATTCAGTAAAAATATGTGATGTTTTATATTCACTTCTTTAATGTTGTAATATTTCATGGTGTAATCGTCCAGCATTTATATTAAAAAAAATGTTTACAAAAAAATGTTTCCTCCAATTAGTTCTAAAAGCCTTTTCAATCTAAATTTCTTTATTCCAGTTTCACAAATTTCACTCAAGAATTGAGTATGGTAGATTATTCAAAATAGTTGTTATGGTGATTATCTTTTCGCAACGCATGATTGAACTATACTCCCATTTACACACTTACAGATGTATTCAAATTGGCAGCTTTTAAATTAGGAACTAGATGGAACCCGTCAAAACTTCACGGCAAACAACTTGTTAGTACCGAAATTTTTGAAGAATAATTCAAATAAATTAAGAAAATCATTCTGCCCATAGCGGCAATCGAACCCACACGATAATCGGAACAGAGAGGAAAAGCTTTTTATACTATTCGCAAAACGTTTGCGCATTTGAGTGTGCTCTAAAACTGGTATGTTCTAGATTTAAGTTTACTGATGCGTAAATAGGACAAATTCGTGTGAAAAAAAAAATTTGACAGAAATCCCATTTCCTTTTAATATATAAGATTATGCTTAGGATGTTATTACCTCCGATAGCATTAATGGCGCAATCTGTTTTAAGATAAGAGAATCAAACACATGAACAGAGAGCACTATTCTGCAGTAATTAGATATAGAACTAATGCAAAACTGTAAGGGAATCTACAATACTCAGCTTACTTTGCGAAATTTCAAAACAAAAGTATTATTTTCATATACGTTTGAAAAAAAATAAAGGAATTTGTAAATACTTAGTTCCCCACATTTTAAAAAGCTATTTTAAAACAATGAAGGTTTTAATTGAATAGTAAAAAATTACAATTGTGGAGCTAGAAAGAGAATATGCTAAGGAAATGAAAATGCCATTACTTAAAAGAACAATTTGAAACATATTAAACTCTTTATATCCAGTTTGATTTTTTTTATAATCCATCGTATGGATATTTTTTAGTATTTATTCTTCTTCTTCTTCTTCTTCTTCTTTTTTTTAACTACACGACCTTTAAAAATTTTCATTATTTTATTTTTTATCAGTCTGATTCTAAAATCCCGAATTTAAAATTTGCTGTTTGCAGCTAACGATTAATAATACATATTTTTTATTGATTAATTAAAACAAAATATTCTTGGGTGTTAAAATTTATTTAATTATAAAGCATTGTAATAAAAAAAATACAAATTATATAACTTTTCCTCCTGAATTAAATATGGCATTATAAAAGTGAATTATTGCCAATAAAATAAGAATAATCATTCCGTCCATAGCGGGGATCGAACCCACACGAAAATCAGAACAGAGAAGAAACATGCATTTTACCACTCAGCCACTGTTTTCGCATTTGAGCGTGCTCTAAAACTGGTTAGGTACTAGATTTATGTTTACGTATACGTATTGGACACAATTTTATGTGAATTGACGGCTTGTATCATATTTTGGTAGAAACTATCTTTTTTTATGTATCATTTTGTATGTATGTAAAACTACGATTTTTCTCGAACAAACACTCTAACTTTCTTTAATTGTTACTACCCATTCTTCATTACTAAACATAAGCAAAAATATTTATCTCTTTCAATTGACGCCGTAATAAAAATATACCATGCTACCAAAATAAAATGATTTAAAATTAATTTCAAAGATTTTTGTTTTAATCTGTCATGATATCCAACACATTTTTTTTTTCAAATGTTGCTAAACTTCCACAACGCACAACATTTTACACATTTGTTAAGTTAAGATAATATGAAACAAGAAACTAAATCTTATAGAATTAAATAAATAAATTGCACACGTAAACATATGAACTAACTAGCTAATTATTATTTGTAAAAAATCCTTATATAATTTTCAAGAATTGAAATAAATGTTTCAATCTATTTCCGGAAAAAAATACTTTCTGAAAATCAGTCAAGTGTAAATATTCACTATATGTTTTTTTTTTTTTCTGGAGAAAATGAAATACATAGTAAAACTGTTTCCTAATACTTCCGATTTTGAGTTTCTTTCTTTACTTAAAATATTATCTCCAGATGCTGCAGGACGACTTCGAACCAAAATTTAATAAAATGTCACAGAGCACAGCTGAGTTAAATTAGTTGCGTGTGGGTGCTCTTTGCCCTTACAAATAAATAATTCTTAACAATAAAGCTTGTTATTCAATTTTATCTCCTACGGCTTTCTATAGAATTTTAATAAATTTAATAGAATGTTTTTAGTGCACAAATAATAAGAAACAAGTAATTTATATATATATATATATATATATATATAAAACTCTTAAAAAATATTCTGGTGGATATATTTTTTATTTTTCCTTCATAAATAGCAACTTAATAGAAAAAAACATCACTACTAAGCATAGAACAGTTTTATAATTTCATACGTAAATTTTTGCAGGGATTGGAAGAATTACTAAATATGATAGTTTGTATTTTGAGTTATAGTATTAATGCCTAAAGTTTTAACAGCGTCATATTACGAAAGAAAGTTTGTATAGTATAAACTACAGGTATTTTATTTGATATTTTCATAATAATTATGTATATTTTAATAACAAATTTAGCATAGTTTTATTACATTATGTTCAGTTAACTAGCATTTACAACATATAAAGAAAAAACACGGGAAAATATATAATCGCTTTGAGACACTGATTACAATTTCATAGAAATTGAATATTTAAATACATTTTATGTTCACATATTTTTATTTCTACACAAATATATCATGCATTTTTCATATTATAAATATTAGTCTAAATAAGTTGAAACAATTAGGTAGATATTGAAATATATTTATAAAGTACACATTCCTATTAAATTCTTTACTTTTGATATTATTTTTAAGTAATACAATGAACGGAGAAGATTCATATAAAAACTTCGAAACTTGTTTATGTAAAAATAATTCATTTAAAAAATTGTAATATTTAAAACAAAGTTTGAATGAAAATATTCAAGCAGAAATCCGGAAGAAGAATCCAAGAATATCGAAAATCTATCGGATATAGTAAATAAGTTTTAAATTTTAATATGCATTTCACTAATTTTTGTTTAATTTAGTATTAAATGTAAAACAGATATAAAATTTAGACAGCAGACAGTTGTTTTAGAGTTTGTAAAAATTCATAACCAATGCAAAGTTAACAAGAACGAAAAATCATGTGTCAAGCATAGATTATGTGACACTTTCCAACACTTCCAAAATAATTTTTCAAATCTTTACCGTAAGGTGTAAGATGATATATAACTAAACAATTTTGAAAACGCATAGCATGTTTAAAAATCCAATTTCAGGAATTGCCAACAATATTCGGAAAAATATCCGAGTTATTTTGTGCAGCACTGTATATGATCTATATATTTGCATATATACTAAATAGAATGCTAAATTTTAGTTCAGTTAGGAAACGCGTCGCACAGTTTAAAATTTCCCTTCTGCAATTCCGACAATAAACGGTAATGTACTCGATAAATTTTGTGCTGTCCTGTATACAATCTCTACAATTAATACACACCAAGTAATAGATAAAAATGAGTTAAATTTAAAAACGCGTTCAGAAACTGAAAAAGCATTCCCTGCAATTATTAATTATGATCACTACTTTAACCGACTTCTTTTGTGTGTCCCTGTAAATGAACGATAAAGCTAGACACACAGTATTCTATAGTAAGCCTCTTGTAATCCACGTTAGTAATACATATCAATTTCAATATGCTTGAAATAGTGAAAAAATATTAAAATAAACTGCAAACGATTTTTCTTCACAGACCGTAATGTAACGAAATTCTTTTGAGTACCCCTGTAAAGGAACTATAAGTGCTATGCACACCACATTCTACAATTAGCCTCTTGTAGTGCACCTCAGTGATATATATCAATTTAAATATGTTTGAAATTGTGTAACATCATTAAAGTAAACCGAAAATGTTTTTTCCCCATAGACAGCGATGTAACGGAATTTTTTGAGTATCCCTGTAAAAAACTATAAGTGCTACACACTTCATTTTCAATACCGAACATGCCACAGTAAACCTCAATAACGTATAGCAATTGCATGACTATCCGAGCATATTTACGAGAGTTAGAGCACGGACAGACAGACGGTAGACAGACGATAGACAGACAGACAGACAAATCGAATTCATAAACACTTTTCAACTATGTTGGAAAGTGTTAAAAATGGTAAAAAAGTAGGGACAAAGCAACTTAGCTTACGGCCGATTTTCCAAGTTCACTCTATACCTTCTCACACTCTCTTATGAGTTAATTCTCTACCTCATTTCGCAATGAGTTTGGCGCTGCATTATTATTGGTCTCCAACTGCTACGTCATACATACCGATGTTACACAACTCCGATGTTTCCTGGCTCTCTTCATTCTCGACTTTAGTCATTTGCTTGCGTCCTTCTTCATATTCTCATGCATTCTTTTTAATGTTGTACTGTTTTTTTTTCTAAAGATGTACTTTTAGAAAGTTTAAAATAGCTGACTGCGATCTATTTAACTGTATTTAACTAATTGTCAAATACGCATTGTAATTTGATGCATATTATAAAGTATGTTTAGCAGTATTATAAGCATTTAATTCGAACGAAATTATTATTGTACACTGTTTAAACTTTGCAGCAAACTGTCCAGTCATTTGACCGTTTTTATAGAAAAGTTTTACAAAATCGTAATTTAAGTCTATTCTGTCCATATCATTGCCTTTATTATGGTCAGAATAGAGTTAAATTACGGTTATATAACTTTTTTCTATAAAAACAATCAAATGACAGGATAGTTTACTGCAAATTTTTAACAGTGTATATCATTGAAGTATAAGAGCAAGAGGAATATCGTATCATTAATTCAAAAACATACAGCATAATATTACTTTATCTAAGAACATTTTTGAGAGTTGAAATCGGTAATATTTTTAAATTGGCAAATAAAATGTTAACGAAACATTTAGAAAAAGTATTTATTTGTTTCACATGCCAAAAGATCATAAATGTATTTTAAATTTACAGATGTTAAGTTTCAAAATAAATTTTCGAACAAAATATAAAATATGCTACAAATTCTCGCAGGATTATGAAAAATTTTGACAGTAATGTACCTTTCACTGATTAGATGAAAAATAGATAATTAATAAATATGAAACATATTTTTATTTGTTTAAAGTTATGCATATACTTTCAGTAATGGCATTAAATATTTGTCTTTATATCTATCGAATAATGTAACAGGTGTTTATAAATGAATTATTTTACAAATACGTATAAGTATTGTATTACTTTAAGAGGTAGAAGTATATGACAGTACAGTGAACACTCGTTAATGTGGACTGCCAAGAACTACCACTTTTCGTGCCCAGTAAAGGAAGCCCGCATTAAACGATGTAAACATTTGAAACGTCAGAAATAGTTCTCTGCGTTAATTTAATAGAATTCAGATTTTGATAACTTTTAAATAGATTACTAATTACATGCTTACAGAAAGATCCTTATCTTTAATTTCGTAATTTCAGTATACAAAATGCTAGTTAATGACAATTAGTTAATAGAAAATAAATAAATAATAATTATTATAGTTCAGGTCAAACAAAATGTACAAAGAAATTGACGTACATAGTATAATTTTGATTTAAGGCTCTTCTAAAGTCGAAAGAAGCTGGTTTCTGACACATTTCCGAATTAATTCTTCTTTAGAAACGCATGAAATTGGCGGTTGTTTTTATTCAGAAACTGAGTAATCGAATGGCGGTTTCATTTTTTGTTTGGGAAATGCAGCAGAAAATACAGTCAAAGTTTGCTTTTTGAACAGAATTTCTGGAAGCGACTCTGTAAGAAAAGAGGAAAATTGGTCGTCACTTTACAAACATTGCTTATAATTCGTTAAGTAATTTATTTATCAGGAAATGGAAAACACCTTTCGATCCCAAATCGCTTCATTAGTTCGGTGTGCAAATGTTATGCCTTTACGTTTAAAAATGAATCTTAAAATATATTTCAAATTTTCGAGTTGTTGAGCAGAGAAATTTAGAACCGCCTTAACGTAATCCGTCACTTCATTTTGCGATCGTTGAACAAATGAACATCATTTCACACATAATTTTCCAAATTTGCGACACATACGACAATTTGGTCTCTCGCATCACATTTCGATTGGTAATAGCATTGAACAGCCGTCAGCATTGTTTGAATTGCTCGCCATTTGACGATGAAATATTTTTTTCCTGTATTCGCTGCTGTCAGTGAGAATTTCTTCATACACAAAGTTTCATTTAAAGTTATTTTGAAGAAATACTGTACAAAACTATCTTCGATTAAAACCAGTAAATTTGTAAAACAATTGATCGTATTATCCGATGATTAGTACACAATAATCACTTCGCTAAAAGAGTACGTATACAACCCATTTACGATGCATTAAATCATTTAAATTAAAGACCAGTCAATTAATGTGGAGATTTCTGATTTATCTAATCTCAGATTTTCAGAAATTTACTAAATCTAAATATTCTATAAAAAAGAAATTGCTGACTAAAAATTAAAGAAATGCAAACAACAATTATCGCGAAGGGCTTAAGCGATGTCCTTAACATTAATTTCAAATAGAACAAGAACTAAAAATCATGCATCAAGCATAGATTATGTAACACCTTCCAACTATTCCAGAATACTTTAACAAAATTTCACCGTTTTATAAGGTGAAAAATATTGTCTAAATAAAGAAAGGGTGAAAAGGGATGACCGCCCCGGGAACACAGGTTTCGCTTTAGAGTATAATTTGGAAAATGCATAGCATATTTGAAAACCCAATTTTAGGAATTACCATGAATAGTCGGACAAATATCCGAATTATTTTCTGCGGCCCTGCATATGATCTATAGATTTGTATATACAGGGTGAATCTAAACGCTTGGACAAAATTTTAAGGGGTGATAGTACACATCAAGACAAACAATATTAAATTGGAAACTAAGGGTCCCAAACGTCTTCCGAAGAAGATAGACGCCATTAAAGTTTAGGGTCCAAAATTTCAAATGATTATAAAAAACGGGTTGGGTTGGGTTGGGTTGATTATTGACGGCCAATTATCTACACTTTGGATATATATAAAAAACGGAAAAATTGGTCGATTCGTTTGCGGTTTTTGCTAAAACTATTCTTTATGTCAGTATTTTCTTTAAAATAAATTTTAAAGATAAAGTTTTAAAAATGCTGATAGAGGGCGCTTTAGACTTTGGAGTAACGAAAAACTATTTTTTACCGTTAATTTTTTAATCTCATTAAATGCTTTCAAATGCTTAGACTTAAACTTGAATTTTGAGCTCAAAATCTGAATCGTTGGGAGTGATTAAGTCGCGCAAACTGAACGGTGTTCAGGAGTTGAAATTGGAAACAACTCCCTCCCTCCCCCCCACTCTCATAATTCATTCAGTTCATGCCCTCCAGATTCAACCGGGATAGCTCAGTTGGTAGAGCATGGCAGCTTTAGCCAAGATTTCCCAGGTGCGAATCCTGGCCCGGACATTTTTGGTGCAGTTGGAAAATTATAACTCATATGGTTTCTTTACCAATTTGAATAATTGTGTTAAAATTAATCCAGGCAGAAACTACTACCCCCTAGACGTAAAATAAACGATAGAGTAATGACAAAATTAAATAGAAAATTTATTCATAATAGACATGAGAAATTTATCCGCGCAAAATAAAAAGAAACAATTTGATGTATCCATGTAGTGCGCAATATGAATGAAGGTTGACACGTAGAAAATGGTACACACATTATATTCTTGAGGAATCACAAAAACTGCTCAAAAGAGTGCCCACCAGCAACGATGCAGGTCTCACACCGCCGGCGGAGGGAGTTGCGAACATTAGTGAATACCCCGGGCATCTCCCGAATATCGCCTGCTACGACGGCAATCCTCGCAACCATGTCCTCGTCGGAGTCGACGGTGAAAAATAGCTGTTCGTTACTCCAAAGTCTAAAGCATCCTCTGTCGGTACTTTTGAACTTTATCTTTAAAATTTATTTTTAAAATAAATTTTTTATTTAATTTTGTCATCCCTCTATCGTTTATTTTACGTGTAGGGGGTAGTAGATTCTGCCTGGTCTACGACAGCAAGATCGGGAATAACTGAAATGTGTTCAGGGGTGGGGGGGGGGGGTTCAAATTTCAACTCCTGAACACAGTTCAGTTAGCGCTACTTAACCACTCCCAATGATTCAGATTTTGAGCTCAAAATTTAAGTTTAAGTCTAAGCTTTTGAAAGCATTTAATCAGATAAAAAAAATAACGGAAAAAAAATAGTTATTCGTTACTCCAAAGTCTAAAGCGCCCTCTATAGATTTTTTTTAAACTTTTTCTTTAAAATTTATTTTAAGAAAATACTGACATAAAGAATAGTTTTAGCGAAAACCGCAAACGAATCGACCAATTTTTCCGTTTTTTATAATTATTTGAAATTTTGGACCCTAAACTTAAATGACGCCTATCTCCTTCGGAAGACGTTTGGGACCCTTAGTTACCTTTTTAATATTGTTTGTCTTGATGTGTACTATCACCCCTAAAATTTTTGCCCAAGAGTTCAGATTCACCCTGTATAATACATAGTATTCTAAAACTTAGTTCAGTTAGGAAAATCATAGAACAGTTTAAATTCCTTTTCAGCAATTTCTGTTAATAAACGGAAAAAAGTTAAGATCCGTTGTGCTGAAATGATATCATCTATAGAATTTATGCACGACCAGTGATAGACAAAAAATTAGTTTAATTTAAAACACGTACCACAACTTAAAACGCACTTCCAGGAATTACTGTTCTTAAATTTGTAATAGGATCATTCCATGGTAACTTACGTTATATTTAGAATAATTGATTTCAGTAATTTTAGTAATATAACACTAAAAAATTTTCAAAATGTAATGTTTATATGATTTGTTAATTAAACCTAACAAAGCTAAATTTGGATAAAATTACTTAAATTTAGTACTATTTCTTGAACGCTAAAAATTATATTTACTATGGTAACTTACGTTTCTGACAAAAAGAACGTCAGTTACCATAATAAATATAATGGGCAGTGTTCAAAAAATAGCACTAAAGGTAGGAAATTTTCATCCAAATTTCGCTTTGGATAGGTTTAATTAACAAATAATTTCAACATTACATTTTCAGTATTTTTTGGTGTTATATTATGAAAATTACTAAAGAAAATTATTCTAAATTTAACGTAAGTTACCATGGAATAACCTAATATAATTATTTTTTCTGTACCTGTAAGCAAAGATGAATGTTACGCACACCTTATTATTTAATAAGACAGTCCTCAGTCATATATATGAATTTAAATATGTTTGAAAGAGTGTAATATCATTAAAATACTTCGCAAACGATTTTTTTCCGTAGAAATTCCTTTGAGTGTTGATTTGTAATGTAAATGACGTGTAAGCGCTACATACGATATTTTCAGTACCGAACCTACTACGGTAACGCATTGGCATATATGTCAATTGCATGGCAATCCTACTGTATTTACGCGAGTTAGAGCATGGACAGAGATTCAGACAGACACGCACAACAAATTCATAAACACTTCAACTAGGTTGGAAAGCTTTAAAAATATGAGGAAAACGATATTGTCCTCATGAATCGGAAATATGTCGTAAGCGTTTGGCTGGTTGGTTGGTTTCTTGAATCGTGTGTTATGGCACAAAGTCCCGCTAGGGACATACTGCGCCAAAAAAAAAAGTTAGCACAAAATCATCAAATTTAAATTTAAAATTGAATTAAAACTTTGTCATAAAAACAAGATGAACGAAAATAACACAGTTAAATGAAAATAGTAATGTGATGATAAATGTGCAATTAAAATCATACAGTGAAATTGTAACACCATGTTTAAAAGACACAAACACAAGTTTTCACAGTTAAAATATCTACAATCTCTGAACTAACAGTTGGAAAAATGTCCAAAACTTCTAGCAGAAACATATTTACATAAACTATGGATTATTAAAAGAGACATAGTCACGTACGCTCGAATACCTCAAAAATAGTATTATATTCATTTCAGTCAAAACTGTAAGAATCTGATTGCATACCGTCCTCCGTATGTGCAGCTGCTGTTTGGAGCCCTTTGCAGTAGAAAGAAATGAATCAAGACAAGGTTTTTTGTTTTAGGTAGCTTTCAATACAAAAAAAGTATAAAGCTACCTATTGCAGCCGTTCGGACGAAAGCAATTCCGGAAAATTTCGGTATATTTTCACTGATCATGACCCCCAGACCCCAAAACTACCCTCCGTTCAAATGGTTATATATATATAATTTTCATGATTTGAGGAAGCCTATGTCGTCTAAAGGCACACCCACAATTTGGCCAATCAGAGATTTCAAATCAGGAGAATGAACAAAGGGAGAAGTATTTGTCTACACATTATTATTAATTATCTCTTTGGAGATTTAATTAGAATGTTACAAGAACTTGATATGTTTTTTGAAATTCAAAGATATTATAATTATATATATATCTGATTTATGTCATACGATAACACTCGTGTTTATAAATATTTTTGGATGAAACTAATTGTGTGTATTAAGCTCGCCAATGTCTCGACCGAGTTCGTTGGCCAGCTTGGTCCACCATTTTGAAACAAAATGGCGGCCACTTAAAAATTTAAAACTAAATAAATATACAAAAAATTAAAAATTCTATTTTTTTTTTTTTTTTTTTTTTTTTTTTTGCTTAAGTGATAGGCCGTGATACTAGGATTCTGGAGCCGTTTTTGGCCATTTCTTAGCCATTTTTCTTAAAAAATGGCTAGGATACAGCAGTTTGAAATTCTAGGGTGGCAGACATTTTGAAACAAGACAGCGTATTACAAAAATCCAACGATTAATTTATGAGTTTTAGTGAACGCGATTTCTCGAAATTATTATTTTTCATTTTTGTAATAATTTTCCCAATCATATACATAAAACTATATATTCATATCCGTTAGCGCCAAATTATCGCCAAACTTTGCGACATTTATCGAAATATTGCCAAATTTGGCTACCAAAAATAAGTCTTCATAAATGAAGCCAACTTGGCTATAGTTGACTAATTTGGCAAATTTCTTATTTAAATTTAATATTAACAATTTTATATAATCGAGTTATTTGCATTTTAGATTGCTGTTTCGAGTAACATTAGCTAAAATTTTAATACAAAGATATAGGAAAGCTACCTGTTCCTCCCGGTGCAGGCCAGAAGGACTTTTTTCCCTTCAAACGTCTTAAGTGGAGACACTTAACGAGAGTCAAACTGTATTATTTTAAAACTTATGAAGTGCATAATAATTACTTTTTAGGCATGATTATATGTGCATGCATAATGTTTCTTATTGTCAAATGTATGACTAAGAAGAAAAATTCATATCAGCTTCAAAAAACGACATACGGTACGTATCATAAAGCATTGAAGAAAATCTTGATATTATATCTCAGGTAAATTTAAAAGAACTTGCAATTGATTGTGAAATGCATATTTCTTTTAATTTTTAACTATCTTCCTATAGATTATTATCACATAAAAATCACATTTTTTTATTAATAAGAACTTTTTTAAAATTTGTATTTCACTGCCGTGCGCCATTTGTTACAACGTATATGAATTATGTCATTAGTAATACATTTGTCAATACGAAATATTACATAATGCATAAATAATCATGCTTAAAAAGTAGTTATTATGCACTTGATAAGTTTTTAAGAAATATTTACTTAATCTAAATCTAGTTTTCTAATCTAGTTTTATAAAAGAAAAAAAAACTCTAAAAACAAATGTCAAAATAGCAATACCTTAAGTTTTATAATTGCATTTTTCATACTGTGTTGTCTATATTATAAAACAAAAACAGGGCAATGACTAACGATGACGTGATGTGGACGGTGGCGACATCTGACCAATATATATCTATTTACCGGAATGATTTTAATTTCTAAACATTGTGCAGTTTCAATTATTACCCCCTCTAATAGGAAACAATATTGTTTCAAATGCAATTTGTGTGAAATCTGTATCTCAATTTGCAGACTTTCAAAGATTTAAAAAATAATTTTTACGTGTGATTTTTTTTAATATGTCTCTATCGTCAGCAGTCCGATTAAAAACAATTAATGTGCTTCCAGATAAAACATTATAAATAGTTCAGTACATTTCTTGCTAATATTCCGTAAGGTAATTAAAACTTCATCAATATATTTATAATGTAAAAAAAAAAACACAATTTTAACAGAGATGTAACGGAACTATGCGGTTAAACCAGTGGAATTATCAAAACTAAAAAAGACAGCTATAAGTAGCAAAATCATTGGCATTTTTCTCCAGTGTTTATTTCCTGGCATGCAGCCAATATGAAACTATAGCTTTTAATAAATTCCAGTATTTGAATACCTGTTTTAAGATTCTTATATATATATATATATATGTGTGTGTGTGTGTGTGTGTGTGTGTGTGTTATTAATGGAGCAACCTAAAAAATATGTTAGATGTAAAAAAAAATATATTAGAGTTTTCAGTTAAAGAAATGGTTATATTTTGAAACCCTGGAAGCCCGTATCCAATCACCTAGTTTTTTTTTAAAGTATTGTGCACTAAGTTCCAAAACGGTAAAATTCTTACGTAATTTTCCCATTTCGTTTATTAATTTTATATATTGTATTTTTTCGACAAAATCTCTAAAGTTTCTGAGAAATGCGAATTTTTCTCTTTTTACAAACACTTACCGTTAACAAGGATATTTTCATTTCCCTTTCTGATAATATCAGATAGAACGGAAATAAGTTAATTGAACCGAAAGGGAACACTTTGTGTATCGACACTTTCAGTTAATTAACGATGTTGCTTAATGCTTTAAAGTTATTGTTGCTTTAGTTACAGGAATACTATAAAGTCATGTATTTAAATAAAAAAAATAAATTTTGGACTGAATGTTTCTCCATTTTCTACATACATAGATAAACAAGATTTTTTGAGAAAAAAAATGTTCACAAATTTTAAAATTGGTTTTAGCTAAATATTTAGTTTTAAAAATAGTATTAGCATTATTTGTAAAATATAGTTCAGAACAAAACCTTATTCGCAACATTCTAAGTAAAGTATATAGGGAAAGATGTATTAAACTATTTTTACACAATTATGCATAAATATTTCAAATAAGTGTAATATATTGTAAATAAAAAAGGATCAAACTAACTAATGTAGACACTAAGAAAAGTAGGCATCTTAAGAAATAAAGTCCGTATTACGATCTTAGCACGTTTTAATGATCTAATTTATTTAAGCTTAATTATCCCAGATGTAATATTACGTTATATCAAAGTTTAAATATAAAACATATTAATTTTGCAATTTTAAGGCAGCGAAATATTTTTGATAACTGGTTAAAATTGCAACAATTGTGGAGAACACGATTGAAAAGATAATTACAGAACGATAAAATAAATTGCATTTTCAATAACAATCTATGATGGAATTTGGAGAAATCAGAATGCGACATTTTTTTTTAATGTTCCAAGGCATCATGGAAATAGATTAATTTTATTTAAAATGTACTTGTGTTGCACAGTTTATAACTAAACAAGAACGAAAAATCATGCGTCAAGCATAGATTATGTAACATTTTCCAACGCTTCCAAAATAATTTTACAAATCATTACCGTTTAATAAGCTGAAAGGTAACATCTAAGTAAACAATGTGGTAAACGCATAACATATTTAAAAACATAACTTCAGGAATTTACATCATATGCAATATTCGGAAAAATACCCGAAAATTTTTATTCAACCCTGTATATCATCTATAGATTTGTATATATACTACATAGGATGCTAAATTTTAGTTCAGTTAAGAAACGCGTACCACAGTTTAAAATTCTCCTTCTGGAGTTTCTGTCAATAAACGGAAATGTGTTCGCGAACTTTTGTGTTTCCCTGTATATGATCTACAGACCACGTAATAAACAAAAAGTGAGTTCAATTTAAAATCGCGTTCAGTAACTTAAAACGCACTTACAGGTATTATTGTTTACAGACACGGTAGAGAATTCTTTTGTGTGTCCCTGTAAATGAACGATGACTGCTATACACACAATATTCTGTAGTAAGCTTCTTGTAATGCACCTTAGTGATATATATAAATTTCAATGCGTTTAAAATAGTGAAACATTATTTAAATAAATCGCAGACGATTTTTCTGCATAGACGTAATGTAACGGAATTCTTTTGACTGTCCCTGTAAAGTAACTATAAGTGCTATGCACACCCTATTCCATATTAAGCTTCTTGTAATTCACCTTCGTGATATATATCAATTACGATGTGTTTGAAATTGAGTAACATCATTAAAATAAACCGCAAATGATTTTCCCCCATAGACCGTAATGTAACGGAATTCTTTTGAGTGTCCCTGTAAAAAAACTGTAAGTGCTACACACTTCAGTTGAAATAGGGAACATGCTATAGTTAACGACAATAAGATATAAAATTTCAAGGCATTCCGAGCATATTTACGTGTGTTGCGGACAAGCAGATACCGTAGAGTGTCTGGCCGTAGAGCACGGACAGACGGCTCGACGGCCATACCGCCAGACAAACCGAAGTCATAAACACTTTTCAACTAGGTTGGAAAGTGTTAAAAAAGCGAAAGATAATTAAATAAAACATTAGAATTTTGAAACATTATACTTTTATGTCAAACTATAAATAAATGTTTATTAAATATATAGACCATGTATTGTGCAAAAAACTGTTTTTGTTCAGCTAGAAAATCTTTTGGTATGAGTTTAGCAGTGCAGAAACTTCGTCTGCTGAATTGTGTATCGGTTCTATGTATCTAAACCTTGTGTTAAGAGTTCTACGTCCGATTCGTATTAAAATTACTATGAAGACCAATCAAGTGAGGGCCGTACGAAGAGGGGGGCGAAGGGAGACTTCGCCCCGGCCACGAAAATTGAGGGGGCGCAATATTCATACTACCAACGATAATTTTATTTATTTATTTATTCGTTTTTTGGCAATCGATCATCTTCTGGTGAATTTCTTTTTATCTCATGGTGATTTTTTTCTGTCTCAAATCATCAAGGTTTCTCTAATAAATATGTGGATTTTTTTTTTTTTTAATTTCCCTTATGTTATTTAGTTGTTTGGAATTTTGGCATTAAAGTTAACATTTTAAAGTAAAAAAAAAAAAAAAAAAAAAAAAACGCGGAATATTTATTTTTGTTTCTGCACTTGATCAATTTTGAGACACCTGTCAGAAAGAGAAGGAATGTGTGTGTGTGTATGTAAGGGGGGGAGGACAAAATTAAAACTTTGCCCTGGGCGCAGTTTTCTCTTCGCACGGTCCTGACTCAAGTTATTTATTTATTTACTTTTGCCATTTAATACCTATATATTAAAAACATATTTTATTTTCTCTCAAAAAATCGCAATTAATAAATTATTAATTCTTTAATTTTTCTCAGTAATTATTCTCACATTATTATCCATATTCCAGAAAAATATTACAAAGTTTTCAAATTAATTATATCTTGTATGGAAATCCCACATGAATTTTTATTGAAAAAAAAACCCAGAAAAACTCATCATAATAATTGTATCAGTACTTTTTAAAAATTTTCAGCGTGGTTGGAAAGAATTTTTGAGTTCGATGTGTTTGCCCGTATGCATGGTTGTGCTGTAACTTTCCTAAATATAATCAGATTGACGTAATTGATATATATGGCTGAGATTAAGTCATATCATTTTAGCTATTGAAAAAGAAGGGCATATACTTTCTATAGCATTTACAGTAGGTTTACAGGGACACTCTAAATAGTTCCTATACGTTATGATATGTATGGAAAAAATCGTTTGCAGTGTATTTTAAGAATTTTTACACTACTAATTAAATTGATATGAATCATTGAGGTGGATTGCAACGGGATTTCTGTAGAGTGTACTGTAATATAATTTATACGTTGGTCACGGGGATGCACAAAATATATTGCTATACATCACGGTACTCGGGGAAAATCTTTTGTAATGCATTTGATGTAATTGATTTGAATCACTGGCAAAGAGTTCAGAATGCTTTTTATAGACTGTGGAGTACATAGACTTTATGATTCATTTACATGGGAACACAAAATAATTAGTTTACAGGACTGACTATGAACAATAATATATGAAAGTACGTTTTCAAAATTTTTATTTTCAAATTAACTCTTTCTTGGTGTATCGCGTGGTGTGTACAAAATGTATGGATCACATAGTGGTCTGCATGAACGTTTTCATACACAATAACGGCGTCGAGAGAAATTGTTCAAAATGTATTTTTCCCTGTGTTATACATTTTTTTTAAATTGTTTATTTAGCTATGTCTGTTCATAGAATGACAAAAATTAAATACCATTGCAATATTTTGAGAATGTTGGAAAGTGCTTCATAATATGTTCTTGATGCTTGCTTTTTTGTTCTTCTTAATACTTACTTTAAACTGTTAATTAGGATATTTCTAATCTTACGTCATTATTGTCTGAAATTAAGTGAATCTAGTCCAGTTTCAATTCTCTTTCTTTTAGCACGTAGATATTGAATCGATCAAATATATTTTTTAAATAACAAAAACAAAAATAACATCACATCATTTATTCAAATTTTCATCGAAAATATTAAATAGATATCTCATTTCGGAAGGATTGAATCAAACCACTGTATAATACAAATTTAACTATTTTTTTAATTTATCTAATATATTTTCTTAAAAAAACATTACTATTTAAAAAATAAAAAAAAAATATTTTGAAAGAGATTCTAGGAAAAAGTTGAATTTTTATCAGAGAATTCCACTTTGCCTCAGATTGAAAACCGTAGAAAAAACAAACTCTTTTCCTTCAATGTATAGCATTTTCTCTATAAAAATTATTTTAAAGGATATCATTATGAAAAGATGAATATAAAATAAACATATATCTGTCATTTTTTATTTCCTTGCGATCGATCATAAACAAATTCAGTTAAGTGTATTTTACAACAATTCGATTTTTTTATTGCTCATAAATATCAAGTTTTGGCGGATAAAATGAATTAAAAAAAATCGAAATATCTTGAAACTGTAACTTTCGAAAAAAAAAATCACCTTTAAAGGTGTATAGAATTAACTTGAAAGATGTCTGAGAAATATTTTGCTTTTTTTTCAAAATTAAAAACTGCCTTGAATTAAACTTTTATACATTTTTGATATTGCATTTTGTTTTCTTGGAAATATATTAGAATTATTTTCTCATTAGAAGATGCACAAAATTTCTAATTTAAACATATAGAATGTCACATATTAGAATAACTTTATAGACGTATGCGTTAAATTCATTTCTGTAAAAAGCAGAACAAGGAGAAAACAAATGAAGAGGATCTACGTAGAGATTAGTTTGTAAAAAAAAATACTTCTTCAGGTTTCATTTCGCATCCCAACGACATGAGAAAATTGCATTTATAATAATATATTAGTATTTTTTTTCCTTTGTTGAAAGCATAAATATATTGTTTTCATTTAACATTATCATTATTAAACATTGAGAATATTCTTCATATTGCTATAAACAGTAATTGCTCATAATAACAGTAATATTGCTAATAAATATTAGGTTTAGACGGATAAAATGAATAAAAAATATATATACTGTATTACTATAAAACGTGCATTGAACAGAATATATACAGAATTCTTTTGGACAAGACGTTTGGGTATGTTAAAGAGAATGCACAAGGGTTTGTATCGACATGACTTCCGTCTACAGTTTTTTTACGGCAAAGTCATAGACTAGTAGTAATAGTTTCAAATTTAAAAAATCCTTTTCTTATTTAGGCGCCGCAGAAAAATCCTGAACTTCCCATGCATAATTTGGCAAGTTGCAACCTAAGCAATATTTTCCGGGTGCTATTTGTTTTTAAATTTATTTCTGAACACAAGCAATATGGAGGGCCGAAAAAAACTTTTTTTTCGATTTTCGATGATGGGTAGTGCGGAAATGGTGCCACTGGTGGCACAGAGTTTTTAGAAAAATGATATTTTTGGGACAATTCCTTGATTTGCTCCAAATGTCTTGAAGTTTTACTGAAATGTTGATTTTTGAACTTTTTAGCAAAAATATTTAAAATGTTAAATTAAATTTATTTTAGTTATATTTACATGAAAAATCATGTTTTGTGTATCAAATGTTTAAATAAGCTCTTATTACGAATTATTTTAGCGCTATTTGCTTTAAAAATTATACACTCTCAGAAATAAAACACTCAATTTTGACGATTCCGCAATCCTCAGGCCTCATTTCGTTATTTTGACAATCATTTCGTCACAGAGTCACGTGGTTTTTGACGAAACACGAGTCCTCAAATATCTTGACGAAACTGTTTCCTCGCTGTCAAAAATAAAACTCTCACTTTTGACGATTCCGCAATTCTTGAGCTATATTTCGTCATTTTCGACAATCATTTCGTTTCAAAATTAAGTGATTTTTAATGAAATGGAAAATCTCAAATATTTGACAAAAATGTTTCCCAATTCCCGGCCAGATTATTTTTGTTGTTACAAAATCGTTCAAAAATTACACGAAAGTACCAAATTTACAATATATTAATGAAAACAGAAACAAAAATATTTCAACCCTGGAGGCCGCTATAACATGAAATTACTAAATTTCTACTTTATTTTTCATATCTGATAAGTTGCGTATATTCTTTTTGTAACTTTAACATTTTCGTAGCGATGTTACGCATTTCTATTGCCTATTCAAAGATATTTCTTTCTAAAGTTGCAGAATTTCGTTAAAAACGCTTAAAAAACTTCTAAAGTCACAGAATTTCGTTAAAAACGGTTAAAATAGTAAAATGCGACCATCCTTTGGTCCATTTTCGACCGAAAGCAACAACCATTTTCCCAATAGTTTAAAAAAAAATCAAAATTTTAGGAGCTCTTTTTTATTTAAGAAATATATTCATATAACAATCAAATTTAAAAATTTCTTTCCCCTCTATAAACAGTAGCGTGTTAAAATCTTATCTAAAATTGATGAACTCTTCTCCAATGTACACTTTATAATTTATTATTTCTGACCAACAAATTAATTAGACCATACTCTAATTATCATTGAACAAAGGAAATTTCTCTAATAAATTATATTAATCGAGCCGTACTCTAATTATTTATTTACCATAGAAAATCCATAATAATAATAATAATCTAGCTTTATTAATTAAAACATGCAAGAATTATAACAGCACCGATAAAAATACTTCTCAAAATATAAACACACATCAACATCCCATAGATACATTTTTAAATCAAATTCATTCCAAGTCTTTCTGGCGTAGGACACAGAACAGCAGTCTCCCACACAGAAGGTAGTGAGTTCGATACCGGTTGAAGACTTTAGAAATGTTTCTTCTTTTTTTACGCTGTCAATTACAGATACTTCAAAAGTTGTCAATAGATGGCGACACCACCAATCTTTTTTTGCAATTTCTTTCGAACAAGCAATTTGACGAAATCAATTTCCTCAGTTTTTTGAGGAAAGATATTTACTCGATTTGACGAAATATTTAATCGGAGCATTTCCCAGGAAACAGTTTCGTCAAAAACGAAGTAAATTTCGTGATATTTGAGTATCCATTTCTAAGAGTGTAGCTTTTAGCTTGTTTTGCGTTCGGGAACAACGCAAAACAACGTAGAACTCACCACGAGGAGGTAGCTGCACGGCAAGTTCAACCCACCGTCTTATCCACGGAATATTATATTCCGAATGTATACATTTTAGGCTACGAATTCATTCTTCGAAATGGATTTTAGCATATTTCTTAATGCTTAAGTTTTGCTCTGATGAAGGCATCTCTTCCTCCATTACCACATATATTTGATGCAGATTCTGTCACAATTTTAACTGCTATTTTCACAGCCTGGTAGTGACTGGGAAATCAGGAAATTCCTTTCATAATTATCGAACTTAAAATTACTTTTATTATTAGGATTATATTTGCAGATTGCAGTTTCATGATTTTTGAGATTACAGATTTCGCAAAATTTCATGTTATTACTGAAATTATTTTGTGCTTTCTTCTGTTGTTTCAGTTTTAACTTTTCAAGTTCGTTTTCAGTTGAATAACTTCATTCGCTTGTGCTTTATTTTTTCTAAACATTACTTCACAAAATTCATTTGTTGCGCTTGCGTTAATTGCATTAATTGTTTTTCGCATTTTACCTCTTAAAACGCATTTTCTATAAGAATCGCAGTTCCAATTGCTTTTTTGAACTTATCTACCAACTTTTTTGCGTCTGCTTTATCTGAGAGACCTGAAATTTCAAAATATTTCGCTGCTGCAAGATTAAATCGCACTACATAATCACCTATACGTTCATTCAGATTTTGTTTAATTTTCGAAAATTCGTTGTGAGATTCACAAAAATAATTTTTTGTACGCCGAATGCATTTATTGCCTTCTCTTTGAATAATGCGTAATCGGTTTCCAAATACAATTGCACGTCCGCCTGTAATCTCTCCCGAGCGATACCAACGAATTTAGAGCGCAAAATGATTAGCTTGACGTCATTAATAAATTGAGTTTTCGTAGCAGCCGGATCGAAATCTGGTATAAAATATTGAATATTAGTTTCCTTTTTCCCGTCATAAACAGGGATTATATTTAATAAATTATCAGTGTTAGCCATTTTAGTGTTGTTTAAATTATCGTCAAACATATCAAAATTCATATGAAGTTGCGCGCGAGTTCAAATAATAAGCTCGCCAAATTCTTTACTATTGCTCCTTGAATTCCTACCTCTATTTCACATACATTCACATTTTGCTACACAATTCGAATAACCAACCTTTCCTTACTGAAATATTTCTCATATAGCAATACTGCTTTCACAATTTTATTTACGCATAAAAACATATAAAAAGAAATATAGAAAGGTAGAGAACGCAGTATTTACAGAAAAATGAAAATGAAGAAAATAAAGTAAAAATTCACATGAAAGGACTCACACTGAAAATTCACACTTAAAAAAATTCACAAAAAGGAATAAAAATTCACACTCAATATTTCTGTAAAAAATTCTAACTGTTTTTTCTAAAAATTTGCAAATTGTTTTTTTTTTCTTACAAATATAATTCAACTTTATTAAATGTAAATGTCTTCCATCATTATTTATTCTCAACCACAATTGTTTTCATTATTTATTTGTTTCTTATATTATTAATATTTTCCATCACTTTTTTTTTTTTCAAAATCCTGTAAAAATTTTATTCTTCACCACAGTATCTACTTCAATCATTTTCTCAAAAATTACAATGTTATGTCTAATATATTTGCATAAACAAAGGAAAATTGAATAATTCATCCTACTTTTTTTTTCTCAGAATTAAACGATATTGTAAAATTTCATCATTTATTCCCTATTATTTACAGACACTTACACTTGTAAAACACATAAGTGAAAATACATAAAATTATTAAAAGACTCAATTTGTAGATACGAAGTATACTAAACTAATATTTTTCTAAGAATTTGTCATGACTGAATCTCTTTTAATGAAAATTGCACGAATCTTTGCTTACCATACAGGAAAACATTGTCTTCAAAAAAAAAAAAAAAAAAAAATATATATATATATATATATATATGTATATATATATATATATATATATATATATGCACATATATATTATTATTATTATTATTATTATTTATTTATTTATTTATTTATTTATTTATTGCAACTAATAATATTATCTCAATCAAAGAAAAAGAAAATATTTTTTTTTTTACTTTCTAATAAACTACTTGCATAATAATTACTTAAGTGTATAAACAAATTAAAGATTTAATTTAACACATTTTAATACAATTAAATCACCCCAAAATGTAACCTATATGAGTTTAAACTAACCCACGGAAGTTAATGGTCTGGAACCAGCTAAGTTAAAGGTATTCCTATCCTTGTAAGATCTAGACAAAGCCTACTAAAGGCCGGTTACAGCTGTCCATAATTAACAAGTTACCACAAACAGAGAAAATAAGGTGTTGGGTGCAACTTTACCCTAACTAAGGAATTATCATAAAGGGGGTTCTGGTTACAGAAGACTTTGTGATCGTTGCTTAATTAGATACTAAATTTCTCAAATAATAAATAAAGTATTTATTTAAAAAATAAATCATCGCGTTGTGTAGTAGAAGAGCATCTAACATTTAGCCTTTGTTTTGACAGGAGTGTAAAAAATTCCCAGTTTTACAAAACAACCCCTAAGATAATCTTAAATTAAAACTTTAATACTTAAGTTAATGAACTCTAAAAAAAAAAACATTTAGGTTTTTAAATTAATTATTAAAGCACTTAAATTTTGACAACATCTTTTGAATAAACAAATGATTTATTTACATTAACAGACATTAAATCAACATCTTAAAAAAATATACACAAATATTACAAGACATCCTTTGAAAAAAAAAACTAAGTACTTTTCCTTAACTAACATTACAATTAAACACTTCTTACAAATTTCGAAACATTTAAAGATTACTGAATTAAGAACGACATGTTCTCCCGTTTGAGATGCCATAAATGACTGGGTACACATTTTTTTTTTACATAGATCAGGAAAATCAAAAAGTAGATTCATACCTTATACGCTTTTGAGGAACACCAGAGAATGTAGCCATGTACACTGAGCCCTGGGTATTAACAAGGCAACACTAGATACCGGGCTTGCTCATTCACTCTCAAAACGTCCAAATGGTGGCTGGCCGTGACCAGCGATTGGTCCAAAGCAACGCGCCCATCGTTTTGTGCCAATCGCTGTATGTCTTTCCTCCTAGTCAGCCACCTTTTGTGACGTCATCATAATGAATGAGCAAGCCCGGTATGTAGTGTAGCCCTGGTATTAAGCAACAATAGAGCCATATAGGAGAACTTCGTTGAAGTATAATCCCTCCTCAACTCGAACGTCTATTTCATCACTCAATTAAAAAAATCGAGTATACGGACCACTTGCACTAAGTTTAAAACACTTTCCATCCAAGGCGATCTCCGACTGATATTGCCGCTCAGACTCCCATCTCCAACTGACATCTCTCTATATCTCGTAGCTCTTGTTTCTGAAGTAGGCGGGACTTTTCCTAGTATCCAAAAGTTACATACTTGAATTTGAATGGCCACAGTGGGCTAGCCGTCACACCTCCCTTCCTTGATCATCCAATGCAAGCTAAATTGTCTGGTCAGTGAACGAAGCTTTTCTTGTCTTTTGACCTCGGCTGACATCTAGGCGCCTTCTGTGAAAAAAAATGTGCTACTAAGAATTTACCTTTCTTGTCAAAATTCTTCATGCTGCTGAAGCTGTTGCTAAAAATTCAATGAACACAGCTGCGAACGAAATCATATCAACACAATATCTGAAGAATAAAACTGACAACATGTGATCTGCAAAATGTCTCGACAACATGTGATCTGCAGAATGAAGCGACATGTGATCTGCAGAATGAAGCGACAGCATGTGCACCGCAGAATGAAGTGACGACATGTGGAGTATCTGTCGATGGTACCTGGCAACGTCGAGCGTATTCTTCACTCAATGGTGTTGTAAGTGCAATTTCCGTTGCTACTGGGAAAATTCTAGATTTAGAAATAATGTCACAATTTTGTCGAATTTGTACTAAGTAGAAGCTCCTCAACAAGTTGTTGGTGCATATCGCATCTTCAAACGATCCCAAAATCTGCATGCACTGCGTTACACAGAATATTATGGCAATGGAGACTCAAAAGGTTATGATGCTGTCAAGGACATGTATGACAAGTACTGTGTAAATAAATGAGAATATATTGACCATACACAGATAAGAGTTGGAACCCACTTAAGAAAATTAAAAACAAACACTAAAGGAATCGGTTGAAAAGGTAAATTGACGGACAGTTTTATTAATAAGCTGAAAAATTATTATGGCATAGCAATAAGTGCCAATGCATGCAGCTTATAAAAAATGCAACGTGCAACAATTGGAGCATTCGTACACTGCTTTTAAAGTAAAGATAAGCTGATGCATGGACAATGCCCCATAGGTCCAAAGAGTTGCTGCAGGTATCAACAAGATTTGGCTTTAGGAAAGAAAAATTATAAAGATGCTTTGGTGGGTCTTCCCCAAAAATAATTAACTTGGTAAAGTGAATATATATGAAATTATGTGACCAGTAATTGTTTCGAAAATGTCTGCATGGAAAAACTCAAAATGCAAATTAAAGCTTCAATGCAGTTTTGTTAACATTATTACCAGAACATGTGTTTGTTAAATCTCAGACTCTACACTTTGGCTCGTATTTGTCTGTAATACAGTTCAATGATGGATTTCAGGGATTATTGAAAGTTATTCAGGAGTCAAAAATTATTTTTGTTTGTCATACAACTAATGTGTATCATGACATACATAACACTCGTCTCAACAGAGCGAATCGCCATTCATTACCCCAAATGAAAACAAAAAGTAAAAAATTACGTGCATCTCGAAAAAACAAATGTTTTATTCTTCAGAAGAAAGAGGGTGTAACGTATAAAGGCGGAGCATTTTATTAACAAAATTTTCACATTTTCACACTTTCCCTTTTTTTTCCCTTCTTTTTTTTCTGGAAAAATAAGTTTTCTTGAATTTTGTATGCATAAAACACCATTTCAAAAAGTTACTGGGATATCACTATGAAATTTAAATTGCATATTGTTTATAATATTGTGAAGGCAATGTACTAAAGAATATTTTTTAGAATAAATATTTTTTGTTTTATGAATGTTTTTGTGGAATGACATCGATGAATTTTATAAAAATCAGCATATAAACACGTGCCATATGAAGTTTTGAAATATTTAAAATATCTCATAGAATTTAGTTCATTGCCTTCACCAATTTCATAAACGAGCAGGGAAGACCGAGCTATGCTCGGTCAAAATTAGATTTGAATTCAAATATCCTGAGGCATAACCAAAATTACCCACTAATAAAATTTTCTCAAACATGTGATCTACCCCAACAGTCTTCTCGTGCCCCAAAACCATAGGATGCAAAATTTAGTCTAAATATTCTGAGCCGTTTTTAAGATAAAATAGCTTGACCCATAATGACTCATGACCAAAATGACACACTAATTGAATTTTCTCGAGCATGTGATCTAGCCCAACAGTCTTCTCGTGCCCGAAAACCATAGGATGCAAAATTTAGTGTAATTAGACTGAGCCATTTTTAAGATAAAATAGCTTGACCCATAATGACCCATGACCAAAATGACCCACTAATCGAATTTTCTCGAACACGTGACCTAGCTCAACAGTTTTTTCGTGCCCGAAAACCATAGGATGCAAAATTTTGTGTAAATAGTCTGAGCCGTTTTTTAGATAAAATTAGCTTGACCCACAGTGACCCAAAAACGACCCACTAATCGAATTTTCTCGGACATGTGACCTAGCCCAATGATTTTGTCGTGCCCGAAACTCGTAGGACACAAAATTTAATCAAAATCGTTAGAGCCGTTTTTTAGATAAAATTAATTTGACCCGCGTTGACCCAAAAATGAATCGAAAGTTCTCGAACATGTGACCCAGCCCAATAGTCTTCTCGTGCCCGAAAATGGTCGGATACAAAATTTCGTCAAAATCGTTTGAACCGTTTTTTAGATACCATTAGCTTGCCAATGACCCAAAATGACCCAAAATGACCCACTAATCAAATTTTCTCGAACATGTGACCTAGTCCAATTTTTTTCTCTTGCCCCAAAACGGTAGGATACCTAATAAGAATATTAATAAAATTTAGGTGAAGAATACTAATAAAATTTACTGGTGTCAATCGGCCCATTCGTGCCCAGTTTTTATACCCCTCCAATAGAATTTTCTGAAGAGCGTTTTGCGTATTGGGCCAAATTTCACTAAATTTTACTACAAATTCTGCCATTTACCATAATTTTATCAATGAATGAAATATTTTTTGATTTATTTACCTGTAAAATTGTATAATATTGGATTATACATGTTATCAAAAGCTATTTAATGACTCAAAAATAATCTAAATCACTAAAACTAAAAAATTTGGTGTTTTCGATAACAGTTACATCTTCGACGCGAAGCGTTGTCATTTGCATTGTTCAAAAACTGGGGGGGGGCGGAAATATGGCTTTCTAAAATTAGAAAAGAGTCTCAGTACTTGAAAGAAAGAGCATGGTTTATAAAAACAGGAAAGTTTAGATGCATATTTTTGTAAATCCCTGTAGTAAATCTAAACTTTAAATGCACTTTCAGGAAAATGTAATTTCCGGTGAAACTTCCGTACGCAAAACACGATTTCTCAAAAAGTTACTGAAATATCGCTATGGAATTTAAACTGCATATTGTTTATGCTATTATCAAGGCAATGAACTAAATATTTAGTTTTAGAATAAACATTTTTTGTTTTATGGATGTTTTCGCGGAATGACATCGATGAATTTTACTAAAAACAGCTTGTAAACAGGTACGATATGCTATAAGTTTTGAAATATTTAAAATATCTCTTATATTTCAGTTCATTGCTTTCACGAATGTAAAAACATAATGTATAAAAAGGAAATTAAGATATACGCAGCAGAATTTTCTGTAGTGCGTTTTGCGTATAAGGCCAAATTTCACTAAATTTTACTATAAATTCCACCATTTACCAAAGTTTTATCAATGAATGAAAAATTTTTTGCATTATTTCAGAGTTTCTAGTCATAATCTTACAAAAAAATAAGTTAAAAAAATAATTAAATAGCTTTTTTTGAAAACATTGCTCCTTACGTAGTCAGGCGCCTTAATCTAGTGTAATCAGCGTTTACTGGATGTCCCATTATCTGTGATTTTTTCTGCTGTGCTGGTTCAGATATCAGATCAGATGCTATGATCATTAAGGTTATTTCTCAAGTTGAAGGCAATATTCAACTTGTTCGTCCGGGATTGCTCAGTTGGTAGAGAATTGGCAGCTTCAGCCAAGGGATCACGTGTTCGAATCCTGGACCGCTCTTTTTCGCCCAGTTCGGAAGATTACATCTCATTTATTTTGAAAATGTTTCATAATCTATGCTTAACGCACGGTTTTTCGTCCTTGTTTAATTTTACGTTAGTGAATTTAATGTTATCAAATTTGAAATATATATTATTTTCATTAACATTCATTAACGGTATTTATTCCATTATTTTAATCTTTGCACGGAGTTATATTTCATCGTATATAATGTATGTTATATTTCATAATATACTGTTATTTTGCTATATTTGTATGAATATTATATATAACTATATAATTTTGTTTTCATAGGTTAAATTTATTAATGGATGAAAATATTCTCGAAATATTACTAAACTTCATTATAAAAATCAAGCAATATAATTTATATGTTTCTATTTATTTTACAAATAACATTTACAGTATGCTATAGATGAATTAAATAATTTAACATAAAATAATTGTTATTCAAATAATTATTATTTTAATAGCAATTTTAAATGTTGGAAAAATTTGAAATAGTCATTAACTTAAAATAACGAAATTTTATACCTCTTTTGTATGTTATTTATAGTTCATAATTCACTATTATCACCATATATCTTTGAAATAAATTAGTTGAAAGCAATAGTGTTTTATTTTTATTTTACTACAAGTTAATTGGATTAATAAATGAAATCATTTCGAAAATGTAAAATCATTTTAGTAAGTTTAAATAAGAAGAAAAATAATTTGATAAAGTAAATGATATTTTCCTGAAATTATAACAACAATTTAGTAAGTACAAAAAAAAGAAGGGGGATATTTTATAGTAATGTCTTTTTTATAGTATAGTCATTATACAAAATGAATATTTTGTGTAATGAATATTTTGACATATTTACAAAATCAAATATATTGCAAATTATAAATATATGAAATAATGTTTTATGTATTCCAAAATAACTCTTGAACCAACACGGAAGTTAAAATATTTCCTTTAAATGTATAATTTTATTTTGTAGCCAGGATATGTAATTTATTGCGTCAAATAAAAGTATACGCTTATAAAAACATTATTCCGTGTTACATCATACCTAAATAAAATGTTTAAAAAATACCTGTTTTGAAAATAAGTAATGCGATATGTCATGATACGTCTAATAACATAAAAGCCTTTTTTAGTAACGCCAATGATGAAATCTTAAAGAATTGCAGACGCAGCTGTGTCTTTTTCATGGTCTGTTTAAAAAGGAAGTTAAAACATTTTCTGAACTCGAGTGCAGCTGCTGTAGAATTCTGATAAAAGAAAATATTTGTAATTTTATTCTTTTATTTGAAAAATCGCATTTTTCAAGGATAATAAATGATAATTATTTTGCAAACTGAGAAATATATAACCGATGGAATAAAGATCAAGACTAGAAATATATAACTGATCGAATGAAATAAAATAAAATAATAATACAGACTGTGCAATTTAAAGATCAAGACTAGAATTATATAACTGATTGATTGAAATAAAATAAAATAATAATGCAGACTATGGAATTTCACTTTGAGAATTAGTGTTGTGAATAAATATGTATTAAATGTAACTACTTTTCCATATAGTATTCAGATATGTCTGTATAGTCATTTATGTATATCCGTATTTAAGTGTACGTACCTAAAATGTTCGAAAGTAAAATTGAAAATAATTAAATATCTTTAACCAACTATCATGAAAACCGAATGGTTAGAACAATAGTGACACATTGCATAGCTATGTGCAATACCGGCTGAACTCAGTGTGATTTCTCCAACTATAATTCTTCAAATAACTACCACAAATGAAAAATGTAGATGAAATAACATTCCTACAGTACGTAAACTAAATATACAGTATGTTATCATTTCGACTTTACCGATATATCATTAATTATTCCTGCATTGTTTCTCAAATCAGAAAATATAATTTCTCTCATTTTGCTTAACATATAAAATTAGGTATGTTTGTTACATACAGATGTGTAGCACAAGAACCATCAGCATAGAATAAACGCAAAACTGCCCATGAAAACTGTGAGGAAATTCTGGCAATGTGCACTCACGTAAATGATACTATGTGCTTAACACAGTTGTAAGTCTGCATGTATTATAATGTCGAAAATATTTATAGAATGTCTCCATTATTTCTGGTATGTCATGGGGACTATAGAAATGATATTATATTGGTCAGGTTCTCCACACGTGAAGGAAATAGACGTAGTAATTACAATAAATATACCCAAGTAGCACAGATTGTTGGTCCATTGTTGGCACTTTGTGGGGACCGTTGGGAAATGGAGGGATTGGGAATGATAGGGTTAGCACATGGCTGGGAAATTATAGATTCAGGTTTTCGCTCTAATTTGGGACATTTCCGAACATGATTCTGGACAGTTGGACCATTATTAGTCCTTATTTGTGGAACAACGTGGAACTACAATTAGCATGCTTTTACCCAGTCATTTTCTGCTATTAAGGTATGCACTGAACTGTGAATGAAAATTGTAAGATTAAGAACATCAAAGCGTAGGCAATGCATGTATAGAGTGAGAAAAACAATGTTTGCATAATTCGGGTTTTTACAGCGTATTTTGGAAAATTACTACTTTAAAAGGTTAATCATGCCATAAACCTTAAATGTTATAGCATCTATTGCATAACACAAAACACATTTAGCGTTGTTCGGAATGGAACTGCGTGCATACTTCTCATATTCTAGATGTACGGAGAACTATAATGCTCAATATTTTGCTCAATGTTTCAGTTTTGATTCTATTACGTTTTAATTATTTATACAGTCGTATGAAATAGCGATAGATATTTTGTTTTCATTGTATGGCGTATGTAACAGATATGCAATCGGTCGCGTTATGTGAAAAACTACCTTGCAAAACGAGCTGGAAGTACTGTTTGCACTTTGTAAACAAAAATCTTCATTACTTGATACCATAATACATATTTGTGTCATATAGCATTATTAAGCTAGTAGAAAATAACTCTCTTCTTGGCTTTCGGAAAATTTACTTCTGAATGTGACCGATAATTTTACAGTACGAGCAATAATATAATATATCATCAATTAAGACGTCACATTATAACTTAATTACACAAGGTTTGTATTTTGAATTCTCGACACTACTGTATGATGTTTTAATTGTAGCTGCGTCACAGCCCATGATTTAGACGAAGAGGGAAACAAATTCACAATATTAAAGTATAGAAATATTAAAAATGAAGTTTAACATTAAAACAACTATTCTTATTTTTGCGCAGTTCAAACGACACAGTCTCATTAGGGGTGAGTTTCTGACTCCTAGTGCCATAGTATGATAACATTTTTTACCGAGCGTTTCACATATGAATGCTGTAACCATCGTTTTGTAAAAGACATCGTATTCAGAAAATTTTGTATATACTGCGTCACGCTATTCGTGCCTGTGTGTTTTGATGTGGAAGATATGGTTGTATTTTTCTTCATTTAACTTTATTCCTTAACAGTTTTTGTAACCGTAAACGTGTGTGCTTAACTGTCCTTAACGATACACATCTTATTTTTAACATAAATTTATAATATTTTTTTTCTAAATAAGAAAATTTTGTTTAAAATTAGTCAATGAGAATTGTTAGCCAAAATTATTTTTAAATAAACTTTGAAAAATATATATATTTCTGCGATCGGAATAAAAAGAATATTTTTAAGAGCCATTTTTCATTAAAAAATTGCCTTTATTTTTCAGCCTTTTGGTACTTGCATTATTTTTTTGTTTTATAATTTACACTCAACATCTATAACCACTTAGTATAAGCAATTTTTTAAAGTAATCTTTACTTTATTTGTATTTTAGTTAGTTGTAGTATTTGTATGTATTATTTTAATAATATTACTGATACATATACGGTTTGACATGATAGTTTTAAATATTACAAAGTATATGTTCAAATAATTAGTATAAAGAAAGAAAAGAATCCTGCTTAATGTATTGATATTTGTACAGTTATTTTAATCTTATTAACTTGTTTTAATAAGAAATTCTACAATAATTAAAAATTGTACAGGGTGTCCGAAAAGTCTAGAAACGATTGAATAACTCTAGAAATATACATCGAATTGAAAAACGGAAAAAATGTGTTCAATATTTTTGAAAAATCTATTTAGGGATATCAAAGTTCCCAGGAAAGTGCAAAACTTTGAAATCTTAAATCCCCACCCCCATTCTTATTACAGATTCTGATTCTACGGGAAAATACGTAACTTTAGTAAATAGCATTTTCTTCGTAATATCGTAGATGGCACTGTAATCGAGTAAAATGCAGTGAGAATCGCTTCCATTGAAAAGTCTTGAAACTGTCGAATATATCGAGAACTATACATCGGATTGAAAAACGGAAAATATGTGTTCAATGTTTTTGAAAAACTATTTAGGTATATCAAAGTTCCCGAGGAAAGTGGAAAACTTTGAAATCTTAAATGATAACTCTTTTTTATTGCAGATTAGGATTCTACCGAAAATATACGCAACTTTTGTATTTAACATTTTCTTCAGAAACTCGTAGATGGCGTTGTAATCGATTAAACAGAAGTGAGAATCGTTTCCATTGAAAAAGCTGGAAATGGCCGAATAACTCGAGAAATATACATTGGATTGAAAATCGGAAAAATACCTGTTCAATATTTTAGAAAAATGACAACATGGATATCCGTAAATAGATTTTCTAAAATATTGAAATCGTATTTTTACGTTTTCCAATCCGATGTATATTTCTCGGATTATTCGGTCGTTTCCAGACTTTTCAGTGCAAACGATTCTTATTGCATTTTACTCAATTGAAGAATAATATGTTAAATACAAAAATTACGCATTTTGTCCAGTAGCATCCGAATCTGCAATAAAAGAGGGTGGTTATCATTTCAGATTTCAAAGTTGCTCCCTCCCCCCGTCTTTCTCCCTTGGGTACAGAATTGGTGGAAAACTTTGATACCCCTAAATAGATTTTTCAAAAATTTTCAAGTCCTATTTTTCGTTTTCAATCGGATGTACATTTATCGAGTTTTTCGGACACTCATATCGCAATTTAACGTTATCTAATATTGAGTCTTCCTAATCATAAGAAACCTCCTTAAAAAAATAAGACTTTGCTAAAATTCACACACCTAGACATTTATCAATATGCAGTTTTAAAAGAAAACTGTTCTTTAATGAATCATTTTTTAATGTAGTTAGAGACAAACGCATTCAAAATTAAACAATAGTTCGATAAATATTTTTAATAATAATTATTTGCTTTTTAGGTTAATATATAAGTATATTTACTAGTATTTGATGGCTCCTAAATTGAAATTTTATTGTAATAGATTAGCTTAACGTCTTTTATGTTATGTTAAATTCCATGCTGTATTTAAACAAATCATATTTTTATAGTAAATAACTTAGTTGTTTATTTTTAATATTTTATAAGTTTATTAGATTATTTTAAAACTTTACTACAATTCACATCCAAAAAAAAACAGAGGATCTTAGGCTGAAAGCTTAGGCGATAAAACGCGCAAATTTTATTTACCTATTTTACAATCTAAATACATCAAATTTTCCAGTAATTTGAAAATTCAGCCTTTTTACATGAAATTCGGTCTTTTTTCGTGTAGTGTCTGTGCATGTTTCTACAACCATGTGTAGTGTATGTGTGTGTAAATGCAGCTAAAGACCCTTCTAAGCATTTGTCCATAAGCAAGTATTACTGTACGTAATTATACAATGTAATAAATTGTTACATTTCACCGACTTCTTTTCATTTAATACCATGCCGCAATTTTCTAATGACGTTATATCATATGTCAAACGTACAGAAAGGACAGATTTTTTATTTCAAATATATATATTGAAAAAATAAAATTATATTAGAACATTTGAATGATAATTTACATTATAGCAGCATAATATATCGATGACATTATGAAAGTATTTTATCATTTGAATATCTCTTCATTGCATGATTTAATTAGTTTGACTTCATAAATATCTTTATATGGAAAAATACGTTGTAAATTTTCTTATAATTTTAGTAACTTTTATTTTGAGAACTATGTACATTTATTAAGAACCAATTAGAACTTCAAGTGGAGCAAAAGATCTACTAATAAAAACAAAAATGTAACAAGCATTTTACACATGGATATTTGGTCAATTATTTAAAATTGATATACTGTTATCTTAGGAGCTCTTAAATATACAATTAATGTACACTTAAATAAAAATTTAAAATACATTCGTAAGCTAAACGAATGGGAAATAAAATAATTAATTGCTTTTCTGCGTGTAACTAAACACGAAAAATTTTTTTTTAATCTAATAAACACAGTATTTCGTTTTATAATCAGAATTTATTATTATTTTATAAAATTTGTTATTAGATTGTTTATGTTAAATGAACAATCTTTTCTGTTCTCTGTTTTATTTTGAAAAAAAAAAAGTACATTTAATGGATAAAATGGAAGTGATTTAACTGAATATAATAGGTAAATAATTAAATTGAATTGAATTTCAGGTATATCTAATATATATATTTTAAAGATTATCTTTAAAAATAAGCACTCAATAATGAAATAATATCTCATTATTTGATATCATAACAAATATATTTTCCTATTGCTCTTTGTAAATATATTTTAAATAAGAAAAAGAGAGAAATTTTGTTCGAAAAAGATTTTATATAGACAGTTGAGTACTATTTTTTAGTAGTTAAATAATTTTATTTTCAATTTTACCTGCTACATGTAACATTTATTACATAAACTTTAAATTTATTTTCAAAATTTAATTAGATAACACATGTTGACAAACTCTGCACGCGCGCGCACACACACGCACACATGTTTTGTTCGGAGAGTTCTTTCTGTTTGGAAAAGTTGGTTCGTTCCGGAAAATTCTATCATGTAATTATCACACATTAATTCAGATAGCACACGCACACATGTTTTGTTCGGAGAGTTCTTTCTGTTTGGAAAAGTTGGTTCGTACCGGAAAATTCTATCATGTAATTATTAGACATTAATTCAGATAGCCAATTTCTAATAATTGATGGGCAGAATTTTCTGGTACGAATTGGTTTTCCCAAACGGAAGGAACTACCCGAACAATCAAATATATATATGAGGACTCTAGAAGCCAAGGGATACAAGTGACAAAATTTCGAATTTGGAGTAAAATGATTTCAAAGTATTGACTGATTAGTAATTGACTGAAATAATGAAACTGCTGCTTATTTCATAATGGTTTTGAACTCATATTTCAATAACTGTGTGGAGTACATTTTTTTTTAATTTATAATTAATCAATATAGATAACAAGGGGTACAAGTTTCGAAAGCTTAACTAGTTAACCTCTAGAACGCAACACATAATTAAAAAATCACTGATATTTCTTTACATAGAAACAAGCCTTATTACCAGCCTTATTACCAGATCTCCTGTGCATTTAGATCAGTTTTTTCGACTTTGTGACTTACACACCTTGGCTTCTAGGGTCGTCATATATATATAATATACTTGACAAAATAAGGTCTTTTTAGGGTTTCGTTCATCTCACGAAACCCTATTACTTGCCGTTTCTCAGAAACTATGTAACTTACAGTCATGAAATTTTGTGTACTTATACCTAAATACCTATTATGAAGCTCAAAATCATAAAATTTGAAAAAAATCGTATTATTGTAATATATAGAGATAAAAAAACTAAAAATCTAACAGCATTTTTCTATTAAATTTAAACATTTTTCGTTCCAGCAGTTGCCAACAATTAAAAATCCACAATAAAATTCTTTCTATAATAATTAAATTTCTATCAAATATTTCCACGTGAAAAAGGAAAATGAAATAAAAAGTTTCACCAATTGAAAAAAAAGATTAATATGACATCAATCTTACTTATAATAAAATCCAAAGGCGAGAAAGTGTCTGTAACGGTACCGGGTTGTACCACTCTGCAATTCGACCGTAGTTAAACGCCATGTTAGGCTTACTGAAAAAGAAGTTATATTATCTACTTTCGTCGTTTAAATATTTGTAAAAGCATATTCAAGCTTTTAAATCTTTTAATTTTGTTTAAAACCTTAAAACACTATTTCATAAAAAAAAATTATATTAACATTTCTGTAAAAAAAAAAAAAAAAAAAAAAAAAAAATCTGTAAGCACTTTTTTTTTCAGAATGCGGTGATTTATTTTCTTGGGAGAGATTTAAGCTTGATTCAGTATAGTGTCGCCATCTACTGCCGTATTTTGAAATTTACTTCCATCGTTCCGGATTTCGGGTCCTCCCGAAATTCACGATTATTTGACAAAATTCATGTTTTTTTTTTCGTGATTCTTTGACAAAATTTGCATTTTTTCTGCTGTTCTTTGACAAAATTCCATTTTTTCGTAGTCTTTTGAAGAAATTTGCGTTTTCTTTTTGCGATCCTTTGAGGAAATTTGCGTTTTTTGCTATTCTTTGACGAAATTTGCCTTTTATTCACGATCCTTTGACAAAATTCGAGTTTTTTCTGAGATTGACGAAATTAGCGATTGCTTTTTTCGATCCTTTGACGAAACTTTACTTTTTTCGCGATCGCTTAACGAAATTAGACATTTTTTCGCAGTGCTTTGAAGAAATTTGTGTTTTTTTTTTCTAGACCCTTTGAAGAAATTCATATTTTTCCGCGATTATTTGACGAAATTCGCAATTTTTTTTTGCGATCCTTTAACCAATTTTTTTTTTTTTTTTTTTTTTTTTTTTTTTGTGATCCCTTGATGAAATTTTACATTTTTTTCGGAGTCTTTGGAAGAAATTTACGTCTTCTTCGTAAGCCTTTGACGGAAATCGCGTTTTTCTGCAATTTGTTAACAAAATTAGCGTTTTTTTTTTTTTTTTTTTCAATCCTGCAACGAAATTTGCGTTTTTATATTCGGTACTTTGACGAAATTCACGTTGTTTCCACAATCCTTTGATGAAATTTTCTATTTTGTCGGCGTTTTCACCCGCCACTGAAGTAACAGTATTTTAGTGATTAAACATTGAAACACAATGGACGGAAAAAAAATTAGGAATCGGTAAAATTTTCGGAAAATTTCAGAAAATCTAAAATTTTAGTAAAAATTTTCAAATGTATAAAATTTTCGAATTTTTCTTTCCGGATTTCGGGTTTTTCCGGATTTTGGATTTTCGGATAATGGGTCATATACTGTAAAATGATTCTTTCTTATCAAACGTAATTAAAATATAAGAAATGCATAGTACAGCGTAATTTCCATTTAATTTTGCTTATGTAATCAAACAATGAGTTATATGGTAAGTCAAGCTGTTTAAAAACTCATTGATAACACTTTTTTACAAAAACTTTCGCACATGGATTATTTGTTAATATTTGATTTTGTCCAATCGTTGAACTATTTCAGAAATTTAATACTAAGTAAAATATATATATATATATATATATATATATATCCTTATTATTTTTATTTGTGGAAATCATTTGTCCTTTTTAAAATGTATTTCAATAATAAATCTCCATGCTGTTTGTTTGTATGAAGTCTTATGAAAATGAAACGCAGATCAACAATCCGTCATTTTTGACGGGGTTATATACTAGTTTGGTAATAATTTTCAAAAAAATCTCAATAATACAAGGAGTATTATTATGTGTAAATACAGAAAGCAGCTTAATATGATGTTATTAGAGAATTAAAAAAATAATCTGACGTCTAACCTTTTGAAGGTCTCTATACAACATGTTTAATTTTGAAATTGATTTTTTTTAATATCGCATTTAGTCCACATGACAGATATTATCACGACAGAGTATAAAAGCCGCATCTCGGATATATTTCGGACCGGTTCAGATTTTCGAAAAACGAGAAAAATAGACAAAAAAAATTGTATAAAAACAGGACTATTTTTAATCAAATTTGTCTGGATTTATTAAAGGAATCACAAAGTATTTTGAAAGGATTATTAAACGAAACCCTTTGTACGATCTTCGATCACACTTAACCGCTTGTTTCTATTTCTCGAAACAGCAAACATTATTTAGCACGTTAGAAATACTATGCAAAAATAGGAGATTATAATAATAGTAAAGAAAAACATAGAAACATGATACGCATTAATAGCTAAATTTCATCTGAATGAAAGGTGGTAATGAAATTTAGAGCATAAATTGGGTGACAAGGAAGATGCTTATAGGGTCATTCCATGCAAAATGAGCAAATCAGCTGTGGCTGACATGTCATAGATTTTAATGAAAATCAGCATATAAGTAGATCATATTTATTTATGAGTAAATGTAAAATAACAGATTTCAGTATTGTTCATTTAAGTATTAAAACTTACATTAAAAGTTGATATAAGATCGAAGTTTTGTCTACATTCTTGAAATTTCAATTTTCATTATTAGCCGTAGGATTGGAAAGACTATATCAAAACTTATTTATAATTAAGAATGAATAATAAGTAACAGATTGGAGTGATTTAGTAACTGTCCTTTTATTCCATAATGAGAAAAATAAATAAATAATGAAAAATTTTGAGAGGAAAAGGCAATATTTTTATTACTTGTTTGAACATGAAGGAAAGGTCTTAAAATTTTAAAATTGTTTGACGTTATAGAGAAAAGTATATATTTTAAATATAGAAATTTTCATTCTTGCCTTTTTATTCCTTAATGAGAAAAAAATATATAATGAAAAATTTTGAGGAAAAAAAATTCAATATTTCTATTACTTGTTTGAACACGAAGGAAACATCTTAAATTTTTTTAATTATTTGACGTTATAGATAAAAGTGTATATTTTAAATATAGAAACTTCCATTCTTGCCTTCAGTTTATTTTTCCTCAACAATATTTTAAATTAGAGTAGAATAAATTATTGATTTAAACGGGGCAAACAATTATATAGTATTCAAATCTCCATATAGATGGCAGCACTAATTTTTTTTTGCAAGATGGCAGAAAAGCATGGAAAGGCGCACAAATTTAAAGTGAAATTGTCCAAAGAACATAACAAATATTACCTTTTTGAACTCATTTCTCTTATGTTAGGAATCAAAAGGCAATCTTGAATTTTTTTCAGCATATCATGGGCTTTTTTAAGTTTATGCTTCTGCAATATTGTTAATGTCAGGGTTTTCCTTCATTTGATTTTTTAAGTATACACAAGAGGAAAAATTGTGATTTTGTAATTTTTTTTAAAGTTTCTAAGCTATTTTGAAGATGAAGAAAATAAATGGCAACATCCAAATTTGAGAAATTTGGTTTTCATATGTAACATTACATCATACATCAATGTCACATATGTTTTTAAATTTCTTCGATTTTTTTTAACGCTTTTAATTTTCTCAAATTTTTCAATTTTTCAATTTTTTACAACCAATTTAAGGTTAACCATGGTGTTACGAAATTATTATTACTAAATAAATTTGATAATAACTGTCCATGGGTTACAATATTATGAAAAAATTTTATTTATGTTAAATAATTTTCAAGATACGGAACTTTAAATTTGCAACTTTGAACGATTCCATACAATACAAGCCATTCTATGTCACAGGTTTTTTTAAATGTCCAGAACATCCAAAATATTTTATTTTTGTAAAGATATTTTGATGACCCTATATGCAGTGTAACCAACAATTCGATGTTCATTTTGAAATTTCAAACCAGGGGATTTGTATTAGGTGAAATCAAAGCATCAATGATAAGAAAATGCCAATTACTAATTGTTAGTTATGTTCTTGAAAATTTTAATTTTGTGTACTAAATAGTTGTTACAGTGATGGTGTAATACTTACAGTGATGGTGTTTCTTTATTGTTTACAAATATAAGTTAAATTTTATTCTGGAAATAGCATATATTCTGGATGGAGATAATAAAATTTAAGAATTAATATACATTTTTAATTAAAGTGTAATTATTGCTTAAAGTGATAAAAACACACCAAAAAAGTTTAAAAAATACCTTTCAAAATAGGTGACATATGTTTCTTTTGCTTAAACGGCGACATCTTCAGATCAAAATTATAAATAAAATATTCCCGCAAAATATTTGAAAATGATAACCATAAATTACGAGATCACATGTGCAATGTAAGCAGGTGCTTAAATTGGTCAAACTAGAAAACGTGAACATTATTATTCTACAGTGACCTCTCACTTATACACAAAGCCATGGGGAAAATTTGGGGGGGGGGGATAAATAAATGGGAAACTTTTCGCAAGTTGAAAATAGCGCCATCTAGCGGTTGGGAGTGCTGCATTCGGCACCAAGAATATTTTAATAAAATTTTGCTTCTAAAATTAAAGCTTAAAATAAGGAGTTCATATTTTCTAAGAAAGTCGTTTGTAAATTCCGGTGTCAGTCAGTAATTTCACATTTTACGAACATAATTTGTCTGTGCCGGAAAGGGTTAATTGCATAGTGATGTAAATTTCCATCACTTTTTATTTAACTTTTAATAAATAAATCAACTTCTTCGCCACCACTATATTTATATAGAAATATTAATCCAGTAAATTTCCACAATTTGTTTTCATTATAGTTTCAGCTTTAATGTAAAAGATCCCAATATTTAGCAAGCTTTTAAAGGAAGTGCAAAAACAAAACATCTATACAAACGATAAAAATCGTATAAAATATCGATATAAATAAATCGTATCGTTTCTCTGCGACCCACTTCTGTTTTGTCCTCCTTCCGCAGCAGAGGTTTGGCGCTAGTGTGTCGTTAACAAATTTAACACTATCTGACTGGGCTTATTATTTAATGGCTTTGCTTATACACGATACATGGAAATTATTTTTCAGCTCTTTATAATTTTTTATTATTTTTTACAGTAATTTTTGCCTTATTAAATCGCAGAATTTATAAGTCGAATTTTACTGTTTTAAAATAGTGGTATGGAAAATTAATTACTGAACACCGCGTATAAGTGAGAGTTCATTGTATTATTATTTTTATTGCTTTTTTAATTTGTAAAGCATCGCATGGCAAATTGTAGGTAATCAAAAGAAGCTGAATCGTTGCAAATTTTATTGTTTCGCAAATATATTTCTATTCATTCACGGATAATAGATGGGAAATAAACGATTGATGGCAAAATGATTTTCTATTCTTGAAATCAATCTACATCATCACTATTCCATGTATTCTACATACGTAAGTAGTTATTCTGTCATATTTGATAAATTTTCAAACTTTACTACATTATTTGGAATATTTTTTAAGCTTATATTATGAATCACTTTCAGAATAGTGCAAAAAAACGCCTTTGTCTAATAAGGTGAAAGATGTTATTTAACCCTTTATATCCTGAATTAATTTTCCAGCTACTTTTTAGAGGCTCAGAATCCTCGATTATTCCCACCAGTTATTATTATTATTATTATTATTATTATTATTATTATTGTAAAGTTTTCCTTATCTAATCATAGCATTTTTGCGATTCAATTAGGTGAAAATTTCTCATTTGAAAAACCGGTGGTAACTGATTAAAAGTTCTGTAGAAGACGCTCGTTGCGAAGGGATTAAAGGGGTACTTATAAGTACCGTCAGGATAAAAAGGGTTAAGTAAACAATTTGGAAAACGTATAACACATTTGAAAACAAAATTTCAGTAATTCCCACCAACAGTCGGAAGCGTAATATAATTATTTAGTGAAGCCGCCGTATACTATGTGTTGAATTGTATATTTTTTACACAGAATGCTAAAATTTAGTTCAGTTAGGAAACAATAACACAGTTAAAAGTCATCCGATCAATTTCCGACAATAAAAAGAAATATACTCGAGGTTTTTTGTTCAACTCTGCATATGATCTATAAAATTTATACACACCAAGTAATTTGCAAATAATTAGTTAAATTTAAAAACGCATATCACAACTAAAAACGCAATTTTACTAATTATTGCTCATAGACAGTACTGTAACCAAAATGATCTGTGTGTTCCTGTAGATCAGTGGTTCCCAAACTTGTTTTCTTTCACGTATGCCTTTGATTAGACTTTTTATTTAGGAGTACCCCCTTTTCTTATAAACACGCCCCTATGCACCCGCATAACACACACATGTTTTATTATTATTATTATTATTAATCTTCTTTCCAGAACTAAACAATAAATTGACTCAAATTACATTGACAGTTCAAACCTTTCAATTTTTATGTTTCATTATTTAATGAATTTTACTTTTTATAATATTAGCTGACAATAAATATACCATTATAAGAATTTTTAAATAACTTGCGAAGAAAGTTTATAACAACTTTCCATTACATTATTTTCCATACAAGAAATCAAACATGGCTTTTAATACTCTCAATGAGAATCATGTTACATGGAGTTGAACTTTTTTATATCATGTTCAAACGCAGATAGTCAGGAGCACCGTGAAGCTAATTACGATATTTTTTCGTAATGTTTTCAAAATGCAAGCCAATAAGACAACAATTCAGATTCAAAATTTGTGATAGGCAACAAGTACCTTTATGCTTTATCACTGAGTTATTGTTTTTTTTTCAGTTTTCGCGAAGATGAGGTAAAAACTTAAGCAAACATGCATTATGATTAGAGGTTGGTGAAGCTAGTGACATTGAATAACGAGATCTAGTGGGTATTTTCCTCATTTTGGAGTTACACATGCAACTTACATATTGGAGTTAACATGAGATTAAATTCGTAATTTAAATTATCAATTTGGTTTATATGTTACAGTTGAACCATTTTTGTGATTGATTTCTGCCATTACCGATATTATTTTCACGTACCCCACGTTGGGAACCGCTGCTATAGATGAGCGATATATGCTATGCACAAAACGTACATGAAAGGCCCAAAACGTACAAAAAGTACATGATTAGAGGTGGTTGAAGTTAGTGACATTGAATAACGAGATCTAGTGGGTATTTTCCTCATTTTGGAGTTACACATGAAACTTACATATTGGAGTTAACATGAGATTAAATTCGTAATTTAAATTATGAATTTGGTTTATATGTTACAGTTGAACCATTTTTGTGATTGATTTCTGCCATTACCGATATTATTTTCACGTACCCCACGTTGGGAACCGCTGCTATAGATGAGCGATATATGCTATGCCCAAAACGTACATGAAAGGTCCAAAACGTACAAAAAGTACATGATTAGAGGTGGTTGAAGTTAGTGACATTGAATAACGAGATCTAGTTAGTATTTTCCTCATTTTGGAGTTACACATGAAACTTACATATTGGAGTTAACATGAGATTAAATTCGTAATTTAAATTATCAATTTTGTTTATATGTTACAGTTGAACCATTTTTGTGATTGATTTCTGCCATTACCGATATTATTTTCACGTACCCCACGTTGGGAACCGCTGCTATAGATGAGCGATATATGCTATGCCCAAAACGTACATGAAAGGCCCAAAACGTACAAAAAGTACATGATTAGAGGTGGTTGAAGTTAGTGACATTGAATAACGAGATCTAGTTGGTATTTTCCTCATTTTGGAGTTACACATGAAACTTACATATTGGAGTTAACATGAGATTAAATTCGTAATTTAAATTATCAATTTTGTTTATATGTTACAGTTGAACCATTTTTGTGATTGATTTCTGCCATTACCGATATTATTTTCACGTACCCCACGTTGGGAACCGCAGCTGTAGATGAGCGATATATGCTATGCTCAAAACGTTTTACAGTGATGATCTTCTGTTGCATCTCAGTGGTATGTATAAATTTCAATATGTTGGAAATAGTGTAACATCATTAAAATACATTGCAAACGATTTTTTCCCATATACATTAATATAACGGAATTCTTCTGTGTGTCTCTGTAAACGAACTGTAAATACTACACATTTTATTTTTCAATACCAAACATACCATGGCAAACGTTAATAATTAATATTAATTACTTGAAAATATGAGTATATTTACTCGAGTTAAAGCGCAGGCAGACAGACAGTCAAACCGAAGTCATAAAGAGTTATATTGGAAAATGATAAAAATGGTCACTAGTGATAAGGAAATGGAAACTGTTTAAAATAAATATATAAATAAGAATGATATATAAAAAATAAATCATATGCATGTCCAACACTTCCCTCGAAGTGTGTAAATAATAGTGGTACAGTTACACAAGTCAAATCTTCCAAATTACGCATCATTAGTTAAATTAGTAATGCGGTTTTTGTCAGTCGGATTTAAAGCTGTAGAATCATTAAACTGTAATGACATATATAGATGGATTAAGTGAAACATCTTCATTAGTAATGCTATAAAAGTCAGATGGTGGTACGTTGCTTAAATTTTTTTTTAAGTGCGTCGAAAGTGTACAAGCTTATAAATAAATGTTGTCCAATTTAGATATTTAATTCTTATGGAAACTGTAACACAACATATTACAGTCAAACGCTTTCTTGCTGTATGTGAAGTTACAGCATATTTCATATTCGATATGAAAATTTACTTTCAGTACTAACGTTTGAGAGTTTCAAAATCTATTGATGAATTTTGACATGGAAAACTTATGACTAGTTTGAAAGCCATTCTAAAAATTTCTATAAACGTTCCTTTGACATTTTCAAAACATAATATATTGGTCTTGTCAGAAAGGCTCTTAAAGTAAACTAACATTTTGATGTATGATTCTTCTTCAATACTGTCAAATTTCTTTTATTTAATACTTTTATATAGGGAGTAAAATATTCGTTATATTTGGGTAGTCACAATAAATCATGCACCGAGTATATTTTCGTAAATATAAACTTGTATTCGTATTTATGAATAATAAGCCACAACTATATTAAGCATCGAACTATGAAGTTATTATTGTAACAAATCAAAGGCTTATAGGGCTGAAACTGGGATAAATTTTTATGTAAATAAATAGGGGCACCAAAAATAGTATATATATGTTTTAGAACAAATGAAGTAAATAATTATAAACAAACATTTAATTAAATTCATTTTAAAAGTATAACTTGTGAAAACCGTACATCTTTATTACGGAATCCCATGTTAAATGGGTAGTTTTCATTGTGCCATAGATAGAAATATCATACAATTGTATCTGAAAAAAATATGAAAATCTGTCTATGGCGGAAATGTTTTCAGATATCTCCTGATTCAGTATTAGAGTTGTGGGTGTATTTATTGCAATTATAATTAATCTAGAATTTTCCTTTTAGAATATGACACCAACGTATTATGCATGCTCTATATCATGTACTATATCTGAACTATACATGTTTTTCTTTACAGGAATTTATCTTAATTCAAGTTATTAATTAAGCTGTCAAATCGAATAACAGCATCAACAGAACCATTTAGGAAAATCAATAATATGATTAATAATTGAAGATGCACTGCATTAACATGCTTTTAACACAAATTGCACAAGGATTAAAAACGACAATACTATGTTTAATTCACATATTTCTGCATTCTGCCAAAGAATATAAATTCTATGTAATTTGCAGTCCTATCTTGTTATAGAGATGTAAAACGGTAAGGAACTGTTTTATATAATGAACGGAAATTTAGATACGACAGACATGTATTTCTAAACAAAAATAATTCATTTTGATGAAGGTTCATTGTAGCAGGGTAAGAAATAAATTATGAATAGAAAATATTTCTACATGACGAAATTAGCTGGAAATACTGGGGTAACTTTTCAAATGAATGTTTAAAAAAAATACTAACATATAGATCTATAAATAAGTACCAAATAAAAATATATTTGGTATGAATTTGTTGAAAAAGTGCTAATTTTAGCAGATTTGTGTTCAATTGGAAACACTGTATAATGTACTTGAAAACAAATTTTAATAGGAATAGTATTATAGTAAGCAGGAAATATCGTGTTTGTCAGTTAACCCTCTAGCCGCAGGCGATGTTTCCATTTTCTTATATAAAACCGCGGCCTATTTTTATTCTTAAACACTTATAATTGTTATAAGGATTGAATGTCACCGGAATTTAAAAACAAATTTATTTCAAAATAAGTAAAAGCAGTTTCTTCATGTACATTATAAAAGCAAAGTTTTATTTCAAAATTACGGTGAGAATGTGGCATTTATCGATTCAAAATATTTCAAACTCCGCAGAACTTTCCAAATGACCTAGTATCTGAAATGATATATGTATTATAATTTGTAAACGAATCTCTCTATTTCTAAATAAAAGAAGATAGATTTAACGAAGAAATCGAGTCTCCCCATACTTAAGTACTATAAAAATTGTATGCAACGCCAAAATAGCTTTCCTCGCGGAATTGTAAAGAATAAGTGAAACACGATAGGAGCGTTACGCGCGGCTGGAGGTTTAAAGTATAATTACATTAGATATGGGCTTCGTAATGTAATTTGTTATTTTAACAAATAACTGTTTTTTTTTTGTTTTTTGTTTTTCTTTTTTACATTTTAATATTAGTAGAATATCTATCAAATGAGTACGTAGTTTGAAAATAACATTTATGTAGTAATTCTTATTTATAATCCTAAGCATTTATTTAGCTTATAACTACTAATGAATACATCCCTCCAATTTTCAATTTTATACAATACTAGCAAAACCCGCGACTTTGATCGCGTAATTGCTGAAAAATGTCAAGTGGTATTCGTAGGCCTATTTTCATTAGAGGAAATTTTACTGCCACAGATAATTCAAAAATTACTAATTAAACCACATTTTGAGTACACTTCATTCTTATACTGCATTTGTCGAACATAAGACTTAAATGAATGAGAAGAGCTAAAGTTAATTCCAAATTAATGGTAATTTAGAACGTATTTTGAAGGTTTCCCTTTCATTTCATTTTTCATTCGAAATTTAGAAAATTTTAGAAACAGTTCTAAGCGAGTATTTACATCTTAAAAGTAAGCATCATGTCAAATTCCAGTCTTCTAGTTAAGCAAATTCTGAAATAACTATATCACAGAAATTTCAATTTAAAAACTTTTTTGTTCCTGCACACATTAAAATTTCTAAACTTTAAAAAAACTGTTCTGTGGATGAATTTGTGTCTCTAACGTAACAGCCATGTAAAATTTCAAGTTTCTATCCCTAGAAATTTCAGATAATTCAAACTTTTTAAACATTTTCCAGCTCATTTTACTCTTTTAAATTTCGATTTTTTTTTTTTAAATACCGTTCTTAGCGAGCACTGAAATCTTAAAAAAAGCAACCATGCCAAATTGAAACTTTCTAGACCAGCAGCATCACTAAAATCGCAATTTTAGAAAGTTTTTTTGCTTTTGCACCATTTTTAAATTCGAATTTTGTAACAAAAATATGTGCGAGCATTTACGTCAAAAAATAACAGGCATGTCAAATTTTAACTTTCTATCCCTAACAATTTATTAAAACCCATAATTTATAACGATTTCCGCTCAATTTGCACACTTAAATTTCGAATTTTTAATAAACTGTTGATACCGAGTGTCTGTATCGTAAAAGTTGCCACTATACTAAATTTCAAGTTTCTAACCCGAATAAATCCAATTAAATCATCATGTAGAAGTTTTTAAAACGTTTTCAGCATGTTAAAGTTCGAATTTTTTAGGAACCGGTCTCTTCCTTTGCATTTTAAGCGTAAACACCATGCCAAACACAAAGCTTCTATACCAGCTGCTCCACATAAATTGTAATTTTAGAACGTTTTATTTTTGCTCCTGTGACTTTAAATTTCGCAATTTCAGTAAACTGTTCTGGTTGATGAGTAACAACCAGTTACGTGAGTAACAGCCATGTAAATGTTCAAGTTTCTAGCCTTAACAGCTCCAAATAAATCTTAATTTAGACCGTTTTCAGAATACTTTTCGCGCTTTCTTTCTTTTCAGTTTCAATATTTAAAACAAGTGCTACAAGTTACGTCTTAGAAGCAAAAAACATTTCAAACTTCAAGTTTCCATCCTTAACAATTCCATAGAAATCTATCTCAATTTAGAACGCTTTTCGCAAATTTCACTCTTTTAAATTTCAATTTTTTTAAAATTGTTCTGTGCTACCATCTATATCTCAAAAGCAACAGCCATGTCAAATTTCAAGTTTCTAAACTTAACAATTCCATAGAAATTGTAATTTAGAACGCTTTTAAAACGCTTGCCGGTCAGTACCCCGTTTGAAATTTTTTATTTCTTTACAAACAATTGTTAGCGAGCATTTGTATCTGAAAAGTAACCGCCATGCCAAATATGAAGTTTCTCATCCTGTCAGTATTAAAAAAAAAATCGTTATTTCTTTCTTTAACGTTTTTTCTTTCTTTAGCCTTTTAAATTTCTATTTTTTAAAACTGTTCTGGGTGTGAACTTGCGTCTCAAAAAGTATCAGCCATGTCAAATTTCAAGTTTCTATCCTTAACAATTCCATAGAAATCGTAATTTAGAATGTTTTTAGAAACTTTTCCCTCATATCACCCTTATATATTTCGATTATATATTATTCGATTTATATATTATATATTTTAGAAACTGTTCTTAGCAAGCATTTATATCTTATACGTAAATACCTTGCCCAATTTTAAGTTTCTAATCCCTTCAGTATCACTAAAATTGCATTTTTAGAACGTTTCTTACTCCTGCAACCCCCTGAGGGTAGTGGCACTGACAAAATATAGCCTGTGTTAGAGCAGAGAATTCCACCATAAATTTTCAACCATTATGTTTAAAATCGGTTCAGTAGTTTCAGAGATTCCATAGAAGTTATAATTTAGAATGTTTTTAGAACACGTTTAGCTCATTTCACCTTTTTAAATTTCGAATTTTTTAGAAACTGTTCTTACAGAGCATATACATCTTATAAGTAACTACCATGCCAAACTTCAAATTTCTAGTCCCTTCAGTATTGTAAAAATTTTAATTTTAGAAATTCTTTCGCTATCACACCCATCTGGGATATTGACACCGACATGAAATATAGTCTATGTTAGAGCAGGTACTGTCACCTTTAATTTTCATCATTACGTTTGAAATTGGTTTGATAGTTCCATGAGATTCAATGTAAATTGTAATTTAGAATGTATTTAGAACAATTTTCGCTCATTTCAGCCTTTTAAATATCGAATTCTGTTTAAAATTTGTTCTTAGAGAGTATTTACAGCTTATAAGTAACTACCATACCAAATTTCAAGTTTCTAGCTCTTTCAGTATCGAAAACATCGTAATTATAGAAAGTTTCTCGCTCCTGCAACCCCTGGGGGTAGTGGCACCGACATATGTTACAGCGGGGACTGTCACCATCAATTTTCCACTATCACATTTGAAAAGGGTTCTGTAAGTCAAGAGATTCCACAGAAATTGTAATTTAGAATATTTTTAGAAAACTTTTCGCTTAATTCAGCGTTTTAAATTTCGTTTTTTTTTAAAAACTTGTTCTTAGAGAGCATTTACATCTTATAAGTAACTAACACCAAAATTCAAGTTTCTAGCTCCTTCAGTATCGAAAAAACGAAATTTTAGAAAGTTTTTTTGTCCTACAACCTCTGGGGCTAGTGGCACCGACATAAAATATAGCTTATGGCACAGCAGAGACTGTAACCATCAATTTACCACCATCACTTTTGAAAAGGATTCTGTAGTTCAAGAGATTCGATAAAAATATTAATTTCGAATGTTTTTAGAATACTTTTCGCTCATTTAACCCTTTTAAATTTCGAATTTTATTTTTTTTAGAATTTGTTCTTGGAGAGCATTTACACCTTGTAACTACCATTTTACATGGTAGTTACATCAAGTAACTACCATGCCAAATTTCAAGTTTCTAGCTCCTTAAGTATCGCAAAAATCATAATTTTAGAATCTTTGTCGCTCCTGCACCCCCTGGGGATAGTGGCACCCTCATAAAATATAGCCTATTTTACTGCAGGGATTGTCACCACCAATTTGCCACCATCACGTTTGAAAAAGGTTCGGTACTTCCAGAGATTGAATAGAAATTGTAATTTAGAATGTTTTTAGTACGCTTTTCGCTCAATTCAGCCTTTTAAATTTAGAATTTTTCTTTAATTTGTTCTTAGAAAGCATTTATAACTTGTCGCAATTTTATAACGTTTTTCTCTCCTGCAAACCTCTTGGATTAGTGGCGCCGACATATAGTCTATGTGAGCAGGGATTGTCACCATCAATTTGCCACCATCACTTTTGAAATAGGTTCGGTAGTTCCAGAAATAACCCCTACAAACAAACAAACAAACGTTACTTCTTTATAATATTAGTATAGATATATTATCTTACTCGAACAAATAATTTGATGAGTAGACACCGATTATTCCTACAAATCAATAATATATATGACATTCGTGAACACAAATACTTGAATGCACCTAGTACACTGGCTCAAATCCTTTATTTTTCTTCCAGCCTCATGAGATAAAAACTAGGGAACAACATATTTTACGCCCTCTTTTTATCTATATAAACATGGCCTTTTATTTAAACATGGCCGCTACTAAAACGAACCGTTGATGTTCACATTGTTTGTCTAGATTAGTAGCTTATGAGAAATCGTTTAAGTTAAGAATATTTTGTACTACTGATATTGTATAGAAATTCTAATGAATAGCTATGAAAATTCAAGCACTTACTTTGGGAAAACAAAACAAAATAGCAATGCTATATCTTAGACGCTCAAAACAACCAACGTGCACTTTCAAGTAGACACTCCACTACTGCTGTTGTACACCTACCTGGAGTCGCTCCTCCTTCATTCTACTCCTTAACCCCGAACCTCTATATGCGCAATCTCTCCGACCGCGCCATTTCTCCTGGTTTTACCTTATAATTAATATTATTTATCTGATATGATGTAATATACAGGAATTATAAATATGTTTTTATGTATCAAGTATTTTTATAAATAATATAAAGTACATTTATATTTAATAAAATATATTATTTCGAGTATTTATGGAAGAATTGCAAAACACTAAAACATGTAAAGGTAGGATTTGCTGTCCTGAAATTATTAAGTTATAACTAAAGCCAAAGGAAAATTATTATTTCAAAAATGTTTTCAATATACCTGTAAAGTTACTTTACAGAATCATTTATTTAAAATATTGAAAATGGTTTCAAAATATGTATAATACATATAAAAAATCAAATATATATACATATTTTTTTTTGTCTTTTATTTTTTATCTCATCAGTGAAACAGAACATTGAAGTCAACATCTGCTTAAGATATTATAACGTACTTTACTTTTCGTTTGGAAATTGATTTTCAGGCTTTACTTCTTTGATTTCTTAAGTGTATTTATAAATGTTTTAGATGGAGGATTAATGATTAGTTTGAAAGCCATTCTAAAATAGTATTTACGAATTTCTTTGACAGTTTTAAAAGATAATCTATTGCCCCTGTCAGAAATATTTTTAAAGTAAACAAACATTTTGATGTATGATTTTCGATTACTGATTCCATATTTCTTTCACATTTATATTTTGTTGAAAAAAACAGGTTTTTAGTAGAAAGAAATATTTATTATGAAACATAAATCCCCTGCAATATATTTTACTATTATACACTTAATATGTGTGTGTAAATGCAACTCTTGCTATAATGTTACAGTTATCGCCAATATAAAGAGAGTGTTCATATTATTGAATATTATAATAAATGCTTCCAAAGTATATATATATTATAAATGAAAAAAATAAAATAAATGTGTTTCTTTCTCATTAACGGTTTATTTCTTATTTCATTTTTGTAAGTTTTTGCTTACTGCAAAGCTTTTATAACATATTTTCAATCCACTTCGAAAATTATCTCTTTAGTCTTTGCGTCTTTGAATTTTAAAGTGTATTGATAAATGTTCGAGGTGGGCGATGAATGACAAATTTGAAACTTTCTCCAAAATTGGCTTTAAACATTTTTTTGACAGTTTCAGAACATAATCGATTGATTCTGTCATAAATCTTATAAAAATATTCTAATGAATTGATATACGATTTGCGAATACTTTTTCCCTATTCCTATCACTTTCACAACTTCTTTCATATAATATAAATTTTAAACAAAAATGAATATATATTATAAAACATAAATCCTCTGCAATATCATCTAAATATATCTATTTATTTACTGCATGTATATTTGCATCTCCTGTGCGGTCATTTATATTTTGTTCTGAAAGTGAAGTTAAAAAATAAAATAAAGTAAATAAAAACAATTATGCAAATACCATCTAGAATAATGAGAGTAAATTTGAACATGTAAACTTATGTATTAATAATAAGCTATATTTCAATTATTCGTGAATCTAATACACTCTTATACCATTCTTTCCCAGAAAATTCAAAAACAGAGGAAATATTCGTTTCTAATCTTCACTCCAGGCAACAAAGCAAGATGATTTACCGAACCCAAGCCTGTTATTTAATTGCTGGGTGTGCCAGAGCATTGTCGTCTACAAAATATATCATGGGTATCATGTTACTATTGTAACGAATTTAGAAATATTCCTTGCTAGCCAATATTTTGAATGTTAGTGAAGAAAAATTTTCATATATTTATTGAGCATATATATGAAGATTTACATTTTAATAGCTCCATCAATCGATATTTGTTTCGATAATTTTTTTATCATATGAGAAATTTTACAATAAGAATGTTTAACACACAATTTTTATTTTCCGAAAAAAAAAAATATTTTTATGATAAGAACAAGAGAGAAGCATGTTATAAGCTGCAGTTTTATAATTAATGCTACACTTATAATTTGCTTAGAGGCGTGTACATATAGAAATTACATCAAAAATTTAAATTGTTAATCCTAAAACCTAATGTTTATGTTGTATTCGGTATTGTCGGTAAATAACACCTTGCCACACAGGAAGTCGTTCGGTGAGGTAGTCCAGGAAATCTGCATACTTAAAATTTGTAACTCCAAATATTTAATTAATTTTTAATCGTTGGAAAGCAGATTGGAATGCGGGTGTCTTTGAAGTTAGGTGATAAAACTAGTTGACGTTAGGAGGTGTAATATTTGATTCGCCTATTTAAATCTTCTAGAAATCGAATTCTGTTAAAAAATGCATAGGTTACAATTCATGTTTTTCCCGAAATATATTTTTCATATAGTTTAGAATTTAAGTTTAAAAAAAAATTAAAAAAGTAACCTATAAATGCTTTCACATAAATTCATTTCTAGACGATTCAAATACGTGAATCTAAAAATAAAGCTGATTACACAAAGTAATTTTATATGTTTTAGTTATGCTTAAAACACTTTTCCCATTGTAAACTGTTTTACAACAGTCATAAATGAATTTAACACTAGTTGTTGCAAATATTAAACCTGTGGAATTCCTAAGCTATTCGATCGAATGACTTCTTATTTGTTATCCTCAAAAAAAAAAAAAAGTAACCTATAAATGCTTTCACATAAATTCATTTCTAGACGATTCAAATACGTAAATCTAAAAATAAAGCTGATTACACAAAGTAATTTTATATGTTTTAGTTATGCTTAAAACACTTTTCTCATTGTAAACTGTTTTACAACAGTCATAAATGAATTTAACACTAGTTGTTGCAAATATTAAACCTGTGGAATTCCTAAGCTATTCGATCGAATGACTTCTTATTTGTTATCCTCAAAAATAAAAAAAAGTAACCTATAAATGCTTTCACATAAATTCATTTCTAGACGATTCAAATACGTGAATCTAAAAATAAAGCTCATTACAGAAAGTAATTTTATATGTTTTAGTTATGCTTAAAACACTTTTCTCATTGTAAACTGTTTTGCAACAGTCATAAATGAATTTAACACTAGTTGTTCAAATATTAAACCTGTGGAATTCCTAAGCTATTCGATCGAATGACTTCTTATTTGTTATCCTCACATAAAAATTACCAAACAATCCAATTCCGATGGCTAAGTTAGGTGATTTAAATCTTCTAGAAATCGAATTCTGTTAAAAAATGCATAGGTTACAAATTCATGTTTTTCCCGAAATATATTTTTCATATAGTTTAGAATTTAAGTTAAAAAAAAAATAAAAAAAGTAACCTATAAATGCTTTCACATAAATTCATTTCTAGACGATTCAAATACGTGAATCTAAAAATAAAGCTCATTACACAAAGTAATTTTATATGTTTTAGTTATGCTTAAAACACTTTTCTCATTGTAAACTGTTTTGCAACAGTCATAAATGAATTTAACACTAGTTGTTGTAAATCTTAAACATGTAGAATTCCTAAGCTATTCGATCGTATGACTTCTTATTTGTTATCCTCACATAAAAATTACCAAACAATCCAATTCCAATGGCTAAGTTAGGTGATTTAAATCTTCTAGAAATCGAATTCTGTTTAAAAATGCATAGGTTACAAATTCATGTTTTTCCCGAAATATATTTTTCATATAGTTCAGAATTTAGGTTTTCAAAAAAATACGTGAATCTAAAAATAAAACTCATTACAGAAAGTAATTTTTGACGTTTTAGTTATGCTTAAAATACTTTTCTCATTGTAAACTGTTTTGCAACAGTCATAAATTAATTTAACATTAGTTGTTGCAAATATTAAACCTGCAGAATTCCTAAGCTATTCGATCGAATGACTTCTCATTTATTATCCTCAGATAAAAATTAACAAACAATCCAATTCCGATGGCTAAGTTAGGTGATTTAAATCTTCTAGAAATCGAATTCTGTTAAAAAATGCATAGGTTACAAATTCATGTTTTTCCCGAAATATATTTTTCATATAGTTTAGAATTTAGGTTTTCAAAAAAATACGTGAATCTAAAAATAAAACTCATTACAGAAAGTAATTTTTGACGTTTTAGTTATGCTTAAAAGACTTTTCTCATTGTAAACTGTTTTGCAACAGTCATAAATTAATTTCACATTAGTTGTTGCAAATATTAAACCTGCAGAATTCCTAAGCTATTCGATCGAATGACTTCTCATTTATTATCCTCAGATAAAAATTAACAAACAATCCCATTCCGATGGCTAAGTTAGGTGATTTAAATCTTCTAGAAATCGAATTCTGTTAAAAAATGCATAGGTTACAAATTCATGTTTTTCCCGAAATATATTTTTCATATAGTTTAGAATTTAGGTTTTCAAAAAAATACGTGAATCTAAAAATAAAACTCATTACAGAAAGTAATTTTTGACGTTTTAGTTATGCTTAAAAGACTTTTCTCATTGTAAACTGTTTTGCAACAGTCATAAATTAATTTAACATTAGTTGTTGCAAATATTAAACCTGCAGAATTCCTAAGCTATTCGATCGAATGACTTCTCATTTATTATCCTCAGATAAAAATTAACAAACAATCCAATTCCGATGGCTAAGTTAGGTGATTTAAATCTTCTAGAAATCGAATTCTGTTAAAAAATGCATAGGTTACAAATTCATGTTTTTCCCGAAATATATTTTTCATATAGTTTAGAATTTAGGTTTTCAAAAAAATACGTGAATCTAAAAATAAAACTCATTACAGAAAGTAATTTTTGACGTTTTAGGTATGCTTAAAAGACTTTTCTCATTGTAAACTGTTTTGCAACAGTCATAAATTAATTTCACATTAGTTGTTGCAAATATTAAACCTGCAGAATTCCTAAGCTATTCGATCGAATGACTTCTCATTTATTATCCTCAGATAAAAATTAACAAACAATCCCATTCCGATGGCTAAGTTAGGTGATTTAAATCTTCTAGAAATCGAATTCTGTTTAAAAATGCATAGATTACAAATTCATGTTTTTCCCGAAATATATTTTTCATATAGTTTAGAATTTAGGTTTTCAAAAAAATACGTGAATCTAAAAATAAAACTCATTACAGAAAGTAATTTTTGACGTTTTAGTTATGCTTAAAAGACTTTTCTCATTGTAAACTGTTTTGCAACAGTCATAAATTAATTTCACATTAGTTGTTGCAAATATTAAACCTGCAGAATTCCTAAGCTATTCGATCGAATGACTTCTTATTTGTTATCCTCACATAAAAATTACCAAACAATCCAATTCCAATGGCTAAGTTAGGTGATTTAAATCTTCTAGAAATCGAATTCTGTTTAAAAATGCATAGGTTACAAATTCATGTTTTTCCCGAAATATATTTTTCATATAGTTCAGAATTTAGGTTTTCAAACAAATACGTGAATCTAAAAATAAAACTCATTACAGAAAGTAATTTTTGACGTTTTAGTTATGCTTAAAAGACTTTTCTCATTGTAAACTGTTTTGCAACAGTCATAAATTAATTTAACATTAGTTGTTGCAAATATTAAACCTGCAGAATTCCTAAGCTATTCGATCGAATGACTTCTCATTTATTATCCTCAGATAAAAATTAACAAACAATCCAATTCCGATGGCTAAGTTAGGTGATTTAAATCTTCTAGAAATCGAATTCTGTTAAAAAATGCATAGGTTACAAATTCATGTTTTTCCCGAAATATATTTTTCATATAGTTTAGAATTTAGGTTTTCAAAAAAATACGTGAATCTAAAAATAAAACTCATTACAGAAAGTAATTTTTGACGTTTTAGTTATGCTTAAAAGACTTTTCTCATTGTAAACTGTTTTGCAACAGTCATAAATTAATTTCACATTAGTTGTTGCAAATATTAAACCTGCAGAATTCCTAAGCTATTCGATCGAATGACTTCTCATTTATTATCCTCAGATAAAAATTAACAAACAATCCCATTCCGATGGCTAAGTTAGGTGATTTAAATCTTCTAGAAATCGAATTCTGTTAAAAAATGCATAGGTTACAAATTCATGTTTTTCCCGAAATATATTTTTCATATAGTTTAGAATTTAGGTTTTCAAAAAAATACGTGAATCTAAAAATAAAACTCATTACAGAAAGTAATTTTTGACGTTTTAGTTATGCTTAAAAGACTTTTCTCATTGTAAACTGTTTTGCAACAGTCATAAATTAATTTAACATTAGTTGTTGCAAATATTAAACCTGCAGAATTCCTAAGCTATTCGATCGAATGACTTCTCATTTATTATCCTCAGATAAAAATTAACAAACAATCCAATTCCGATGGCTAAGTTAGGTGATTTAAATCTTCTAGAAATCGAATTCTGTTAAAAAATGCATAGGTTACAAATTCATGTTTTTCCCGAAATATATTTTTCATATAGTTTAGAATTTAGGTTTTCAAAAAAATACGTGAATCTAAAAATAAAACTCATTACAGAAAGTAATTTTTGACGTTTTAGTTATGCTTAAAAGACTTTTCTCATTGTAAACTGTTTTGCAACAGTCATAAATTAATTTCACATTAGTTGTTGCAAATATTAAACCTGCAGAATTCCTAAGCTATTCGATCGAATGACTTCTCATTTATTATCCTCAGATAAAAATTAACAAACAATCCCATTCCGATGGCTAAGTTAGGTGATTTAAATCTTCTAGAAATCGAATTCTGTTAAAAAATGCATAGGTTACAAATTCATGTTTTTCCCGAAATATATTTTTCATATAGTTTAGAATTTAGGTTTTCAAAAAAATACGTGAATCTAAAAATAAAACTCATTACAGAAAGTAATTTTTGACGTTTTAGTTATGCTTAAAAGACTTTTCTCATTGTAAACTGTTTTGCAACAGTCATAAATTAATTTCACATTAGTTGTTGCAAATATTAAACCTGCAGAATTCCTAAGCTATTCGATCGAATGACTTCTCATTTATTATCCTCAGATAAAAATTAACAAACAATCCCATTCCGATGGCTAAGTTAGGTGATTTAAATCTTCTAGAAATCGAATTCTGTTAAAAAATGCATAGGTTACAAATTCATGTTTTTCCCGAAATATATTTTTCATATAGTTTAGAATTTAGGTTTTCAAAAAAATACGTGAATCTAAAAATAAAACTCATTACAGAAAGTAATTTTTGACGTTTTAGTTATGCTTAAAAGACTTTTCTCATTGTAAACTGTTTTGCAACAGTCATAAATTAATTTAACATTAGTTGTTGCAAATATTAAACCTGCAGAATTCCTAAGCTATTCGATCGAATGACTTCTCATTTATTATCCTCAGATAAAAATTAACAAACAATCCAATTCCGATGGCTAAGTTAGGTGATTTAAATCTTCTAGAAATCGAATTCTGTTAAAAAATGCATAGGTTACAAATTCATGTTTTTCCCGAAATATATTTTTCATATAGTTTAGAATTTAGGTTTTCAAAAAAATACGTGAATCTAAAAATAAAACTCATTACAGAAAGTAATTTTTGACGTTTTAGTTATGCTTAAAAGACTTTTCTCATTGTAAACTGTTTTGCAACAGTCATAAATTAATTTCACATTAGTTGTTGCAAATATTAAACCTGCAGAATTCCTAAGCTATTCGATCGAATGACTTCTCATTTATTATCCTCAGATAAAAATTAACAAACAATCCCATTCCGATGGCTAAGTTAGGTGATTTAAATCTTCTAGAAATCGAATTCTGTTAAAAAATGCATAGGTTACAAATTCATGTTTTTCCCGAAATATATTTTTCATATAGTTTAGAATTTAGGTTTTCAAAAAAATACGTGAATCTAAAAATAAAACTCATTACAGAAAGTAATTTTTGACGTTTTAGTTATGCTTAAAAGACTTTTCTCATTGTAAACTGTTTTGCAACAGTCATAAATTAATTTAACATTAGTTGTTGCAAATATTAAACCTGCAGAATTCCTAAGCTATTCGATCGAATGACTTCTCATTTATTATCCTCAGATAAAAATTAACAAACAATCCAATTCTGATGGCGAAGTTAGGTGATACCCTTGAAAATTTCACGTTGTTAGAATTTTTCTATGTAGAAGATCTTCTAAGAAGATTGAAAGTACAGCATTAATTACTAAACGTCATTGCTAGACAATTGTTAAAAGCCACATTTTTATAAGATTTTTTCCTGTTAGTATGTGAGCGTTTTCTTTTGTTTATTGGGTGTTCGTCGACTTCTAGAAATTTTAAATCTCATTGCATTTCTAATAAAGCAAGATAAGATGTGCTGAATTTTTTTTAGCATTTTTTTTATTATTTATTTAAAAATAATTTTTTTGTAGGGATTAAAATGAGATATGCTAAAATCTTTGACTGAATAAATTGTTTTCCAGCCTGATTTTCTTTACAACAATTGTTTGCTGTACTGCTCTCTCTTAGCACTTCACACTGTCTAAAGGCTTTTTAATAAACTTGAATTACTACCTTGAAAATCGTTTCAGATAGTTGATACACTTAAAGTTTGAAAGAATCATTTTTGAACTGATAGCTACTAATATTTTAAATTACACTTTTTATCTAATGTTCCTTTATGCTAAGTTCTCTTGGTAAAACAAAAACACAAACAAGCTAGTAATAGAACATCTTTCATACTACAAGTATAATATTAAAATTTTTGGGGGGATATTATATTTTGTGTATATTCTTAGTGGTTGTTTCAATGCCTCTTTGTATATGAGAATTTTCAATGTAATGAATTACATTTGTAACGTCGATAAGTAGAAAAATTACATCGTTCACTAAATTTTACCAAACATTGTGTTTCTGAATGTGCAGGGTGTTTAAAATTCGACCGACAAATTAAGAAAGATGATAGAAGGCATCAAGAGAATGAAAACGTATTGTTGGACATGGAGTCGCAAACCACATTGAGAGAGTGCAAATCGCGAAAAGAGCATGTAGGCTCTGAATCTAGAGGAGACGAAAGGTGGATGTCAGTCGATCACTGAATTCACCGTTCTGAATCCATGTACTGCAGACTGTTGAAGTATCTGTCCCTTACGCCATGGTTTCTGTTTTTCACTCTTAGTTGAGATATACAAATGCGTATAGCTTAACTGGTAAGTTAACTGTGTTATCTGGTAATAAATAACTGTTCCAACACAAATTAGCGCTATTGAGGTAGTAAGCACGTGTAGCATTCAGTTGCTTGTTTCAATGAGTATCATAATGACTGACTACACGAACCAGGAATACGCTGATATGCATTTGTTGTACAGTCGAGCCGAAGACAATGAGTGTTTAGAACAGCGGCTGTACCAACAGCAATATCCGAGGACGCGTTATCCGCACCATACTACCTTCGCCACGATCACTTGACTATTACGGGAGACGGGTACCTTCCACTCAGCAAGGCCTGATTCAAGGAGACCGCGCACTGTACGCAATTCTCAAATGGAAAAATCCCTGCTGCAGTGATTTGTCGATTGCCTGTCGACAATTACAAGAGCAGTTGCAGCACAAATTGATGTTCCGCACACGGCGCGGCGGTCTGGAATTTTTTGCATATTAATCAAAGACAACTATTCCCGTCGTGAACAGTTTGGGCAGTGGATGCTTTACATCATCACATATTCTAACCCTCAATTTCATGCCACTGTTTTATTTAGTGACGAGACCAGCTTTTCGCGAGAAGCCGTTGTTAACAAACATAATGCGCACATGTAGGCGATGTATAATTTCCATGCCAGTGTACCTGGAAATCGCAGCAGAAGTTTATTTTCAACGTGTGGGCAGGAATCCTCGGTGATTATCTCTTGAAGCCGTACTTGCTGCCCGAACGTCTGAATGGAGCAACAGATTTTCTGCTAAACATCCTCCCAGAATTGCTGCAAAGTGTGCCGGCCGCAGTGCAGCGAGACAAGGGATCCATGCATGATGGTGCCCTTGCACATTCTCCCCTCCAAGTGTGTAATCACCTCGATGTTACATACCCCAGGATGCGCATTGGGCGCGCGTGACTCGTTTCATGGCCTCCGTGTTCGTCGGTTCTCAATACGTGTGAATTTGTACTATGCGGTAACCTTGCGGTAACCAAAAATCACTCGTTTATTTGACGCCTTCGTACACAACGCAGGTTCGCATAGCGCGGATTGTGGTCGCTGCGGGAGACATCAAGAGCATACCAAATAGCTTCGAGCGCATCCGGGAATCGTACTTACGTCATTGTACACAATGCAATGAGCTCAGCGGGAGCCACTTCGAACAACACTTCTAATAATTAATCAAATAAATCTTTTTGTAGTTTGTATCGTACTTTTGTCTTTCCAGTGGGACGTCGAAACCTTCATGCGTTTTTCGCGATTTTCACCCGCTTAGTGTGGTTTACGAACACTTATACCAGGGTACGTCTTCATCTTCTTGATGCCTTCTATCACCTCTCTTAATTTATCGGTCTAATTTTGGAACACCCTGTATAATCAGTGTATATATAGCTGCTTATTCCTTGAAAAATAAAACGGTGTTAAAATTTTCTATCCCCCTCGAATTTTGAGATATATTACTTTCAAGTTTGGAATATATGGGTAAATTTATGGGTATTAAGATAAAACTAAATTGTTATTTTAAATGTATTTAATATACGAACTGGATTTAATGGTAATTTTTGGCACAGTTCAGTAATATATTAAAATTAATTTTTAACTAAAAATATCAACTAAAATACAAAATCTTCAAAATAATATAGCTTTTAATTTAAAATTTTATAAATATTTCTTTTATGGGATTTAAAAATTTAAATATGAAAATATAAAAATTCCTTCAAATAATGAAATATTAGAATAATTAATTTGTGAAATGTAAAAAATGTTCTTTAACTATTTTTTTATATAATAAATATGATTAAATCTACAATTAATCATTAAATCTAACTGCAATAACTGCAATAGTTGTAAAAGTAGAATTTTTTTATAAGGTTGGTTTACAAGATTACAGAAAACTCCCCTAAACGAAGTGTGTATAATTCCACCAGAATAAGTGGTCCTACTATGACATATACTCCATTATGATTAATTTATTCCAAATGCATATTTTGACGTGAACAGGTGAAAACAATTGCTTTGGTTTTCGATTGACATTTGTACTAATGAGAAGCTTCTTTCAAAATTGAAGTAATTTATTTTATTTTGTAATATTAAGGCGTATTTTTGTTTATTAAATGTGTTTTTTTTTTATAATTACAATTTCTGTATTTAATATTTAATTAGTTCTTGTATTAGTGCTAGATGTCATTAAAACTTAAAATGCACTAATATGTCTTACTCTGAAAACAAATTTTTGGATATATATATAAATTTAATTATATCTTGTAAATCTTCAAAATTTCTCATTTGTTATATAAATGCATATGTATAAATGTGTCTCTATCATTTTATCTTTAAAATGCTACAAATTATATTTTTAACTGAAAATATATAATTTAAAAGAAATAAATATATTTTTAAAATATTTTCTATGCAACCCGAATCAAATAACAAGCTTGATTGACAAGATTCATTTCTGTGTTAGGGTAAAGATCATAAACCAGCAAGTAATTTAACTCAGCTGTTCTCTGTGACATCTTATTAAATTTTGGTTAAAAGGCGTTATGCGGCATCTCGGGTTAATATTTAGAGGAAAGATAAACTTAAAGTTCGAAGTAACTGGAAATAGTTTAAGCAGGATTTATAGGATGTTTATCAGAAAATATAAAGTAAATAATTTTACTTGACTGAATTTACGAAAGTGTGTTTTTCAGTAAAAAAGTAAGCTTAATATTTTAAAACATATATTAAAATATTCTAAATACATGTTTTTCGTTGAAGATAATGCGTAAAAACAGACGTCTAAATTATATATATATATATATATATATATATATATATATATATATATATATATATATATATATATATATATATATTATTTATTTATTTATTTATTTATTTTAAGAGTAAGCTCAATGTAAACATCCAAAATGTTTTCTGACCGTTATCCCTAAAATTAGAGATTTTAACAAAATTTTCTTTTACTAAGAATTTTGAAAAATTAGATTAAAATATGCATCCCAATGCTGTGCGTAAGATGGAAAAAATAATGATTCAGATTTTGAAAAAAGTGATATTTTATGTATACCGTGATAAATCATTTATAAAATAATTTCTGTTTCCTCCTTGTTTAGATTTAAACTTCATGAGATATTTCTATATATTTTTGCTTATAAATATAATTTATGCAATGTAAGATATGTTTTTTGCCAATTTTGTTTAATCTCTAAACTGGTGATCTAGTTGTGTATTTCGATAAATACAGTAGTTTACTAAAATATTTCTTTTGATTTTTTATACGTTTATTATGCATAAAAACAAGTGAGCACTTACAATTAATATATAAAGGATGTTAGTTTTATTTATGAGATATGCTATAAGCTTAAAACTCAGAGGTAGTTACAAATAGTTAATTTTGGGACGATTTTGACATTTGGAGGTACCCTATTTGATGCGTACTGTCTCCACTTTAAGCAGTGCAATTTGCAAAGCTATATTTTATTAAATATTTGAATAGCTTTTAGACAGTATCTGATAAATTTTATAAATAAAAATATATCAGTACACAATATTGTCTCAAATCATTCGTATCTTGATGTCCAGGATTTGGATAACTTAAAATAAATAGCTTTGAGATTTCATTTATTAAATTAGATTTCTGAAAATATTTGAAGAAATAACTCCTTAAAAAAAGACAAGCTAAAATTTACCCTACATAATAAGATATACTATAAATTATGCATGGAACTTCTATTTTATATCTATGTTATAATTACTCCTGTGTTGACTGCACTTAATTTAATTATAAATCACGTTTAAAAACAATATTTTGCTTTTTTTTTAAATTAATTTCAAAGTTACATTTTTATGTAAGATTTTTTGGAAACAACGATATTTAATTGTTGATATCAGACCGCGACGCATCTACCGTATTTAGCATCTGATGTTTAAAAAAAAATTACATTTTTATTTTAATTTACGATCCATCGATTGTAATACATGGTGACGCTGATGGTATGATGTCTGAATCGGGGTAACAACCGCAGCAACCTGTGCTATTATTCTGATATCATAGTACAAGTACAAACCAATTTAGATCTACTGTATAAGTTTTAGAATACACTGTTAGGAAGGTTTTACGTCAAGAGTTTTTTTTTAAACACAGAAAATCCTACTTATACATGGGTTCGAAGTAGTCCGCTTTTTGAATACCAGTATTGTCTTAGAAAAGTTTTATTTTTAGATTTTTCTTGCAAATCTTGTAGAAACCAGACGGTTAAATGTAGCACAAATGTTATAGAAACTTACGCTGAAAATTAGTAATAGAAAATGCTGGTATTTAGAAGGCGGACCATTTGGGAACCCTGATTTTATGATACAGTAAATGAATAATGAACATAGTATCAAACATTTCATATTTTTAAATGTGAATAAAATATGAAAATACAGTCCATAACCACAAAGCCTAACTAGACATTGTTTCACTAATATTATTAATACTTTATTTCTCGGTTTCGATAGTAACTATAAGTATTAAAATCCTTTGATCATAATTGCCATAGTAGTAATACTTTAAATTTTGTATATAATATAAATAGTAAATAAATACTTTAAATTTTTTCTTTCTAAAATCATTCAGGAATTACAATAGTGAGTGATGTAATCTCGAGTCAAAAATAAAAACTAAACTTATTACATTTTAGCTTCATTCCTTCAAGTATATGTATCATTATTATTTTGATAATTGGAATATTTCAGTAAAATCATATTTAAAGTCTTACTTATTCAAAAATAGAAAACATTTTTCCAACGCACTCTTCTTAAAGCTCTTGATATGTTAAAACATTTTAATCGCATATATAGGGAAAATATCATCTTATTCATATAATTTTTACATACCAATTTTGATCGGATGTCATTTTTTATTTTCCAATTTGAAGTAATCCAAGTATTTTTGCTAAAAGAAAAATATGTCCTAAACATCTTCAAGGATCTTGGTGGATAGAGATCTTAACACTTCAATGTCCTTGTAATTTTTTCCGGATATAGATTTTAACATGAAGATTTACTCCAGAAAAGCTTTTTTAAAATGCAGAACATGAATCTTTTTAAAACAATAGTTTTTCTCTAGCGAACATTATCTCCTGTCCCAACAATTAAATGTACTGTTTGTATTTGCTAATCTGCAATAGCACTGAACATAAACCGCAAAGAAATTTTCGCTACTCGTTCTTAGATTTTCTATGGCTAGACTGAGATATTTTCTTAACATATTTTACAGGTGTTCCTTTTTCCCTTAAATCTTCGCATGATTATGACATTAATTGCGTATTATTTTTATGACAGTGCCTGTTAGTTAAAATTTGAAGAATCATTTTTCACAACGACTTCGAATCGGAAAAAATACGATGTTCACTGCAGGCTGTAGATATATGTTACACACGCATCCCCACTTAAATATCTTTAATTTTAAAAATAACAATAAATAAAATGTATTGTTAAATATTTTTTAGAATATTGTACAGATAGTTTAAATTTTGTTACCATCTCACTCAGCATACTTTTCAACTGTCAGACACTTAGCATGAAAATGTTTTTTTAAACGGTAATTATAAATACTATAATGAAAAAATATAATGATAAATAATAATATAATAATATAATTATAAATAATAAATGATATAAATACGTATTCAAAGGAATGTTATACATGTTTTAGCTGCTGTAAACAGAAATGATACCGGGTTGCCAACATACATGTATCATTTGTAGTGATTTGTAGATTTTTTCCATGCATAAATTAATATAATGGCATGTATATCAATTTCTAAATTCATTTTCTTGTCATAATAAAAAACTATACAGGAAAGTCCAACCTTCCTTTCAATTGAATAAAAAAAACTGAAACTTTATATTGCATTTACTGTAAAAATGAACATTTTACAATAAAATATATTTTAATGACTCAAATAAATTAGATGGATTTAAAAATACATTTCTCAAAAAAATCACGTTAGTACACACTAAAATTTTGTAAAAGTACGAGTTTCGAAGATCTTTAATATGATATGTGATGCCTTTAATGTAATACAGATGCTATTTTTAGAAGTGCCAATAAGAAATCCTAGAGAGTTCCCGGACGCAGCTGTGTCCTTTTCATTGCCTTCTGTAAAGGAAACTAGAAGATATTCCTAACTCAAGTGCAGCAGTTTTTTTAATTCTCATATAGGAATTTCTCCGATTAGTTTCCCTTTTTTAAATGTTTCATAAATCAGATTCCTTATAAGCGGAAAGAATAAATTTCTCTTGGTGTATGTTTTTATTACTTGGAATAGATAAAAGCAGTATGCAAAGAAGTGGGGAATGTATGACTGAACTATTACACTTTTAAAAAAGAAAATCATTTTTTGATACATTTAGAAGGTTTAAAAAATATAATATAACTTCTTCCAGGATACGAAGAATTCCGAAAAGCTTCCCTTTATCTTCTGAAACCTGTTATTATACCTGTATGAGATATAAGAAAGTTTTGGGATTGGCACATCCGACTAGTTATTATGTGATATTATTAGTGTTTTGTTGTAGTTTGTTTTATTTAAGTCTGATTTTAAAATGTATTTTTAATTTCTCATATATACTTGATTGTTTATAGATTTTTGTTTTACTATTAACATGAGATATATAAATAAAATAAATAATAATTACCAAACGATTTCCGATATTTGAAAAAGCATTTCTGAAATTAAATTGTATTGGGCTGATCCTAATGTTCGGAAACGTTTCTGAGTAGTATTTGTTTCATTGTGTTAATCAATTTTCTTAACCATATTATAGAGTGGTACACACTCTGAAGTAAACATGTCTATGTTCAGCAGACAAGCATTCTAAATTAACAGCATTATTTTTAACATTAAAATTAGCATAATATTGCATGCAGAAAATTAGTCACGCCGCGGAAAATATTTATTTGTGAATTGATGCATCCAAAAAACGGGTTGAGAACATTTTTTTAAAAAGGGTAAAAACTATTGAAAAACGTTTAGGAAAATAATGTGCAGTAGATGGGACTTTGCTTCAGAAATCCTTCTATAATCTCGGAAATGTATTTTATTTTCTGAGGTTTCTAAAAAACAATAAACGCCTTTCCTGAATCAGGTATAACTCTGAAGAATTTCTTATATTTTCGTAAACCATATTGCCATATTATGAAGCATCATTCTTTTTTTTTTACAGTGTTTTGTAAATATTAGAAATTAATAGGTATTCAAATATTGTATTATACTACTGTACGTATTATACAATATAAACACATTATTGTATTTAAAGCACACACACACACAATATATACATATATATGTGTGTGTTTCTATCACGTATCTATCATTCTATGTATGTATTTAAATAAGATATATGTATACGTTCAAAATTCATGCCATTCTCAAAAAAAGCTTTTTTGGAATTTATTCCATTTCGTAGTACAGGAAAATTACATGAATCATGTCAGGAAAATATGTGCTGAAACCTAATTTAATTTTTGGAGATGTTTATTTATACATATAATAAAATAAAAAAAGTTAAATAAATTTAAGTGTTATTAATTAAGTGTTATAAATTTAAGTTAAGAAATATAGCATCCCCCCTCCCCCTCCCAGTCTCACTCTTAAAAGAAAATCATGCTGTATGCTCCTAATAAAGAAATCACAACGTGTGCAGTGATTGCTTTCCTACGGCTTTTGAATCGAATGTAGTTTTTTCTCGATTTAATGTACTACATCATATGTGATAATATATTGCTAACGTTTAATAACGTGAAACACCGTCAATAAACATCAAACAAAATAAATTAACGTCAAATTGAATTCGGTCCTGAATAATTATTGATCGACTTTGATTAATCTTTCTTTTAAGTTAGAATAAAAATATACTCTTAGTTATACTTAAATATAATCTATTTCATGTTATTATGAGATTCTAAGAACATTTCTATTAAATATAAAACATTCTAATAAAATTTGTGCTAGATGATGTGTGCATGTATATATATATATATATATATATATATATATATATAATTATAAAATTAATCTGACTGTAAGAGTGACAATTTAAAGAGATATAGGGGCGTGTTTGGAAGGGTTACTCGGTAAACAGCAATGATATTTGAAAAACAGATCGATGCAATTTACCATAGGCGCAGGCAAGGGGAAAGGAGCAATTCATCTTTCACGTGCTTGATAATTAAAAAGAATAGTAGGGGCCTACGTGGCCGAGTGGTTAAGGCACCACGCCGCTAATCGCTTGCGAGTGTAGGAGGTTGTGGGTTCAATTCCCACTGGTTCCATTGCACACACACTTTGTGTGGAACCCCCAGGTTGTGTCTCTTGTGTTGTCATGTTTCCTTGTACTATATCGTCAAGATGTATGTAATTGTAGAATTCATGTATATGTTTCTGTGAATAATAAATAAATGTATATGGATCATTCGAGACGACAACCTTGTAGCTATAGGTCTCAAAGCCCACCTCTCTTCAAAGAATAGTAAAATCGTTCTTATCAAGTGATTCAAAATAATTAAGAACTTAGAAAATCATAAAGTAAGTCATTTGGGTTCTGTCCTCCTGAAATTTCGGTGGCATTAAATTTTTAGATAGGTTTTGCTTTTTACATTCATTTTTTTCAACTAACTGGATTTCTGCAAGCAGGCTGCTCTAACGAAAAAAAAATTACTGTTCAATCTCCTTCTTTTTCTACTCTTTCGTATTGTTGAATATTTATGATTTTTAATTGTGAAATTTCTAAATTGCTCGTTGTACTCATATATTTAAAAAAACCGTCTGACACGGAGTATTTTGTTAAAACAATTCTTAATTCAGCTCATATCATGTTTATTCTCTCCAATTTAAAACATAAGTCCATGGCTTTAGCAGCATTCGCATTCGTTTGAAATTCTTGCTCCAACTTGGGCTTCGCTCTGTCGGCGCCCACGGAACGTACTGATACTTCATAAGGTAAACCTAGGATAGTCTGCGCACAATTCAAAAGAATAGCAATAAAAAATCTAAATATTAATTTTTTGCTAAACTATTCATGAATAATTTTTACTTCATTTGTTTTTTATGCACTTCCATTGCTATTTTGTTGTTATGCTGCAATTTAATAGAACAGTTGTAATAAAACCAAGAAAGTTATTTTGCGCAATCTGTCCTTACAGGGTTGGTGTGATTGCGCACATGGGTAGGAGAGATTGTTACTAATAATAACTACAATTAAATTGTTAACAATAATAATTACACTTCAATGACATCGCTGTAAGGTTTTTGTGAACAAATATTATTGTATTAGGAGTGAATATTTCAACCTAATGATTAAAGAATCAGAAAAAGGAAATAATTTTAAAAACGATTAAAAAATTTTAATTAAAGGGAAAAAAATTAAAGAATCAGAAAAAGCAAGTCCAGATAAGATTACAAAATAAAATTATGTTGCTTAATAACACGTTTAACTTAAAATTAGTCCATTTTAATTTTTAATTTTTTATGCAAATTTACCAATAGAGATTCTCATATCATCTTGCACAGCTGCGTAATCTCTCCTAGCATGGAAACGAATGGGAACACTGCGCCATCTCTCCTAAGTAGCAGATGCGCAAACTCTCCAATTTCGGTGGGAGATATTGCGCGGCCTTTTATTTAAACATGACCTCTTCTAAAACGAACCGTTGATGTTCACATTGTTAGTCTAGATTAGTAGCTTATGAGAAATCATTTAAGTTTAAAATATTATGCACTATTGACATTGTATAGAAATTCTGATGAATAGCTATGAAATTCAAGCAAGTTCTTTGGGAAAACAAAACAAAATAGCAATACTTTATCTTAAACGCTCAAAGCAATCAACGTGTACTTTCAAGTAGACACTCCACTACTGTTGTTGTACAACTACCTGGAGTCGCGGCGCGCTCACTCTACTCTTTCCCCCCGAACCTCTATGTGCGCAATCTCTCCGACCGCGCCATCTCTCCTGGCTTTACCTTATCTGTAGGAAAAAGTGAAATTAAAACATTGAATAAGTATGATAATAGTACAGAAGTTGTCACAGCACAATGTTATAAATTTATTTAAAAAAATGATTAAAATTGAGAATTAAAAATATTTTTTTATGTTTGTAATTTTATTTTACATATTTTATAGTAGATATGTGCCGAATTTGCATGAAATATTAATTAATTCGATTCTTATATTGATTTGATTAAACCTGATTTTTAGTTTTAAAACGAATTATTTCTAAAATACTTTGAATTTTTGAACGAAAAAAAAAACTATAAAAATTTAAGGTGATGTTGAACTAGAATAATATAATTTTTTTCTTCCAAAATATTTAAATGCTCAACATTACATATTATGTTCAAATTTTCATGAAAAATTACGTATGTTACTCTAATTAATAAATGTGTATTCATTACAGATTATATATAAGATATTTAATGCGTCATTATTATATTTAATGCTTCCGAAAAAGACGGAAAGAAAAAAGACCCTGAAATAAGATGTTTCCAAGCGCAATCTAAAATAAATTTAAATCGCCGAGATGAGTGTATTATTGACCGTTGCGGACAATAAACTAACGCCAAGGAAGTAAATTGGCTCTGCCTAGCTTTCGAAAGTGGAAAATCCCATATAATTTAATGGTATCCCCCGCCCCCCCCGAATTTATCAATTACGTCACTGTATTGCTGGTATCTTTTTCAGTTTTCAAAATATTTGACTGGTCTTTTTATTGTGTTACTCTGTAGATTTGACTACCAAATCATGGAAAAGAAAATTCTTTGGTATAGTTCGCGTATGCGGAGTTATAAATTATTTCACACAAATTCCAATAAATCTTCAAATATTCAATATATTAATTTTTTAATAACAATATACTGTTTCTAGTGTTCTTGAAGTCAAGCATGTGCTTTACATCCTCGAATTTCCCGAACAATTTCGCAAGAATTTCAATAGATATTCGACAAACCGCCCGGTCACTTAATTTTGGACAGCAGTGTATATATATAAGGGGGTGTCCTTGAATTCCTGGGCCAAACTGTAAGGGGTGATAGAACACGCCTGGACAAGTTCAAAACAATATACAATGCAGGGTCGTGAAACAAGCAGTGAAGCGCTATACAGGGTGCTTTCTCTTTGGGGAGAAAACCGCGTTTTCGACATAATATCTTACAAATGATTGCTGATTTTATTTATGCGTAGCTGTAGATACTAACTAGGATGCTAATATATATGAAAATTAGAAGAAGAAGAAGAAATAAAGAAATTGAAAAGTAAATAGCTCAAAAGAGTGAGAGGGTTAGATGTATCTTAAATAGGACCAAATTTCCTTCAGAGACGTGGAGGGTGAATCAGAACTCATGGGCAAAATTTGAAGGGGAGATAGGAACATCTAAATAAGCTATTTTTGTGATAATAAGCTATACTTCCCTGGACGTATCGTAACCGGTGAACCGCGAGATGGCGCTGTCATAAAACACACAAAGCGCCGATTGTTCGCACACGTCGTCATTTCTACACTTGATTTCAAAAAGGATGGCTGTTTTTTTTTTTTAAGTTGAAGGTGGACATGCATTTTGTGCTTTGTGCGGTGGTTGTCAGTACCCTGATCCACAAATTGTGTAGTAAACAGGGTTATATCTACAATCAGAAAAACCTCTGTATAGCGCTTCAATGATTGAGTTGGAATCATGCATTGTATGATATTTTGAGTTTGTATAGATGTCTTCTATCACCCCTTACAGTTTGGCCCATGGATTCAGAGAAACTCTGTATATATATTTAGTCATATTTCCGTTATTTATTATCATCCTAGAAGAAGACATATGGTAGTATTCCTAAACTTATTTTTGTATCACGTGTTACATTTTTTCTCATTTTATATGTAAAACTGTTATATTGCGGCCATCACAAAATTTCTATACAAATCAAACCGTCTGCAATGAAAATTAAATGACAATCTATTTGTTCTTGAGATATAGCTATCGCAGAAATCTTTAAAAATGCACAATAATAACACCAACATTTTGTTGATTTACACCAAAGCCTAATCAGCGTCTATCATTCGCATGGCCTAACAGAATATGAAGTTTGGTGAAATTACACGTATTAGTTTATGATATGTAGCTACCGCGTAAATCGTGAAAAACAACAACTGATGCTTCTTCGTCATTTTCGGACAACTGAATATATCAACAAGTCGTTGTTAAAACACAAAGTAAGATTTCGTATGAAATCAGAATAATTTGCCTGTTGATTGAATTTTACAATATTTGCATGATATTCGTGATAATTTAACAATACTTTAGAAGGTATATTGAACTATTCTGCATTTTAAATTCTGTTTGCTTTTGAAAGTACAATATGGGAAAAACAGAAATATCCTTACAAGGCCAAGTACCAGAAACCAGACAGTATAAAGCCAGGTCTTATTAAGGGGAACTTCCTTTTTATTGTAAATTATCATTACTTAAACTAATTAAATATTTTCTTTATCAATATTGGTAGAAAACTATGGAATCTATCAAAGGAATCTATCTATAAAATTCGATTTTAGGGCCATATAAAAGAAGTAGATACATTTTTAAATGGATTGTTTTTTTCAAAAGCAGACTTTTGACGTAGATCTGTTTCCATACGGGAATTACACCAAGATGTTGGTTTAAATAGTATTGAATACAAATAAATGTAACAAATAATAATTTTGGATAAATAAATGTAATTTAATTTAATTTAATTAGAAAACACGTTGACGTCCGTGTCTGTTTATACATATGATTAACATATTTTCTTCTTTTCTATTTTTCTTGTAAATAATGATTTGAAATGCAAACATAGATTTTACCAAAATGTTTAGAAAATATCTTCCTGCATCTGTGATAAAGCTTTTTTTTGCATTAATTTAGCATTAAATGTACAAAATCTACTCCTATGATCCATTAGCGTGAATTATTTTGATTAACACAAGCATTCAAAATCTGATTATTGTAAAAGCAGAAAATGATACATTTATGCAATTTACATATACTGTTTTTTTCTGGATTATTCCCGACTTTTGTGTAATGTGCTCAATTGGTTTATATAAAGAGCATTCAAATATGTGTAAAGAATATTATCGATATTGCAAGATGACAAACTCGTTAATATATATTATATCTATGTTTTAAATGTTTGACATTTAAAACAATTAGCATAATCTGGAATTTGAAATTATATGGAAGAACACCAATAAAAACGATTTTTTCTTCAAACTAGTCGCATGCATGAGACGAAAAAGAATACCAGCATATAATACACATATATAATTAATTAATTTTTCAATTAATTTTTTGCTGTGAAATTACGCCCGAAATTATTGAATATTAAATACCTGAATTTTTATATTGCTAACAAAGCGTATAATCAACAGAGTGAAAAAGGTCTAGGCCGGTAATCAAATCCTGTTTATATGGTGTGTTAGCAAAATGAAAATTCCCATATTTAATATTCAATAATTTCGAGTGTAATTTCACTGCTGAAAATTTAGTGAAAAAATAATTAATTATATATATACGTGACACGAAATGCATGGGTTGGATCCCGTATTATTTTTAAAAGGAAATGGTTACTTTGTGGCCCCTAAATTTCGTTAGAGCTCTTTCTGTTAATTTTGGAATACTACTGCATTCTGATTTTGTTATTCGATCATCTCATTAAGGCGCGTTCATCAGGTAGATTTTAAATTCACCTGTTTAATGCTAAGCCTATGTGCATCGCATGCATTCGTATTTTTCTTTTAAGTTGTGCTTGAAAAAATTATTAATTGTAATAACTTGAAGCTTGGAGCTAAAATAATACTACAAATACTGATTCATGGCTTTTGCACAAACCAAATGACATTAAATGTGGCATACAAAAGTCTTTTTTCTGAAATTGATACTTTAGGTGACTGCTAATTTAAGATCACAAATATGGATCTGAAAATAGTAGGCTTTTAAAATATCAATTTAATTATCAAGAACCTAAATTCACACATTTATCAGTTTTAGAGTTTTAAAGAATTGAATTATCTACAAATCCTCAACAATTTGTATTTGTAAATATTTACGTTAAATAATTATGAAACTAACTACTTTATTGGCAGCAATGTTTTAAAGGCATTTTACGAACTGAGATGAAAATAACATTTATTTTGTGGAAAATCAACATCTATGCTGCCATTTATTGCATGCTTTCTTTTATCTTGCAATTATGTATGTATGTGGCAGTCAAATCTTGTAACTCATTTTCACCCACTTCCTGTTGACATAGAGTTTTAAAGTTTAGAATATGTAGGTATTTCCGAGGCCAATATATGAATTGTACATTGATTTTTAAAAATTCGATCCCTAAAGGGGAAGGGGGTAAACGTCGGACCAAAACTTGTATTTTCCCCATAGAAATACCTGCTTGTATATTAATTGAAAAAAATAGTTCCATTGTTGCAAGATTCATGCATTTTTATCACACTGTTTACAGCATCATCACGACGGCAGCATTTATAACGAATATTTATGAATTTATGAGTATATATTGATGAATACAAATGAATGCAACAAGTATTTGTTGAAAATTGCTAATGACATGGTCACCAAAACAGCTACAAATTTTGGCCAACTATGCGAAATATCGCCAAATTTGGCAACAAAAATAATTTACCATATATCAAGTCAACTTCGCGATAGCTATCTAATTTAATGAAATTCCCATTTAAATCTACTATTCTTCCATTATCTTCTTCTATTGGCAAAGCCTACTATTTTCTATAAAGTGTCATAAAACAAAAGAATATTAAAAAAAGCATGTATTTTTAAGCCTATTATACTTATTGGTTTTATTTTAAAGCAAAAAACATTTGGTTATATAGAAGTAAACTAAAAAATAAATAAATAAATAAACAGTTATTTTTTTATGGGGAAAGGAATACAGGTCCACATTTGTGTACTTCGAGTTTAAAGAGATTAAATCTGTGTTCTGTATACTTTTCTTAAATGATTTATATTACTGTTAGGCTAGACAACATGTATCTTAAATATATGCCTAATTTTATTTCAAGGTGTTAAAATCTTATTCAAACATCGTGAGCTTTGCTAAGACTTTAACTTTCAATACCCATATGTTTCAAAAATGGTTTGTCAAACAAAACTGTATGAAGTATCGATTAAAACGACTATATACAAAAATAATACGACTATATTCAAATGCATTCCATACCCATAGTTTTAATTGATATTGGGGAGTAGTATATCCATAGTTTTGATATTGGAGAGCAGTGTTGTTAAATCAGTAAAATATATATTTTTTCCCTGACCAAAATATCAACAGAAAATCCTTTCATTGAAAATGATAACTGAGCCTCCTTACATATAAAAAGTAGTTCCAGAAGTTATTTTATTTTCAGAAAATAAACCACACTGTATTACAAATTTTTCAGATCAACCTTGATTTATAACCACACCATTAGTGTTTAACAAGAAAAATCTTACCTAAACTTTATAAAAACAAATTCTTCGCGGGTACTGATTGTACTTATATATCCGACAGGTAAATATAATCTTTTTTTACTTGCAACATTGATTATGTAGGAAAGTCCTAAGTACATTAAAATATTAAATAAACAAGATATGCTTATTTTTGAAGAGTAAAATATTTATTTCCATCTTAAATTACTTTTAAAATATGTAATAAAAATGAAATAAATTAATAAATCTGCGCATATATATGAATACTATTATGTTTACTACACATACTTTAAATGCTTTCTCACATCACAAAGAATTATTATATATATTTTTTATATAAAGAGACTTTTCGATAGTTCAGAATTCCCAGCAATAAGAGTATTATTTTCTGATATATGGTCTCCTTTAAGTAAAATAATGCAATAAATATCATAAATACGTCAAATTCACAAGCACGTATAGAGAAAGCTACGTATTTTCCTTAAAAAATGAAACAATAACGTTTTGATAAAATGTATTTTCAATAATAGCTTCTGGCGATGGTTTAGTGATTGATAGTCTCTTAAATTATTCTTACTTTCGGGAAACGCTGGTTATCGATTTATAAATGATGGGCATTTATCAAATATATTGCTATAAATTCCTTGTTACAAAATATAAATTTAAAGATAATTTTCAATATTTCTGTGTAATACCTATTTTAGTCATCATAAAAAAATGAGAGCTATAAGAAAAGAAATAAATTATACTTCCTCAACAGTTTTCATGTATTTGAATTAATTATATATATAAAAAAACACATATTATCACTTGTATAATATGATCGTGATATATGCAGGGTGTTCAAAATTTCGACCGACAAATTAAGAGGTACGATAGAAGGCATCAAGAAGATGAATACGTTCTATATAACATAAGGTCGCAAACCACATTTAGTGGGAAAAAATCGCAAAAATAGTTATGAAGGATGTGACGTCGAGTGGAACATAAAAAGCCAATAATAAACAGAAAAAGCATTTATATGACGTCAAGCATGACTACAATGCATTGCAGTTCAACGTCAGAAAGGAGACGACAACACATTTTTATAGAAATTATATAGAAGTTGCGGCCACGAAGGTCATTACACAGCCTACACCGACTGACGAAGGATTTCCGGACGCGTTAAAACATATTCCTATAAAATTTGTCTCGTCGTCTCCTTTCTGGCACCAAACTGCAATGCATTGTAATCATGTTTTACATCAAATAAAAGTTTTTTTCTATTTATTATTGGCCTTTTTGTTCCACTATATATATTTTTGCGAATTTTTCCCACTAAACTTGGTTTGCGACCCCATGTTCTATGGTAAGTTTTCTTCGTCTTGATGCCTTCTATCACTCCTCTTAATTTGTCGGTCGAATTTTGGAACACCCTCTATTTAATACAAACTTTAAAATCTTATTAATACTAAACTAACTATTTTCCTATACATCTAAGGATCACATTCTCAAGACCTGCCCAAAATGAAAAAAAAAAGAAGAAAACTGAAATTTAAATTTATAAATATGATTAACGAGATAGTATTTGGCCTCAACTATTATTAAATCACATTGGCAATAGATAGCGTTAATATTATCTCTTGATACATTTTTATCTTATTAGAATGCTCATTTTTATGTGGAAATATTTTATTTATTATTTGAAGACCAGGGGAACCTGAGAAATACCAGCGTTATGTGCGTACGATACTATTCGGTTTAATATTAAAATAATTAAAGACATTTTTTTTTGTACTGTAATCACTTTTAACTTGTAAATGCATAGTTTCCATGTAGTTTAAATGTAATTTATTTAATTTAAGAGTACTGAAACTAAATGAAAATTTTCTATATCCAAGTATTCTTGGGATTAACATCATAGTTTCAATTTTCAAACGCTAAAATTATCTTTAATGAGAATAGCACCTAATAATTGGACATTCTCGAAAATTTAGATGCAGCAACTATGCTTGCTTTTGGGCGCTGTTCACATGAATATGTAATTGATTTTGTTGGAATATATATATATATATATATATATATATATACAGTAATTTCCTTAACATTCGCGAGGGTTAGGTTCACGGAAATCTCCGCGAATGTTGAGACTATCCTCCAGTGCATAAAAAGGGATTAGGTTTTACGATTTTTTTTAATGGAAAAAAATTGAAATGTAAATGGTATATTTATTAAATATTAAAAATGCATACTCTAAATAAGTTTGAACAATTATACACATATTGTAAAAAGATTATTTTCTGGTTGATGACTGAAAAAAAAACTAGTAATATGCGATTGCTTGGCAGAAGAGATCCTTTTTTTAAGGATTTCCATGTAAGGAAAAGTTGCAGCCTCAATTTATCTTTTAACTTTAAGACTTGGTACACAACAGAAAGGATACCCTATCTTTTGCTGCCTTAAAACCTGGAGCTGTGCTTTCTGTTTTGGCATTGAAAGTTCTCTTCGGCATTTTCTTCCAGAACAAGCCTACTTGTCGGCATTAAACACTTGTTTTGGAACATATCCGCCTCTTTCAATAATTTCTGTTAGTTCTTCAGAAAAATTTTGAGCACTTACATGATCAGCAGAAGCCGATTCACCAACTAATTTTATGTTGTGTAAACTATGCCTATGTTTGAAATTTTCAAACCAACTTTACTTGCCTGGAAGTCAAATAAAGTCTCATCCTAAAATTTTATCGCGTCAAATATTTTTTTAGCCTTGGCTCGTATTAAAGCTGAACTTAGCGGCACTTGCTTCTGGTTCATGTCTTCTATCCAAATACTTAAGACATTTTCAGTTTCTTCCAATGACTTGTTCCGTACTTGCGATACGGTTTTTGCACTTGTCGGTGCACTTGCTGAGACTGTCCCTTATAGCCTTTTCGTTTTTTTTAATTGACCGAACCATAGATTCATTAATATTAAAATAACGACCGACCACGCACGCTCTTTCATTCGCAACTTACCTAAAATTTTAACTTTTTCGGAAAGGTTCAAAACTTTTTTTTACTTTTTTAGCTGTAGGCGACATGAAGGAGTTTCTCTTTTTTAGGTTTGCTAAACACTGAGAAGAAAAAATAGACAGGCGAATAGAAAGAACAAATGTATTGTACGGGACTTACGTAATTCAAACGATACTCAAAATTTAGAAGGAACATGCGCATTACATATTACTTCTAAGAAAAAAATTGCGTTTTGGTCTATCAATATAAATTGAAGAACTACCAAGCTCGATCAAACAAAGGGGGATAATCTATTTTTAGCATAAAATCATGTTTCGGGCAAAACAAAGGAAGTTTACGTTAAAAAAAAAATCTTTATAAAACGAAATCCGCGAATAACCAAGTTAAGTATTCGCGAATGTTGAAATGTTCTTCATTTTATATTTCGCGAATAATCAAAACTCGCGAATGTTAAATCCGCGAATTTCAAGGGATTACTGTATATATATATATATATATATATATATATATATATATATATATATATACACACTAACGGAAAAAAATTCCCAACACTAAGAAAGACTTGTGTTAGATAAACGATATTTGGTAGGCGTGTTTATACATGTGACGATTTAACTGGAGTCACCATACTTTTGTAGACTCTTATTCAAGGCAAGGGAGGTTTCTCCGAGGAGATTTTCAGTCGAGCACCGAGACTTACTTCATTGTGTACGTATAAGCTACAGAGAAGAGGCAGTTCGTTCCAGTTCACACTTTATTCGAAAAATTTAAAGATTAATTGATTAAGCTTTACTCTATTGAAAACTCACTCCATGCACTGCTAAATTTAGGGTCGTGGCGAAACTTGATGATTTAAATTTAAATATAAGAAGACATCTTAGTTAGTACAGGCAGGTATTCTTTTAAAAATCAATCGGCGGCCAAGGAGAACCTTCGAAGATTTAGGAAGTACATGACTAGTTGCATCCACCACCGAAATCCCGGAACATTCTGCTCTAAACGCGGGAAAAAATCCGTATATCATTTTCCGAGCGCGCCAGAATACATTCTATCTAAAAAGCCTCTAGGCCAATCAACGCTCACGGCTTAACTTCTTCGGCGAATTAATATCGAAGTGAACTTACCGAAGCTGGCAAAAGCGCGCCAAAAAATGTTCTAGAACAATCTCGTGCCTTCTACTTCCTTCGAATAAATAAAAGCAGAGAGAAAAGGAGTACATATGTTTTTATCAAGTATGGCAATATGCCAAAATAATTTTTACATTGAGATTAAAATCTTTCAGAATTTGAAAAGTAATATTTTGTCAGGAATCGTAGGGAAATAAAAAATAAAGAAAAGAAATTCATAGGTTGTTATTTCAAAAGAGTAAAATATTTTTAGCTGGGAAATGGGTATTTTTTGAATTATTAGATTCTAGGATGCTTTTTATTTAAAGAAAATAAAAGTGCGTAAATTTAATAGAACATTCTATCAGTGCCATTTTTTTAAGAGAATGAATTTGGAATAAACTATATATTTCGCTAGATGTAATTTTGACAATCGAATACTGGAGCGAGAAAATAATTTAGAATAATGGGATTTACACAGAATTATAGTCTTAATGAAGTCAACGACGAAAAAAAAATTTTTTTTTTTTTTAATTTGTTTCAATATCCCCCCCCCCAAAAAAAACAAGCTTATCTGAATAGCAGTTCCCTAACAGCAGTTCAGATAAGAAAAAAAAATAGAGAATTTTCCTAAAATATAAAATTCTAAAAATTTTAAATCATCAAGAATCACAAACAAAGTAATTGTCTTAAATTTTGGAAGAATGGAAAATAAAATATTTTTAGAGTAAAGCATAACCTCAAATACATAAGTTTACAGCAACACTTACTTTTGCAAGTGTAAATAAATGGGATACATCAAGATAAACTAAGAAATAACTAACATAATAAATAATATTACCAACATAATATAATAATAATAAATAATAAATCAATATAATAAATAATATAATAAATAATAAAGTTGGAAATTAGTTACATTGAAAACTGAAGAATATTACCAATTGAAAAAACTGTATTCTTCAGAATACTATTGAAAAACTTAATCATACTAATACTGAATAACTGAATACTGAAGTTTCAATAGTCTTAAACAGTCACTGTTTGAACAACAACAGCAGTCAACAACAGTCTCAAAACAGTTCTGACTAAATTTCAGTCTTTCTCCATTGTGGTTTTGGGATTACCCCCACTCTAATCTGTGGTGCCACTCTTTTTGTGGTCACACTGAAGACCAGAGCTAATTCATTTCATTCGATAGCTATCCTTTTTGTCGCAATCAGTAAAATTTTTGAATTAATAAATGTCCATATTGCACAACATGGTATACATACTACTTTGAAATATCACAACCTTGGTACAAAAATTTTAATTCATCATATATTTTATAACTACATTTCATTGTAAGCAGTTTACTCAATTTGTAAATAAAACTCTAATACACTAATAACTCTAATATTAACTCTAAATCTCTCTCAACATTTTTTCTAATATTTTCTCTTAATAAATAATAACATTAATAAATCTTTTCAAAATAAATAATATCAACAGACTTCAATAACTACTCTAACAATATAATATATCACAGTAAATATTACATTCAATATAAAATTCTTGGTTGAGGAAAAAAAAAATACATAGCAAAATATGTTTGTTTCCTTACTTGAAAGGATAAGGAAATAATTTTTTGCTAGCCGAAATCTATATAAAAAAAAATTTAACTCTACATTATTTTCCAATACTAAATAATTTAGATGCCCAAATATTTAGATAGGATTCACTCAACCAACAATTGTGAACAATAATATCCCTTTCTGATACTCTTCTTTTGACTACTAAAAAATCTATGACATAATCGGGTATAGCTAATTACCAAAATTTAAGTGTAGAATCCTCTACTTCTTTTTACACTTTTTAAGTAATAAGCAAAAATAATAATAATAATAATAATTGTTAGATAGATAGGTGACAGAGAATTGGAATATAAAACTATTATTTATACTATTGTAATCCTTAAATTTCAACTAATCTCTCTTAACATTTTACTACAACATCACAATATCAACTCTGACTAATACAGAATATCAGCATTCAAGAATAATTCAAGACCTTTATTGTATTAAACAAAATAAATATAGCTTCTGTGAATCCATTAAATAATATAACTTATATTTACTAAAACCTGTAATTATATATAAATTTTAATTTCATTTTTCAACATCAATTTGAAAATTCCTAAAATCATAATACACATCTTATGCCTGCATAAGTTGTCTACCTAACCTCAAAAACTTTCAAAAACAAGTAATATTCCTGTGTCGACCCAAGAACATACCTGATAATGTTGAAATTATGGTAATAAGCGATATTTAAAAGAATTTGAGTTTAATCTATTGTTTTTACTTTAGTTTGATTTTGTGAACCTGTATGTGAAGTTGTTTGTGCTGGTTTTTGTGTATCTTCATGAAATAATTTGAAGTCATCTGGAAAATAATATTGTCGCAATTTAGACACATGTACAATTACTGAGTTGGCTTTAGTTTCATAATTAAATCTGTCTATTTCATAAGTCACTTCTGAAAGTTTGTTTATAATTTTGTATGTACCTGAAAAAGTGGGTTCTAATTTCCTAGTATTGGGATATTTGAATTCTTCATAAATTACAAAATCATTTACTTTTAAAGGACACTCAACAAATTTTCTATCATATAACCTTTTATTTTTGAAATGAAATTCTTTAGTACGTTTTTTAGCAATTTTTAGTGCTTCTTGAACAGGTGGATAATAATTTTGATTTAAAGGAGAGTTATAAGGTAATTTGCCATAAAATAGATATGCTGGTGGGAAATTAGTTATGGAATGAGGAGTATTATTGTATTCTTGAATGACATGCTCTAATAATCGAGTCCATGGAATTTTAGATGAGATTGAGTTTACTTTACATTTTAATCTAGTGACTATTGTCTGGTTAACCCTTTCAACCTTCCCATTCGTTTGTGGATGATGTGAAGAGGTAAATCTTTGTTTAATGTTATGTGTCTTGAGGAATTTTTTGAATTGAGGTGACCGGATTGCCTTGTGCCGATCACTGAGTATTATTTGGGGAACCTGACTATTGAAAATTTGTTTTAAGCAATTAATATATGTGGCTGATGTAACATTTTTTGATGGAAAAGCCCAGACATATCTTGTGGCATGATCTATTATTATGTGTAAAAATTTCTTTGTCGAGTTATAATAATTAAATCCACCCACAGTATCAATAGAGAGGCACTCAAAAGGTTGATCTGTGGCTGGTAGGGCTTGTAGTAAGCCAAATCTTTTTGTTTTGGGTTTTTTATTTTTTTGACAAGTGTCACAATGTTTTACATATTGGGTTATATCTATTGTCATATTAGGCCAATAATAGTTTGGAGAAATTAAATTTTGCATTTTTTGTATACCTAGATGTCCATAATTCTCATGTGCAATATGTAATAATTTTTTTCTTAAAGCCATTGGTACTACCACTTTTCGAAATCCATGTTTTTTAAGTATGATTATTCCATTCTCTGATCGATATTTCCTATCATTTACATTTTCCTTATTCTGCATCTCTATTATTTCATCTTTATCTAACAATAAATTAATATGTTGGTTGAAAAAAGTTACAGGGTTTCTGGACAACATGTCAGCTTCGACATTTGTTGACCCCTTTTCATACTTAATTTCATACTCAAACATGCTTAATTTTAAAGACCACCTAAATAATCTTCCTCTAGGATTCTTAACATTTTTTAACCAAACTAGAGATGCATGGTCAGTATGGATGGTAAATCTGACTCCATGAAAGTAATGATAAAATTTATCAAGAGTGTCAATAATTGCTAAACACTCTAACTCTGTAATGAAGTAATTCTGTTCATAACTCTTCAAATTCCTTGAATGGTAAGCAATTGGATGCAGAAACCCCTCTTTATCTGGTTGTTTAAGCACTGCACCTACTGCCATCTGTGAGGCGTCAACAAACATATGAAGTGGTAATTTTGCATCATAAATTTTAAGAATAGGTTTTTGGATTAAAGCATCTTTCAATTTATTGAAAGAATCTTGACATTCTGGAGTCCAATTCCATATTGTATCTTTTCTAAGTAATTTATTAAGAGGTTGTCGAATTTGAGCATATTTATCTATAAATTTATGATAAACATTTATTGATCCTAGGAAACTTTGCAATTGTTTAATATTTGTCGGGGGTTTTAATTTCTTTATAGTTTCAATATTTGCATTTGCAGGAGTTATAATTCCATCATAAATTTCATATCCTAAAAAGTTAATCTTAGTCTGAGCTAATTTACATTTGGATAATTTGAGTTTAATGTTTTCTAATTGACAAATTTTAAATATTTGATTTAAATGATCAAGATGTTCTTTTAGAGAGGAGGAGAAAATTATAATATCATCGAAATAGTGGCAAGCAAAATCTATTTTGTATTTATTTAGGATTCTTCTAATAGTTCTATTGAAAATCGGGGGTCCCGTTTTTATCCCGAATGGTAGGACTAACCATTCGAATAACCCAGAGCTAGTAGCAAAAGCTAATTTCTCAGTATCTGCGGGATGTATGGGTATGTGCCAGTAGCCGGAGGCTAAGTCCAAAGTTGAAAAATACTGAGCACCACTCAATTTATCCAAGATCCCATCGATACGAGGTAATGGTTCGGCATCATTTTTTACTATTGCATTTAATTTTCGATAATCAATACATAACCTAGTCTTTTTGCCTTCCTCTCTTTTCATAGCCAAAGTGACAGGAGCCGAATAAGGACTATTGCTCTCTTTAATTAATCCTGCTTCTAACAATCCTTGAATTTGATTTTGAATTTCTTTTTCCTCAGCTGGTGAAGTTCTATAAGGCCTCAAAGATATTGGTAGGTCAGATTTAAGATAAACGCGTTGTGGTTCAATATTAATTCTACCCACATCATATTTATGTTTAGCAAAAATATCCATGTAATTTTGAATTAATTCCCTTAAATCCCCATTTTGAATCAAATTTATCTCCCCCATTAGTTCACAATTAGAAATATTAACTTCGCTAGAAATTTGAGGAGTCATGAGTCTTCTATAATCTGGTTGCACTTCATAGTCATTATTTTCCTTATTTGACTGCATAATTATACTATTACTACAGTTCTCAAAATTTAGTTGTTCATCATGATAAAAATCCAAATCATTATGCTCTTCATTACTTTCAAAATTGTTATTTACTTGATAAAAATTAAACTTGTTATAATGATCATACTTATTTTCAAAATTACTACTGTCATTTTCACATTTTATACTTTCATTATTCACTTGTACTTTATTAACATCAACAATATGAAAATGCAAAGCTTTCTCATTTTGTATGGCTACACCTCTATTTACAACTCTTTTCCCTTGTTTGACAATACAATGTTTACAATTAATTGTTAAATCAAATTTTGAACATTCTCTTAACCCCAATATTGCATAATTTAGATCTATATTACATACTAGAAAATCTATCCATTTACTAATTTTCCCAACCCTGATGAGCACTCTGCACTTCTGATTAATTTCCATAAACCCTTTTGCCCGACCAATAATAGTAGTAGGAATTTTTTCAATTTTAGCATTAAGTTTTCTTACAAATTTCAATGGTAAAATGGCAATTGTTGAACCACTATCCACAATACAAGGTAAATTATAACTAGGGGTGTACCCATACACTATTAGTTGTCATTCATTACCAGGATTACCATTAAAAGTAGAAGCATTTTGAGTATCAGAGGGAGTAGTATTACTTATAAAAACACACTCTCTTTCCCAATGGTAAGCATTTCTGACCCCCTTATTGGTGCAAATTCTGCATGGTCTGCTTGGATAAAGGTTTTGAAAATGATTGTTTTGTACAGGATTCCTATAATTAGGAGATCTCTGATTAAATTGTCGTGCTGGCAGCCAATTCCGAGGAGCATATTCTTGCCTAGGTGGTCGGAAAGGCTGATAATTTTGCCGAAAAGATTGCATTGGGAAACGGGGAGCAGAAAAATTTGGCTGACGATATGGTTGATTGATTGGTTGTCGAGTACTGAGCGATGGAGAAACTTCAACAAATTGTTTCACAACTCTATACCAGTCAGTGGTATTTTCAGGATTATTGACATTGATGGAATTTTGATATTCTGGTCGTAATCCATCCGTCAATCCTTGTAACAGAATAGTTTCACATAATTTTAACTGCCTACCTATCTCTACTTTTTTTCTAAAATATGCTTCTAAATCACTCAATTTATCAAGTTTAAGTGTAGTAAATTCAGAAAATTTTGGACATTTTAAGTCAATGAATCTCTCTATTAAAATATTTACAATTTGTTCATAATTATCACAGTTTAAGCAATCATTAACATACACTTTAAGAGCTTCACCTTTAAGATATTCAGATATATGATTAAATTTCCATTCCTCATTCTTATTTTCTCTTCTACAAATTTGGTTGAAATATTCTAGCCACTGCTGAATCCCCATTCCCGAATCAGGGTCAAATGCAATCATCTTAATTTCATCCATATTCTTATTACTTTTACCAATATAAATATAAGAAGGTACTCTATTATCTATACAAAGCCCCGATCTAAGTATCATTTAAATAACAATAGAATTTTAAATAATCATAAACAGTAAAAATAAAACACATAAAAATAAAACACATAAAAATATTCAAATATCATAAAGTCACAAAATAAAATATCAATCATGAAAAAATAACTTACACAGCCACGTCTTCTTTTTTTTATTTACTTGGCCGCAACTCATAAAATAAGTCTTTTCAAATTTCCATTTAATTCGATGATACACACTTCAAATCCGCTATACACACATATTTCAATCTTGATTACATCATACCAAAACATCGTTCCATCCGTCGCGACAGTTGCTGTCTGCACGCACCGGCAAAAATGTTTGAACAAAAGCACAACTTGTAGCATATTCGCTAGACTCCAAAAAATGTCTCAAAATCATGTTCGTCTAATGTAAGAATACTGTCAACATCCTGTCGGATAAAAAAATTCAATATGTGACGATTTAACTGGAGTCACCATACTTTTGTAGACTCCTATTCAAGGCAAGGGAGGTTTCTCCGAGGAGATTTTCAGTCGAGCACCGAGACTTACTTCATTGTGTACGTATAAGCTACAGAGAAGAGGCAGTTCGTTCCAGTTCACACTTTATTCGAAAAATTTAAAGATTAATTGATTAAGCTTTACTCTATTGAAAACTCACTCCATGCACTGCTAAATTTAGGGTCGTGGCGAAACTTGATGATTTAAATTTAAATATAAGAAGACATCTTAGTTAGTACAGGCAGGTATTCTTTTAAAAATCAATCGGCGGCCAAGGAGAACCTTCGAAGATTTAGGAAGTACATGACTAGTTGCAGCCACCACCGAAACCCCGGAACATTCTGCTCTAAACGCGGGAAAAAATCCGTATATCATTTTCCGAGCGCGCCAGAATACATTCTATCTAAAAAGCCTCTAGGCCAATCAACGCTCACGGCTTAACTTCTTCGGCGAATTAATATCGAAGTGAACTTACCGAAGCTGGCAAAAGCGCGCCAAAAAATGTTCTAGAACAATCTCGTGCCTTCTACTTCCTTCGAATAAATAAAAGCAGAGAGAAAAGGAGTACATATGTTTTTATCAAGTATGGCAATATGCCAAAATAATTTTTACATTGAGATTAAAATCTTTCAGAATTTGAAAAGTAATATTTTGTCAGGAATCGTAGGGAAATAAAAAATAAAGAAAAGAAATTCATAGGTTGTTATTTCAAAAGAGTAAAATATTTTTAGCTGGGAAATGGGTATTTTTTGAATTATTTGATTCTAGGATGCTTTTTATTTAAAGAAAATAAAAGTGCGTAAATTTAATAGAACATTCTATCAGTGCCATTTTTTTAAGAGAATGAATTTGGAATAAACTATATATTTCGCTAGATGTAATTTTGACAATCGAATACTGGAGCGAGAAAATAATTTAGAATAATGGGATTTACACAGAATTATAGTCTTAATGAAGTCAACGACGAAAAAAATTTTTTTTTTTTTTTTTTTTTAATTTGTTTCATACATCTGAAAGATGACATCGATTCAACTTTTGCGCTTCGTGCATAAGTTTATCAAACGTTATAAGTTTATCAAACATATAGTCTATAACTACAGTCTATGACACTCGTGGAGCAAAGGCAAACATTTTGGTACCATAGTTATTTAAATCAATAAATACGCCCCACTTCTATCAGAGGAAAAATAATCTTTCCTTGTCCATAGTCAAAAATTACCCCCTCCCCTCTTTTTTTCTTTAAACAGTCTTGTGAAAAGGTGTACATATTCTCTTCCTCCGAGAAAACAACAAAATCCTCTTATCTTCCATGAACACCAAGAATCTACTTAAAGAAACGTCTTGCGTGACTTCATATTAGCGTTATAACTTTATATTTTATGGAATGGAAAGACCTCATATGTTTATATATGTGAATACTATTTTAATACAATGACGTGTTTCCTCAAGAGAATTTTTCTTTTTACCCAGAAAATCTTGGAAGTTAAGAATACAAAGAAATTTTCTCTCAAACATTCGTTTTTCTCTAAATATTAAAAAAATAATAATAATAACTTCTTAAGAAAATAGTATGCTGGTAAAAATGAACATAGAATATATTTGCATCCCTTAGAATGAACTAGAAATCATTTTGATATATTTTTTAAAGTATAAATACTTAACAAGATGAAACATCGAATTTGAATGTTGTTATGTGTACAATATGCATGCATAAATTCAGTTAACCTACATAATTTTAAGAGTAAAATAGGGATTATAGTTAAAAATATTTTATAATGATTATTTTCACATTGTCCGTGTGAAATTAAATTCCAAACCACCCTCCGTTCAAATCGTGATTTATATATATATATCGGACATATGTCATTCTGTAACTCTCACATTTATGAACCGATCTGGATGTAACTGAATATGTGTATAGGACATAACAAGGTCTAGTCCGATTTTGTTTCATCCGCCATTTGTTTCATCCGGCCAGTTTCATCCGACATCATGTTTCAAAATGGCGAACCATTAAAAACGTATTATTTTTTAAAAATTCAAAAAGATGTACAAAAAAATTATAAATCGAAAAAATTGTTTCTGTTAAGTGTTAGAACGTAATACAAGGATTCTGGGACATTTTTTGTTTTTACTATATCTTAAAAAATGGCTGTGATATGGCTGTTCGACATTCTAGGGTGGCTGAGATTTTGAAACAATCTGATATTTGTTATGCTGTAACTTCTGTATTTATGAACCGATAGGAATGTGACTGATCATGCGTACAGAAAAAACCAAGGTCTCGACAGAGTTCGTTGGCTAGCTTCTTGCGCCATTTTGTTTCAAAATGGTTGCAAATTCATTTTTTAAAATTCAAAATAATGCAAAAAAAATAATACATTGAAAAAGTTGTTTCCGTGAAGTGGTAGGTCGTGATACAAGGATTCTGTAACATTTTTTGTTTTGGTTTTATCTTAAAAAAGGGCAGAGATATGGCAGTTTGAAATTCTGGGATGGCTGACATTTTCAAACAATATGGTTTCTGTTATGCCGTAATTCCCACGTTGAAATTCGCTTTCAAATTCAGTATTAACGAAAACCGGGATTGAACCTTCTATAATCGGGTTCCAAGCAATTTAGCTTCGGGTGTTTGAGTAAAATGAGTTGAATTTTTAAAAATCTGGACTATGAAAGCTACCTTTTCCTCCCGGTACAGGCCGGAAGGACTTTTTATATTCAATTTTTACGAAACATTGGACTGTTATCAAATCTTTTATTGTTCTATACATAAATAATAATTTGTTAAGCACAGTTCTGTATTGAATTGAGTTGATTATTTCGAGGGCGTACTGCAGTGATGATAAAATATATTATTTTTCGTGGAATTCAACGTTGATTTATGGAATTGCACAAAAATATCAAATAGTTTACTGGTTATATAATAATATCCCCAAATTATAATGTAACTTTATTCTTGTTTACTATTAATGGAGAGTTCAGACGGAGTTTAAGTACCTACTAATCCTCAAAGGCTGTCTGATCACCAAGAGTCAGACAGCATGTTTAAACTCCTCATTTGTGTTTATGCATTCAAAGTAGATACACAAAAGAACAGCTGTGTCAAAATTAGCCCAATATTTGGACATTATGTGTGAAGTGAATAGGGCAAAAAGAAAAAAAAAGAAAAATTCCTTTTTTTTAACAGTTTATTATTTTTTATACAAAGTAAGTATACAGCATGCATATTTTATTCTAAAAACTTTAAGCTATATTTCACTCGTACTTTAACTTCGTTGTACTGGTCTAGAGACACGGGTTTTTGTATCATTGTCTATTTCGTTTATATCGTTTGTAAAATATTTTGCGAAAAGTTTCATTTTTGTATCAATAAAAACATTTCTTTGCAAATGAGGTCATGTATTGCCTATTTTCAACATTTAAAACACTACAATTTCACGCTCACTATAAATATATTTTATAACTATTTTACAAAATGACAATTTATCTTCTAAGCACTGTATTTTAGTAAGAAAATAGGTTAGTATCTTATTGAGTAATTTTAATGTAGTAATTTTAATTAATCTAGTTCATCATTTATCTAAGCATATAATTTTGCATTGAGAAATGTTTTTACGCTCTAATTAAATGTAATTTGTACATTTTGCATTAACGATGAAATAGATTGATTAAAATTTTCACCCACGTGATGTGTACGCTTGTTTAATTGGGTGGTGTTCAATAATAGTAAAGATTTAAACTCGAATTGCATCATAAAAATTGACGGTGTAAACATCTCAGGAAATAGGATGATTTACAAAACTTCACAAATGAGTGAAAAATCTCTTACATTAAAAAAAAATAAAAATAAAATCCTCTTATCTTCTATGAACATCTAGAATATGCATACATCTACGAACATCTAGAGACTGAAAGAAAAGGCTTCTGTGACTTCATATTAGTTTTAATTTCTTATTCTTTACGTACCAGAAATGAGTTATTTACTTTAAAAACGAATTACATCTATTTAATTAAACATATTCTCTGAAGTAAAGACTTTTTTCAGATGGAATGGATTGGAATCTTAGAATACAGAACCAATCATCTCCGAAGAGTACTAGAGTACTTGGGAGAAATATCATTGTTAAGAACATTTTAAAGTTGATAAAAAAATTATATAAAATGTGATTATTTATATCTCAAAAATTATAAAGTACGCGTAAATGCTTTAAATTAATCCATACTTCGCAACATAAAAATATTGAAGATATATTTATTGTAACTTAAAAGTAAATTATTATTTTTTAATAGAAGTCGATGATAGAAAACATTCAAAGATGTAGAAAGGTTTGGAAAAAACAAGAAATAATATAACTTTTGAAGATGTATAAAGGTTTGCAAAACACAAGAAATAATAAAACGTTCAAAGATGTAGAAATGATTGTAAAAATCAAAAAATAATAAAACGTTAAAAGATGGAGAAAGGATTCTAAAAATAAATATTTAAAAGGTTTTTTTTTTTTTTTTAATTATGAGTAACTATTTTAAAATGTTGAATAATAAATACTTAGTGAGGAAAAATTTGTGAAAATAAATGTGATAAAATTTATAAATGAATAATTATTATTATAATAGGCAGAAATTTAAAATATATTCAAGGTTGTCAAGTATCTGTCATTCATTCCGATTACTATTTCAAATTTTAAACATATAATGCATTTAAACATTTTGATTTAAGATAAATTGTAAATCGTATTAAACTAAATATCAATCTAAATATCAATATTAGAATATATATCTATGTTTTATATTCATATATGTTATATATATTTTAGATAAATATAAAATGAAATCATACTTTAATATTTACAGATAAAATTATCCGTATCGGAAATCCATTAAAAAGGGAAAATAAAATATAATATTTTCCTTGCCGTTTCAAAAATATTTTAAATTGTTTAAACATGTAAGATATGAGTAAATCAACTTTATGAGTTACAATTTATTTTACGACCTATTTCATGGAGCCATTTGCATTTAAACTCTCCTTTAAAGAAATTCCCATAAATATGATTTAGCAATGTTTAATAAGTTGCATTTCAAAGTACTGGAGTTTTTGATATATTTACATCTATTATTAATATTTTAAGTAACGTATTTTCATGAAATATTAGTTATTAAAACAATGAAATGTAAATTCGTATGCATTTTAACTTTCCAAAATAGTTTTTGTTTCAATAAAGAATGTAGTATTTATAGTCATTCTAAACAGTATTTGTCTGTTATTTTGTATGTTGTTCATTAATTTAAAATTGTAAATTATATGAAAATTTGCATTTTCCATACCGCATTTTCTTTTTTATCTTGAAGTACTAATTTTTAAATGAAACTGTTATTTTATTTTATTTATTTATTTATTTTACATTTACACTTACTAACATTTGAAGGAAAAAAAAGGGATTCGATTCATGTTCGATTTGGAAAAAAAATATTTTTATTAACTTTATATTTTATGTACCTCATTTTTAAACCTCATTCGCATTATTCAAGTTGTTTGCTTAAAATATTTAAATGTAAGACAAGGTGTACCTTAGAATTCCAAAGGAATCTGGTACCACTATTTCTAATTAGAAAATTTCAATGTAATTTTTAAATCAAATAATAAACAAGCAGTATATATTTATATATTCCTTTTTATTTTATTTTTTTTTAAATAGTCATCTTTTTAAAGCTTTTTAACAAACCAAAGATACATATTAAATGAAAACTCAATAACAAATTAAAGGAAATTATTGAAAAAGAAACCGATGATTACTTCTGAGAAGTATTTGAATGCTCAAATGAAGAGCATTTAGCATCATAATTTCGCTTGTTTATCTGTTATTTTTCTTTTTGCACTTTTTTTTTGCCATTTTTTTCTTGTCTTTTGCTCAAAGAAAAATAACATGTAATAATTTATTAAATTTCAATATTTTTATAATTTTGCAGTTTAAGTTTATGTTTATCGAAACGTTTCTAACTTTCAAAATATTATTTCACCTTAATGAAAAAAAATAATAATGTGTTAAAATGGCTTCTTTCTTAAATTTATTTTATTTTTATTCAGTGCCATATTATAAGAAAATGATGGATGAATGTTACATTTACAGCATACAGTTGTAACACCCATGTTGCTGTTAGTGACAGTGAACAATGCTAGTCAGTCAGAAAAAAGAGCACAAAAGATATAAAATCAAAGTCACGTTTATTAAAATCTTAAGTGGGCAGGGTTTTTGAGAAAGACTCTACTAATTTGCCTTAGGCCAAAAGAAATCAGCTCCCACGAAACTTCACTCAACAAAATACAACTCCAATTATCAATTAGAAAGAACTCAAAATGTCACTTACAACTTTAGACGAGACAGCAAGACAAGATACATTCAGTACAATCAAATCTCCACTATGCAAGCTAGTCTAACTCCGATGGCAAGATGTCCGCCTACGATACTACTGACAGTGGCACTCCGTGAGCAGCGAAACAACTTTATTTCGATTATAACAAAGTAATGTAATTTACGCTTACCAATAGCTACTCCTCTTTCTCAGCTTCGGATAGTTGGTCACACTAGCCGGGTTTAACAGCAACTCACAGGGAGGAGAAACTTGATCAAGTTCCACTTTCCCAACACATGCCAGTGCTTAAATACTAACACATCGCTTGACCAGATGTAGAAATTTGCATAAATATCGATACGAAGCAAAAACTCACGAGTTCCGAGGTTTTCACACTTATTCATCAGAATTTAGAGAATGATAGCTTTGATAATTTTACGCACATTGCCAATTAATGGAAAAAATTACGTTCACAATCAAATCTTCGCCTACTCTCATGATCAGAGTAGTCGATACATCATATAGTAAGTATAGAAAAGATCTAAAAAAATCAATAACTTCCATGTTGCACAGTTTTTATTCATTCCACATAAATCTTAAATCATAATCTTATGTAGTTTTAGAAAAATAATATTTAATTAAAGATTCCTTTTAAAGGAAATTCGAGCTATTTCTTAGCATAAGTTTATTTCTAATGCCTTTTATTCATAATAATTTTAAAAAGTACTTTACTTGTGCCATTTTACTTCGTAATTGCAATTCTTTAAATTTCTTAACGCTAAATTGAACTTTTTCTCAATGGAAATAAAATTGCTTTTTTTTTTCTCTGGAAATGTGTACTGAAATACGTTTTTTTTTTTAATCATCAAAATTCTTTGTTTTGTAAAACACTTGTCTAATTAAATCTATCTATGCATGATAAAAGTATTATTTTATTTAATTGAGTAGAAATTTTTAATTAGGGTAATATGAAACGCTCGCATTCATACATAAAAGCGCTTTTTTTAAATTAAAAAGAACAGATTTGAAAAACAATTAAATGTAATTATTATAACAGTTTGACAGAATTGAAATCTGGAAAACTGTTTTAAATTTGAGAAAGCTTTTTTTTTAATCGCAATTGTTATATGTTTATTGATATAGTTATGAAAAAAAATAATTATTTATTTTATAACAAATAAATTTTCATTTGTCTCATCAAATAATAGAAAATAATGGAAATGCTTTTTATAAGAGTAAAATATGTAAGTTTCTAAAATTATATAGCATGGGTTTTAAATCTGAAGTTGTTGTTCCTCACTGAAAACTTTACAAAATATCATATTATTAATAAAACATAATTGTAGCATACATTCATTTTTTTTTCTATTGCAAAGTTAATTTCTGTCTAGCATAACAGTAATAGAAATCCTTTAAGAAATGTATAAATAATACATAGTAAATCTTTTTGGACCCTAGGTATACAAATATGAACCTCTAGTCTTCTCCTCATAAAACTTTTTTTTTCACATTTTGACTTCACTTCAGCTTAACCAAATGTATTTCGATTTAAAACAAAACCAATAAATGACAGCATCAATGCTCATTTCCCCACAAAATGTTATTTTCATCTGATTTTGCAAAATGCCTTCAAGGCATTGCTTCCATATAACCCAATTGGGTTTCCCCCCGAATTCGTCAATTAGCTCACTGCATTGCTGGTATCTTTCTGAGATTTCACGATATTTGACTGGTCTTTTTATTTGCGTTACTCTGTAGAATTGACTACCAAATCAAGAAAAAATAATCTTTGGTATAGTTCGCGCATGTGTAGTTATAAATTATTTCATACAAATGCCCAAATCTTATCAAATATTGAATATATAAATATTTTAATTGCAGTATACTGTTTCTGCTGTTCTTGAAGTCAAACATGTATTCATAAACGTGTATTCATTACCGATTATGTATAATATATTTAATGCGTCATTATTATATTTAATGCTTCCAAAAACAACGAAAAGAAAAAAAACTGCCCAAAAATAAGATGTTTCCCAGCGCAATCTAAATTAAATTTAAATCGCCAAAATTAGTGTTTTATGAACCGTTGTGGTCAATTAACTAGAAAACAGGCTCTGTCTAGCATTCGCCAGGAGGAAACTCCCATATAATCTAATGGAATTTCCCCCGAATTTTCCACTTACTTCACTGTATTGCTGGTATCTTTCTAAGTTTTCACAATATTTGACTAGTCTTTGCATATTCGTTAACGTATAGAATTGACAGCCCAGTCATGAAAAAAAATCTTTTGTATAGTTCGCGCATGCGGAGTTATAAACTATCTCACACAAATGCCCGTATCTCATCAAATATTCAATATATTAATTTTTTAATTGCAATATACTGTTTCTACTGTTCTTGAAGTCAAACTTGTGTTTTACACCCTCGAATTGCAAGAAACATTTGTCAAGAATTTGAGTAGATATTTGTCAAACCGTGTAAAAAGCGTCCGGTCACTGCCTCTTAATTTTTGGACAGCAGTGTAATTTTCGTGTAGGTCATACATAAAAGTGTAATAATAAATGGACTTATGTCAATGCTTAATATACTCGATTTGATTTTTCGACAAATGACTAAAAAGTGTATTTATGTTTTTTAAGATATCTAGACATCCAAAGTACATAATGACGAAGTGTTATAAGGATTTAAAAAAATATGAATGCATAAAAATACATAAATACATTTTATTGCATCCAAGTCCCTTTATCAGAATTAAATTCTTTCAATTCATTTTTATGTTGTGTTTTTCAAATACCGGGTGGCCAGAATTAAAATACTCCTACTCTGACCTCCCTATATATCTAACTACACAGTGTAAATACTTCAAGTCTTCTGAAAATACTATTCAAAACATGGGAAATCGGATTAGACAAAACAAATTTGGTTCCAGAAATACTGAAAGATTGCGCTTTAGAATGAAAATATAAAAAAAAGGAGGAGTTGGATAATTAAAGTAGATGCATCAGTGTCATAGCAGATTCTGTGGAGCAAAGAGGCCCATTTCCACCTCAGTAGAACAGTGAACACCCATAATTGTATCGTTTGGTAAACTGAAAATGCCGGCACCCTCCGAGAGATTCCACTCGACTCACCGAAAGTTATAGTCTGGTGTGTATTCACAGCCACTTTCTTTCTTCGACCTTTCTTTTTCGAACAGGATAATCGTAATGGCCGTGTGACATGCATTGTGACGGCCAACATATTCAAAACGATGTTCGAAACTTTTGTTGTACCCCATTTGCAAGAGCGGGATTGTCTTGACTCAGTTACCTTTATGCAAGATGAACTGCTTACACACATTGAACTCTCTGTACAGAAATTTCATCAGAAAAGTAATCAGTGAGAGTAATCAATCGTGCGTTTCCAACAATCTGATCATCTCGTTCTCTGGATATTAAACCGTGTAATTTTTGGCTGTTGCGACACTTAAAACTTCTTGTTTATCGAGGGTAACCTTGTCAGACTTGAAAGAAGGTATCACTCTGCATGAAAGAAGTACCTCAGTCGACTAGTTACGATGCGCCGTTGAACAAGCTGGCCACAGACTACCGATTTAAATCTTCAAGAAGGGAACCATATTGAGCAGCATTCCCTGAGTCGATAAGTTCTTGTCACATGAATATTTGGTACGTTCACATAGAATGTGTTTTTGTGTCTTTTCAACATAGCATAGTTGTACAGCGCCATCTATTGGTGATTTCGAGAAGTATTTTTTTACATAATCAATTCCCCATCTCTTGAATAGTATGTGTTCAAAATTTGAAGATTATACACTGAGTAGTCCAATAAATAGAGAGGTCGGAGTACGAATGTTTAAATTCTAGCCAGCCTGTATATCGGTATGTTTGAAACTTAAAATCTGTGATTTTGTATTTATTTATTTAAATTCACATTAAATTATAAATTATAGATTTTCTGAATATTTGTCTTTACATGTGCTATAAGACTTCCTTCGTGTCAAATATCCGGGTTCTGGAAGTACACTATGTGTTTTACTCTAAAAAAATTAATATAATATAAATTTAAAATATTTAATTTCATTTTTAATTATAAATATACCTATATTTCATTTCTATATCTGATATTTAAATTTAATTATAAAAGACTTATTTCTATTCCTATTTTTCGACAATCCATTCAATAGACTCTCTCTCTCCTACGCATGCCGCAATAGCACAACCTTTTTCTCTCGCATACACTCACAAAACTTTTTTTCGCCTACCAGGTACTTTGAAAAATGCAATCTCTTTGTCATTTCACTAATACACAATGTTGAGTATATAGATTGGATTGTGTAAGTTAAAAAAAATATCAAAAACTGTTTTTTTTAAACAATTTCAAAGACGCTTACCATGTATTTATTACCAGCAGATTCGCCTGCGAAAACAAAATAAATAAATACGAACTTTTACAAATGTTACTTTATTTAATTCCAAAATTAATTCAAATATGAAACTTTACGAATAGATACAAAATTATATTTGGTTTATTTCTTTAACTTTCCAGAAAATATCATTTTATGTAAAGTGTGTTATTTCTCCATTATGATATATTTCGATACTCTCATAAAAATGTAACATTCTGGTATATATTTACATTGATCATTTCTGATCATTTATTCTGAAAAAAAAACATCTCCATTACATTGTAACATGCAATTATTAAAATATTTCGAAAATGCTATTCACTGCGTACTTTCTCATTTAGATAACTAAACATTGTATTGTTAAATTTAATTTTAGGAAACTTCCAAAGAAACGTTATTGTATGGATTTTCTAGTAATTGCTTCACAAAAGTTTCTACAAAACAACAGGAAATATTTGGTAATTGTTTGAAATGTCTGTTTACACAATTGCTCTAATTATGTCTTGTTTTCGTCTTTCATATATCCCAACACAGAGAAATGATATTGATTGAATGGATTTCGAGATAATATTATAAAATGTAGTTTGCAATCTGTATTTAGAAAACATTACTATAAATTACTACAAGTTATTGCAATGTTATTTTGAAGTTTAAGAAACAGCTAAATAATATAAACCAGTCACACTAATTCGGTTTAGAGGAGCTTAATTATTTTTAACAATTAACTTTTATTTCCTGCTCATTAACAAATTGTCTATTTTGTTTTGTTCGCGTGCACTTTTTCTACACTGTATGTTAAGTGTTAACAAATATTTGATTATTTAAAATTTTTATAATCGATGTCTCTTAACGTTCACTTTACACACAAGAAAAATTTATTTAATACATAGAAACCCATATCGTTAAATGGACGTAAATTTAGGAGCTATAAAATTAGAGAGCGTCATAGCCAGTCAACGGTAATGAAATATTAGATTTTTGCTTCAGAACAACATTTTTAAATCGGTGGACACTCGGCTGAAAATGTACAGATTTTCGAAATTAAAGTCACTCTTTGAAAGTTGCCGCATCCGGTAAATATGCCGCACCCCTTTAGACCGGGAGGCGGCAGCACAGACAATCACCTCATCGAGTTCACGGCTGAAATTCTAGAATTAGTTAAAACTTGATTCGCATATTAAAACAGAATCGGTCTGCCAAGTCATATCTTGGTGGAAAACACCCGAAAACCCAATTTTAGCGGTTGACTCGTAGGTTTACAATTGTGTTTTCCTGCACCCAAAAGTATGATAACATGGAGAACTGAGTGCAGGAAAACACAATGGTAAACCTACGAGTCAACCGCTAAAATCGGGTATTCAGGTGTTTTCCACCAAGATATGACTTGGGAGACCGATTGTGTTTTAATATGCGAATCAAGTTTTAACTAATTCTAGAATTTCAGCCGTGAACTCGATGAGGTGATTGTCTGTGCTGCCGCCTCCCGGTCTACTTGTATTTCTCGTAATAATCGATAAATGACAGTCAGACGCACAGTATAGGTGCGCAATGAAATTACTCTAACCAGTGTATAGCGTGATTCCCATTTCGATGTTTACTTGCAGCTGTACAATTCTTATATTGAGGCAAATGCATGGTTTCGCTATCATATTTTTAAATACGTTACGCTTAAATACTTTTTTGTACGTTAATTAATAAATGCATCTATAATTTCGAAGTCAAAACTAAGTGTTGCGTCTGTATAGAGTACTGTGTGTATGATTACGTCGTTTTCCTTTGCGAGGGGAGGCAACTATGATATGCGACGTCTGTACCGTACAAAATGGGATACATGCCGCATTTTTTATTTTATTTTTTATTTATTTATTTATTTATTTATTTTTTTGTACGGCATGCCGCGATTTATAAAATTCACTTAATCAGACATTGATGAATTTTCAAACAGTGGAGTTTACAACACCTAAAGGGAAAAAGGAAAAATAAAAAAGTAAGAAGGTGAAGAAAGATGTAAGTCAAGATGATCATAATGAAAAGTTGGATCACACATGTGACGTAGACGTTCTTTGCAAAGGATGTTTAGAAAACTTCTCCAAAACTAACAGGAAGTGTGATTGGCTTCGTTGCATCATGTTTCAAATGTAGTTGCATGAAGACTGTACTATTTTTGACACTTTTTGTGCAGATTCAGGTAAATAAAAGCAGGTCTATTTAGAGTTGGAAAGGCTAGAAAAAACCCGGTTTAAATCTGTAAATAAACCGTGTTTTTTGGTAATAAATTAGGTCTTTTCTCAATAAACCTGGTCTATTGGAAATAAACCTGGGAATAAACCGTTTTTTTTTTTTGCAATTGTAGGTATATTAACAAAAAAAAAAAAAAAAAAAAAAAAAAAAAAACACTATTTTACTTTCTCCTGTTTCTTTTCTAATACACTGATGTTACGTTGTTGCTTAAATAACAATTAAAATCGAATCTTTAAAAAATAAGTAGATAATTTTAGTAGTGAACAAAGTAGGCAGACTAATATTACTTTGGTCCTACTAGTCTGTTTCATTATACTAATTTTGTTTATTTTTGTTATTACATAATTAATTGTAGTACAGTTATTAACATTTGTTTGAATATTTTTTATTTATAATTTCATTCTGTTCTTACGACAAGCGCGGCATAACTCCCGCACAATCGCGGTGTCTCACCCTGAATGTACGGGTGACATGCTGCAGTGTTTTATTTTTTTATATTATATTTTTTTAATATATATATTTTTTTGTCGCAGTACACATTTTAAATATTTAACATTAAATAGCACATAATGATTTTTTTTTTTTAGTTTATGTTAACCATGGGATTTTATACACAAATTAAAAAAATAAATTACGCGTTATCTCACCCGGAATTGCTCTATTCTTGAAAGAAATATGAATTGTATCTTACGAATTTTTTAAAAGAGGTTGTTTGCTAGAAGATTCGAATATGTGAATTCTAAATTAGAGTTCATTCTGCCTAGCTGTGTTTGAGTTATATTTAAAATACTACTCGTATTGCGATCTGTTTTGAAACAATTAAAAATTAATTCAACGTTAGCAGTTCCGAAATTTAAACTGCTATTTATGCATAATCATTAAACTACTTCTCCGAATGCGTTTCCGTTTGGTGTCCGTACCCTAAAATAAACATAACAAAACATCCAGTTATCAAATTTAGGGGTTAGTTACAATTTCTGTAGGTAGAAGGTTCTCCTAATCAAAATTTAAGTACAGTTTTATTTATTAAACACTATTATTAGTTTTTATACGATTATTTGCGGCAGGGTTAGTAGGTTTATCTATTTATTTTACTCGGACTGTGCGTAAATTAACGGTGCTAATAATTTATTATGATGATTCACGTTGAAAGCATATGACAAAAAATAATCAATGTGAAAACATTAAAGAACATGTCATAAATGGCTAATTTGATAAATAAAAATCGGAAAAAAAATTTAAATAGAGATTCATATTTGTTATTTAACGGTTTTTCAGTGCTATTTTTTTTAAAACTAGGAAGTTAGAAAAAACATTTGTTGAAACAGAAGTTCGATCATTATAAGGTAAACTCTTCCCTCTATATACACATATTTTTGCTAATAAAAGAAATATGTTTGTTTGTGTGTCTGTATATGTGTTGGAGATGGCTAGGAAAATATACGGTATAGAAAGTTGTACGAGATTAGTCCGCGGCAGATCCGATTGCACCCGAGGCTCATTTTTTTTCATAATTAGCCGAGATGTTGAAGAAAAACCATAATGAACATTTCAAAAATGCGCATTCCTGCCTATCGACAGAATTTCGACGCAATCTGAGATTTCGTACCAGGAAAGAAAGGAAAGGTGGAAAATGTTCCAGTTCCTGAATTCTATGTTCGTTTGAACAGATTTTCATGTAAAAATATAAAAACATACAATACTATTTTAGCTATATTTATGGTGAGGGAAACGTATTACGGTCACTGGCAACACCAGGTGGGACACCTAGTACACAAATAAATTTAAATTAAAACATAAGTCATTATAGATTTAATTTTGATCATTGTGTAAAAATTTTTAAATTATAATTATATTTTTAATTCTGTATTGTTCAGTGATTTTATGTTTTTAAATGTAAAAAAAAAAAATGCGAAGTTATTTTTTTATGCCAATTCCAAATCTTTTATTTAAAACACTACATAGCAATAAAGCTTGCGGAGGGTAAAAAATTCGAAATCGTGACAAAAATCAAATATTTGAAAGTAAAAAATATAAAAATCTTGTTTAAATATATTTGTGAATGATTTATTTAAAACGAAATTGTATGTGTATTCTTAAATATTCTAACAAATCATTTATTCAAATATTAAGTGCGAAGAATCTTTTTTTAAGTGTATTTATTTTAAATATTTTATATGAATTGTAAATGTTCAACGGTAATTTTATTGTTTATTCTAAGTGCAATTTTATGAATTTTTCTTTCAAATATGTTTAAATATGTATGTTTAAATATTTTTTTTAAATTTAAATGTAATTTCCATAAAAGTATTGTCATACTAATATTCATAAACCAGAATTCTTTTTTTTGACAAATAACAATACAATGTAAAGAATTTAGTGCAAATTTCCTGAGAAAACCTGTGGCAGCTGTTCTGCCACACATTTTCCCAGAAACTTCCCCAAAGAAATGCCAGGAAACCTACACAAGTCAGTTACACACAAAACATATGGAACTTTACACTGTAAAAAAATAAAAAATCATGAAAAAACTTAAATTGTACTGGCAATCAAGACGCCAGTACTATTCCGTAATTCCCCGTAATTTATCGTTTTTTAAATTTCTGTTATATAACAGATATGTTCCGAAATTTTTAGAAATTTGCATGTTTATTCTCTGTAAAATTTTACGGAAAATATCTTGTATTTTCACGGATTTTTTTTACAGTGTACACAGATCACTGATGTCTTGTCTTTTACAATAATTCCGAAAAGTTACACAAAAGTTCAAAAGTATATCTGAGAAAACTAAGAAATGTTAAACACTAAAATCTAGCGTTTCAAATTCTTTCATAAAAGCCATCACGATATACAAATAATAAAAGATTATTCCAAATATATGATTTCAAATAGTCCTTTTTATCATACCATTGTAAATTAGAAATTCTAACAATATAAAATATCACTTCCGATCATTTTGGCGATTCAAATTATTTTTATAATAGCCGCATGGAGATAAACAAATAATAAAAAGTTATTCTAAATATATGATTTCAAAAACACATGATTATAATTTTTAAAAAATATAATAAAATCCTCAAAACACTCAAATTATTTACTCAAAACTGAGAATATCTCACTCGTATCCCCATGCTTCTAACTTAGACAAACAAATTTGTAAAATCATTATTAATGTACTTTTACTTAAAGACATCTAAATTTAACACCAATAAATAAAAGACATCTTTTTGTTGGCCGTAAAGAATTCAAAAACTTAATTATGATTTCAAAATGTTAATTTTCTAGTGATGTGTTGTTAATGAGGTAAAAAGTTAAAACTTCTGAATCTTTTTATATGCAAATTCTATAGTTACTTCAGTTAAAACTATGCATACTAATACAACTCTTGGGAAAATAAGATGTTCTAAATGCGTGACAAAACAAATATTTGAATAGAAATAACATGCAAGTCTTGTTTAAATTTATATTTATATAAATTTTATTCAAAGTATAATTGTAGCAAAACTATATTTTGTATTACAAGAAAAAAAATTACGCAAATATTTAAAGTGATGAATTAGTGACTTTTTAATTTAAATATATTTCGAGTAGTTTTATCAGTATTTTTTATTATAATTTTAAGTTTTAATATTCAACAAAAATAATATATGTATAAATTAAGGTTTTTTGTATGAATAACACATCTTTGACAGTTTTATTACTCTTAAAATAATATATGCAAATGTTTTTCTAAACTGAAATTTAATCTAGTGAAATAATAATTAAGATTTTAATATTCATGCTATGGATTTCAAAAACAAAAATAAAATCAAACATTTTAATTATCATTTGTAATTTCTTTATTTTTTCATGAAGAATACTTTTTTCTTTTGTTTTCAAATTAAAAAAAATATATAATATGAAAAAAATGTTTTTTTTTGTTGTTGCTGTTCTGTTCATTAAATGTCTGTTAAACTATAAACTGTTGAAAGTACTGTGCTGTGTTGAACTAACTTTTCGTGCTGTAATAGCTGCAACCATAGATTACTTAATTGAACACAATTTTCATATGTCCGAAAAGTTCATTCATAAAAACTTGTTCGATCTAGTTAAAGTGATAGAACCATCCTCTCTTGAAGCAAAAGAATGGGGGGGGGGGGGATAGGTGTTTAAAAGACAAACTTTTCGTTTGGGTTTAGAACCGAAAGTCAGAACCGACCACTATGCTGTTTCCTATTTTAACGGAAACTTTTTCGGCTTAGAAGGAACCTCGGTTTAAAGTTAACACCAATACGAGATTTCTTTCTTTTTTTTTTTTTATCGAATTTGATTAAAAATGTATTTTACATAAATTGAATTTATTTATACAGGAATTTCATTAATAACTACTGATTTTAGGCATTTTAGCGGGACAAAAATATTTAGTACTTTTAATCACAATAAAAAGTATTGCTTTACTTATCGTTATTAAATTAAATTCTAAATTACAAATAAAATGTTACAAAGTTTGATAATCAGAATTGTTTTCAGTAAAAACATAATATTCAAAATTCTTATTTTGTTGTTTTCTACTTTCCTATTGGCTGTTGCATCAGCTTGTTTCCTCTCCCTTACCTCTCATTTCAGTCTTGCTGCTGCTTTCATAGTAGACGCACGTCTTTTTGCGCCTGACGAAGAAAGACTCAGATCTTTCGAAAGGCCTAGCGCATTTTAAAGTTTTTATGGTGTTTTAAGAAGTTATTTTAGTTCTTAGTGTTTCACACCAGTTTCAACTTATTTTATTCAAAATACATCTTAACATTTATATAAATTCAGAACAGATAAACTCTAGAGTGATGCAGGAGCGAAAAAGTTTCAAAATACGTCCATAGCCGCATTCATTTTTCACCTTTTATTTTCACGTAAAAATAATCCCAATACTTCCATAAAAATAATTCCGGTTTTTTGCCTGAGCTTTAATATATTATATAAATAAGTATGAATTTATAATGATAACATTAAAATTTTAACAAACTTACTTTAAACTGTTTGATGTTTACAAAATTATTCCCCTACTCATAGCTTTCTGACGTCGATCATGTTCAGATAATATTTCGTGAACAGTGTATTTATAGAACTATTTCTGAAACAGTTTTTCTAAAGGAAATTTCGTATAGGCTCCAAAAATTAATTATAATACTATAGTTTAAACACATTTAATTTTCATAAAGATTATATTACTTATTTTATAGAAAATTGTGTTCAAATAAATCAATATCACAAATTATTTAAAGAAAATGTAATAAATATTAAACTTGAGCTTATAAAGAACAGTCGTCCAAAAAATGTGGAAAAAGACGACACCCCTTATGCTTTAATCACCAAATTGTCCTCAAAAAACAAAGATAGTCATTTAACTGGAAATTGTGGTTTCTTGAACAAAAATAAGCTTGAGGGTTGTCTTGAAACAGACTTTATAAGGAACTAGGAAATTTTCAATACGAACGCATAATTTTGATATCATATTTCGATTTTTCGGTAATTTGTATGTTAGAAAACCAAATTGAAAATCAATTGATCAAGCACTTTAGGAATGAAACGTGTTTAATTTTTTAAACGTCTGATGTTGAATTCATTATTAATGGTTGCAAATTAAACTCCAATAGATACTGCAAAGGCAGGATATGTTTTTCTTGGCGGTTTCGTTTGAGCTATGTGCTCTTATAGAATGAAACTATGTAAGTATTGCACTTATTGCCCCTTTTAGTGCTTCAAAATAATATTTTAACTATATTGAAATTACATTGCGTGTGTGGGGAGGGGGGATTTGTGTATAATATGTATTAAAATTGAAATATGCGTTTTATATTCTAACTATACTTTTATTTCTAAAGGTAAAAACTTTTCGAAATAACTTAATATTTTCCCATTCGGGGTTAAGAAGACATACTACTACTTTTAAAATGAGAGCTCGTCTTAAGATTGTCTTGTTCCAGCTTTCAAAATAGTAGCAAGCCTTTGCATCCAATGAGGAAAGACAAGGTTCTTTCAAATGCTCTTGAGAATTTCATTTCTTATTTTATAATTAATAATATTTAATTGCGTATAGCACCAGATTTTCAATATATGCTTAAATTTCTCCCTATAGATAAATTTAAATATGTTTAAAAATACAGAAGGCAATTTTTTGTACGCTTAAATATATTATAAATAGCATAATATGATTTGTGTAGCTTATAAGATCTTCTTGACGTCTTCTGCAGACTTATTGAGGTCATTCACAGCATATCTCACGCACATATGCCTTACATACGGGACAGTCATCTCTGGAACAACTAGTTTAGTATACATGTTAAGTTCTACAATGAGACTATTTACCGAAATTATCCCACCTTTTAAAAATACAATTACGTACTTATGATTACTACACTGATTCCTTAATGACTGCTGCACTAATGCATCGATGATTACTGCACTGATAAACCTTTATTGATCTCTTCTGCAGCTTTTTTTATATTATTCCCATCATATCATATGGGTATTTTCTTTAGATACATAGGAAGCATGTCTGTAACAGAACAACTGTGTTAGTATACATGTTTATTTAAGGAAAATAATCCACCTTTTAAAAAATAAAATTATTTACTCATGATTATTTCAAAGTTTCCTCAATTATTTCTGCACTGTTTCCTCAAAGATTGCTGCACTGTTTCCTCAAAGATTGCTGCACTTATAAACCCTTCTTGATATCTTCTACAGCCTTACTCATATCATTCTCGTCATATCATATGCGTGTTTTACGTATACCCGGTCCATATCGGATATTTAAGATATCTTAGACCGCCGAACTCACTGAGGGAGTTCCAGAAACTCACTCAGTGAGTTCGAACTTTCTATTGCTAGATACAGCCATTACCACTCACTGTGATTGGCTCTGGAGGCAGGCTTTAACTTATGCGCATGCGCACATTCTATGTTTGTTAAGATCTCAGACGCGGTGATGTTCAGTGAGTTATCTTAGATGAGTTTTGTGATATGAACAGGTATTCATTTCCGGAAGGGTACCACCTCAAAAATGGCTATCTAAATTATCTTAAATGTCCGGTGCAACCAGGGTATTAGATACATAGAAGGCATGTATGAAAAAAAGTGTAGATTAGTTTATATGTCAGTTTCTACTATTAACCTGTTTATCAAAATTAACAAACAATAAACAAATTAAAATTGTATATTCAGCATTACTATTTAACATTTTTAAGTCAAATTATTGTAAACAAGTTCTATGTAAACATATTTGAATTAGAATGCTGTGGATCAGATGGTTTGTAACAATATGCTTTTGAAATTTATTATTTTGCTTATAGACTTGTAAAGAAACATTCTATGTTTGTTAAGATCTCAGACGCGGTGATGTTATGATACATAGACTTGTAAAGGAATATCTCTTAAATTTGTGGTTATACAAAATAACCTTGGTGACCTGAAACCTTTGCACACTGACACAATAGAAAACATTGTGCGAGCATATGGTATAAATTATATAATAAAAAAAATGAATAAATAAATAATGCACTTTATATTCAATTAACCACAATAGGGGATATAAGTTGAACATTGCTTGTCAGAATGAACGGATATTTTAGATCCGCATATAAAATCTTCTGGAACTGGATTTTTATTGAAACGTATACCATACAATACATATTTTCAAATATTAACTAAAATTTGTATCGAATATGAAACAGGAATGTAACCTATTAAACACTTAACAAAACTCGTAGCTCCAAAAATCGAATCTAAAGTAATAAATACATCAGTTCGCTTAGTCCATCTTGATTTATACTTAAATAAATTATACGCACTGCAGTTCAATTTGCAAAATTAATAAAGAATTAGAATTTAGCTAAATGTGTACAGTTCTACTACAACTTTTGAAAAAAAAAATCCTCGAATTTTCTTTTCTTTTTTTAGCCTTTTAAAATGTCTGCATATATATATATATTTTAAATCTTGGAATCGCATTTGCTTCGTCGCCAGTAATATAACTTTATATTTGTTTGTACATTGTGCTATAGCAAGGAGACATCTGTATTTAATTATATAAATATTTATGAATAGTTACACATATTTACAAGTCGCGTTAAGGGAACCGCTGCAAAGAACATTCATTCTACACTGCTTATCGTATTCCTGATTCCTTTGCAAGAGTTAACAAATGAGCCTGTTTAGTGGCGCCATCTCAGGTTACAAATTAGTATCAATCTTTCACAATCTTTCATTGAGATATAACAATTTGTACTAAAATGGATTAACGCTTTGTACTTCTAAAGATTTTAGTGTAAATAAGAAAATTTAAAAAATAAAAGATTTTTGCATTTACAAGATTTTTTTTCTTAATCTTCACCAAAACCAATTCCGAAACGAATTTATTACGAGATATTTTTTTTAATATCTATAATATAATTAACATTTAATATTAAAAAAAACTAGAAGCTTAAAAAATATTTTTAAAATATTTCTTCCTGAAATCTAATGTTTAAATTGTGTATATCATCCTCTTTCACGTAAGGAATAAAACTGCAATTATTTCGGTAAAAGTAATTCGAACTTTCTGATATTTTTATTTATTTATTTCGTTAGAATATAATGAGATCCCAGTGGTCCAGTTTATCAGAAATAACGATGGTATTTCTAAAGTAACTGGACATTCTAGAACTTTCCATTCGAAAAGTAACCCGTACATTTCAGTAGTGGCTATTTCATTTGGTAGAAACAAAAATATGTTTAATATACATTTATATACAGGGAAATTATTAGAATATAATTATTATTAGCATGATCATAATCGTCGAATAGAGTAAACAAATCTTGTTAAATATTTCGAAGATATATTATTATTTTTTTTATCAATTTATGTACATGAATTTTCTTAAGTATTGTTACTTTCTATAGTTATTTAAAAAATATTTTTAGATGTAACAATAAATTACGATTTAGGAATTTGCAAGAGCAATATAATTATACTAGTGGACATGTGCGTATATATATATATATATATATATATATATATATATATATATATATACGCACATGTCCACTAGTATAATTATATTGCTCTTGCAAATTTCTAAATCGTAATTTATTGCATATATAACCATTAATGAAACATTGTCGTAACACCAACAAAACTACGAAATTATGAATTAGTATGTAATAATTAATTGACAACGATAGTGTTCCCCAACAATCTGAATATAGATACCATATACTTATTTAAAAGAAGAAGAAATTAAATTAAAAATTGAAAAAATGAAATTTTTGGAATTTAGACAGAATTTTCAAGTCCCAAATGCCTGAATACCACAAATAAAATGTGTGATTTCATTATCATATTAGCCATACCATTGAATATGATAAAGAATATGATTTTGGGACTACCACACCATAATAGAGAAAAATCATAAAGTTAAAAAAATAATAAAAAGGAAAGGAACCCACCCATAAAAATGAGAAAAAAAACAGTGAAAATAAATCATAAAGTTCAAATTACAACTGGATTAAAAAGGATATAGGGAAAAGAGCACAACAAAAATTCCTGTTTATTACCAGATATACAGGAGTCATCACGTGACACAGGCAATGAAATGCAGAAATGCATTACATGTTGCCAAAATAAGTTTCAAAAATATGATAGACCATGGAATATAATTGTACAGCAAAGCAAAACTCAAAACTTGGTGCTGCCATCTATGGAAAGATTAATGAATATTCTATGATTTAATAAAAGTAGTGGATTAAATTTATTAGTTAAAGATTAAACCAAATACTTTCTAAAGAATTATAACTATTAGTTAAATAATAAATAAATGTAATTAAAATTATGTTGATAAAATATTTAATTACATTTAAATAAAAAATGGATGTATTAATGAAAAATGTTATGTTAATAAATGATATGTAAAATGGTAAAATTAATAATTATTGATTAATGCTACAGAAAAATATTTGTACCAAGCAATGACATAGCCACAATTAAATAGCTTTGCCAAAAATGCAACACCACGCAAAATAATTTATAATCAAATTAAAATAAGAATTTATAAGAATTAAGATGCTAAGGAATTAAAATTAATATTAATTAAATATTGAAATTAATTAGTTACATATAATGTTTCCGCAAACAATGTTAAAAATTAAATACACATGATATAAGTGGATAGGGTATAGCATTAAATAAAAATTAATACATGTATTATATTAGCATTTAAGAAAGTATACATAATATTAGAAGTTAATATGATATTGTCCACAGTGGGCATTAATGTAAGTACAATTAATCAAAAACATTCTTAATATTAATGAATATAAATACATTTAAATTAATTAATGAATATGTAAATATAACTACATTAATTTACATATAAAAGTATCAAATCATAGTGCATTATAAAATGCGTATTAGCAAACGTATGTGTAAATCAAAATGGCCCCTTTTTTTAGCACTTTCCAACCTAGTTGAAAAGTGCTTATAACTTCGGTTTGTCTGGCCGTATGGCCGTCTGCCGTCTGGCCGTATGGCCGTCTGCCGTCTGGCCGTATGGCCGTCTGCCGTCTGGCAGTCTGCCGTCTGCCGTCTGTCCGTGCTCTAACTCCCGTAAATATGCTCGGAATTCTCTGCAATTTTTATATGTTATTGTCGTTATCTATAGCATGTTCCCTATTTCAACGGAAGTGTGTAGCACTTATAGTTTTTTTACAGGGACACTCAAAAGAATTCCGTTACATTGCGGTCTATGGGGAAAAATCATTTGCGATTTATTTAAATAATGTTTCACTATTTTAAACGCATTGTAATTTATATATATTACTAAGGTGCATTAGAAGAAGCTTAATATGGAACAGGGTGTGCATAGGACTTATAGTTACTTTACAGGGACAGTAAAAATAATTCCGTTACATTACGTCTATGGAGAAAAATCGTCTGCGGTTTATTTAAATAATGTTTCACTATTTTAAACGCATTGAAACTTATATAGATCACTAAGGTGCATTACAAGAGACTTACTACGGAATATTGCGTGTATAGCAGTCATCGTTCATTTACAGGGACACGCAAAAGAATTCTCTACTGTCTGTTAACAATAATTCCTGGAAGTGCGTTTTAAGTTATTGAACGCGATTTTAATTTTAACTTGCTTTTTGTCTATTACGTGGTGTGTATAAATTCTGTAGATCCTATACAGGGCAGCACAAAAGTTCGCGAACACATTTCCGTTTATTGACAAACTCCAGACGGAGAATTTTAAACTGTGCTACGCGTTTCCTAACTGAACTAAAATTATCATCCTATGTAGTATATATAAAAATCTATAGATCCTATACAGGGCTGAATAAAAGTATTCGGATATTTTTCCGAATATTGTATATGTTGGAAAATCCTGAAATTACGTTTTTAAATATGTTATGCGTTTTCCAAATTGTTTACTTAGATGTTAGCTTTTAGCTTATTAAACGGTATGATTTGTAAAATTATTTTGGAAGCGTTGGAAAGTGCTATATAATCTATGCTTGACGCATGATTTTTCGTTCTTGTTTTAAATTAACCATGCTTTTTTTACAGACAACTCCGCCACAACTCTGTAATCTAACATCTACCCACCCATCCGTCCTATTATATATATACAAATTTTTTATTTTAAAAAACATAAAAAAATTCTATATTTATATGTTTTTTATAAATTTTTTAACGCATGTGTTAATTTGGTTGCTAATATCATTTAAGTACTAATTATATATTAAGGAATATATGCATTTTTTTTTGGAAAACCATGTTGTAATGCACATTGATTAGTTTTTGCCGAATTGTCAGTTGAGGCTCACTGTGGAGACCCGAAAAGTTTTTGGTTTCTGTCTGTCTGTCCGTCTGTCTGTTCCGCGATAACTGACGCAAAAATGATCCTATTAGTTTGATTTTTGGTAGGTATGTTGGTGAGGTACCCGGAATTAGCTGTATAGTTTTTAGTTACATTTGGTTCATTCGTTCGGAAAATATAGAACATTTATTTTTAACTCATAATGCCACTATGGGAATTCAGACGATTTTGAAATTTTTCATTCGTTGAAAATAAAATGGCGCATTTGATCAATGTATTTAAACGGTAAGTTATGAAGGCTAAAAGCAAGTCAGGTCTTATCAATTTTTTGATCATTATAAAGCCTTTTCGACCTACACACAGCCCTAGCAACTAAAAATAGTGAGAAATGAATTTATTTCTGCGTGTTATTATGCTCTTTAGAGAAATGCAAAAAAATCTTCGGTTTAAGTATTCACCAAAAATAATATTACTAAACATTTTGCATAACTAACTTTATCATTGTCAGTTTTATTTAAGGTATGGAATTTTGTTAATGAAAGATCTATAATTGAATTAACAGTAATTTGACATTATTTAATGGAACATAGCTTGGCGCGTAAATAACTTCGTTTTGCAACTAGCTCTGGTACATTAGTAACCATATTGTTTCAAACACTTCTAATGTTTGACGTCAAACTTGGATATCGTTTAGATTATGGAAGATTAGGAAGATTTTATTGAATACAAACTAGAGGTTTATTCTTCGACCAGAGTTAATCATAGGTTTTTTTTTTTTTAGATTGACGGTTACACGAATGCAACTGGTCTAAAAAATGGAAAGACAGTGAAAAGGGCGTCATTTTAATTTTATTCATATTCAGCTTTAAAAATTCAATTTTTTTATGTTTCAACATTTTTTTAAATATGAAAGTTAAACACTGTTCTTTATGTGCAAACATTTTTTTACAATTTTCACTGTATTTACTCTGCTGGAATCGAAAGATGAAAAACCGTAGTAGACTTGCCAGAAGAGGACGTATATTGCGAAATATAACGTAACATAGAGTGAGATTGTATTTACGTTACCAGAATCTCACATGTAGACAAGAAAGAGGGACCGAGTTCAAGAAAGTACAGAATAAAATGAATAACTCGAACATTATTTAAGTTCAATGGTCAATCTATGCAATCATTGTAATGCTTTCTCTTTCAGTAGTATGTTGTCTAGAGAACATTTTAGTTCCTGTTGTCATAATCTCATAATGGCCTCATTTCCCTACCAAACTCTACTATAAATGATCAACTAAATCAGTTGCTTCTTTTAGCCCAAATTTTGTCCAATGTATGATATAAAATAACGCAATGTCGTTCACATCGTTTACAGCATTATTGAAGAAAAATCCAGGTGAACGTCCCTATTGCTTTAAAATACTTACTCAAATCCATTGATATAATTCGTTTGATTTAAGGTTCGTTTGAAAATATTTACTAAGGTAGCATCTGTAGATGAAGATCCACATTCCTTTAAAATACAAAGCCATTTCGTTTGATTTAAGGTACATTTAGAAAAATGGGGCAGCGCAGCGGGCGTAGCATGCTAGTCCTAAATAAAGTAAGTTTGTTGAAATTGTCGTTAGAGTACCATCATTAACAGTACATTGGATAAATTGTGCTTTAAAAGTATGTTTTTTATATTCAAATGTAGTGCAATATACCAAATATTTTTAAAAGTGTTTTTTTTTTTTTTTTTTCATTTTCATATGTCTATTATTGCGCAGTGTAAGGTTAAGTTTAAAGCTATGAACAATTTTCTGACTCAACCGCTCCAGTAGTTTTCGCCAAATAAAGTTTATAGTGACAATAGTTACTATACAATTTTTTTGAGCCTTGCAGTATATTTTATATTATAACGCATAAACGTCTCGTATATTAGTTTACACTTAGTTTATTAGTTTGTTTATTAGCTTTGTTTATTAGTTTACAGTTTTACCTGCATATACGCGATAAACACATAATTAGATAAAGCTATTAAAGTAAGGTTTTTATTTAGTTCTTTGATTGAAAAATTCTAATAAAAAGTTCAATTCCTTTCTGCGAGAAATTCCTAGTTTAATAATTTATTTTGTCTTCTTAAATGCTAATCTTGAAAATAAATTACAATTTCTATAATATTTTTTTAACTTTGAAAGCGTTAAAGTATATCGCAACATCTGAAATATGTACTATAGGCCTTCAAAAGAAAAATGTTGAATCGTCCCTCGACACAAAAAGTGTACAAACTTTTCAAAGTTACTCCAAAAGTTTGATTTAAAAAAACAGTCTCAAAAATGTAATGCAGAAAAATTAAATAATATAATGCAATCACTTGTTAACTTTAAATTAAAGTCTAATAATGCTTAAAGTGATAAAAAACATAACACGGAATATTTAAAATAACTTTTTAATGTAGAATACATATGTTTCGTTCACGCTATCGGTGACATCTTCAGATAAATACAATGATAAATACAATATTCTCGCATATTTTTGAAAATGGTAAACATAAAAAACGAGATCGCATGTCCAAGGCTAGCAGGTGCTTAAATTGGCCAAACTGGGAAACGGGAACATTATTATTTGTTTTTATTTTTATTGCTTTTTCAATCTATCGATCATCGCGTGCCAAATTTTAGCTAATTTAAAAGAAGCGGCTTCGTTGCAAATGCCATCTTTCGCAAATATATTTCTATAGATTTACGGATAATGGATGGGAAAAAAGCTCTTGATTGAAAAATTATTTTACTATTCTTAAAATCAGTCTACAACTGCTGCTTTCTATATTGTCTGGCTAAAGCAGTGGTTCTTCTGTCATGTTTGATATCTGCCATATGTTCTTTTATTCTTGTTTTAAATTTTCTGTTTGTCATTCCTAAATAGTATTGTACTGTTTCATCTGCGTTGGTGAATGGGATTAAAAACACCGGAAAGTTTATCAGGTTCTATTGGATCTGTTTTTCTACGTACGATGTTTTTTTTAATTTGTGGAAGGTTTTGAAATAAGGCAGATATTAAATTTTCTAAGTTTATATTTTAACCTTTCAAAGAAGCCCGGATTTATTGATGGTGCTGTCTTTGTATCTGTTATTTCTTGCGATGTCACGTATTTTATTTATTTCACTATTTAATTGATTAGGGGTCCAGACAGTAAGGGCTCTTCTAATAAAATGTCGAAAGGCAGAAACTTTATAGGAAAAAGGTGCTTGAGCGTTATTTAAGAGATTTGATTAAGAGCATATCCAAATAAGGGAGTGTGTTATTTTGTTCATTTTCCAAAGTGAATTTAATTATACAATCAAGGCTATTAATCTGATCAAGAAAGCTATTAAGTGAGGTATCCATGTGTTGTCAAATTATGAAAATATCATCAACGTATTTGAGTCATGTATGAGGGGTATAATCTAATTTATTATAAATATAGGTTTCTAAAGGTCTTAATATGAATTCAGCTAAAAGTCTAGATATAGGGGAACCCATCGGGTCCACATTATTTCGCTTATAGATTTTATTCTCAAATGTAAAATAGTTATTATTAACTATAAGATTAAGAAAACTCTTTAATGTTGTTTTCATATTGTCATTAATGCTCCTTAGGTTGTCAATACAGTTATTTATTCTTATAGTGACTTGTTGTGTGTCAACGTATGGGTATAGGGAGATGACATCTAGACTAGCAATTAAATATTTCTTCGGAAACTGGATGTTATCCAAACATTGAATAAAGTCATTCGTTGAATTAATTGCATGATCTGAAGGAGGTAATATATTTTTCAATAAAATCACAAATGCTTTTTCTATATAATAAGTAGGACCCGAGCATTTTGTTACTATTGGTCTTATTGGCATATTTGCTTTGTGATCTTTAAGTCTACCTATAATTGTTGGGATTACGGCTAACTTATTCACTGTAACTACAACTTTCATATCATCAGGTCAATTACCTTTATTTGCTAATTCAGTAACTTTTTTTATTAATTGTGTGAAGAGGGTTCTTCTTGACTTCTTTATAGTTCATATTATTAATACATTAAATCATTTTATTTTTATAGTCATTTGTATTTAGTATAGCTAATTTATTGGATTTATCTGTCTGATTAAAGATAATCTCTGGATCAAATTTTAGAGACTTCAGGGTGTTTAATTCATCATTATATAGTTTTGTAGGTCGTTTTATTAATTTGTTAAGTTCTTGGTACACAATGTTGCGGATTTCTTCTTTATATTCACTTTGTGAAGTTTTTACAACAGTTTCAAGTTCAGTAATAACAGATTTTAGATTAGGTTTCGTCGAAAAAATATATTTAGGTCCATGTTCTAGTACATTTATTTCCTCTTCATTTAATGTTTTGTTAGATAAGTTCAGAAAATCCACTGGTTTGCTACTACGTTTAACATGATTATTTTGAGTGCTACAAAGTTTTTGAATTTTAAGATGTTGTATTGTTCTTTAGAGATGATTTTTCCAAATCTATATTTTTCTAGACATTGCAGTAAGATAATAAAAATATACGGCGTAGTTGATGACACAAATTCAAAATATAAATCAAAAGTTATTTTTTGTAGACAGTTAATATAGGCGTATTTCTTCCCAATACAAAATGCCAACCATTTTTGTTCAAATTGTCTATTAAGACTAGCAAGGTTCAAGTTCGCAAATTTATTTCGATTCTTCAAAAATGATGGAATAATGTTCATAATACGGCATGTTACAAGAAAATTTAAATTCAAAAGTTCGCGATCAAGTCGTAGTCTTTCGTATTTAAAATGCGAAAATACTTTCTTATCAAATGCATAACACATTTCGATCCAGCATCGATGAAATGTTATAAATAATATAATAGAATCACTTGTTAACTTTAAATTAAAGTCTAATAATGCTTAAAGGGATAAAAAACATAACACGGAATATTTAAAATACTTTTTTAATGTAGATTACATATGTTTCGTTCACACTATCGGTGACATCTTCAAATCTAAATGATAAATACAATATTCTCGCATATTTTTGAAAATGGTAAACATAAACTACGATATCGTATGTCCAAGGCTAGCAGGTGCTGAAATTTACCAAACTGGGAAACGTGAAAATTATTATTTGTTTTGATTTTTATTGTTTTTTCAATTTATCGATCATCGCGTGCCAAGTTTTAGCCAATTCAAAAGAAGCGGCTTTATTTCAAATGCTATCTTTTAGTAAATATATTCTGCAACTGCTCCTTTCTATATTGTCTGGCTAAATCAGTGGTTCTTCTGTCATGTTTGCTATCTGCCATATGTTCTTTTATTCTTGTTTTAAATTTTCTGTTTATAATACCTATATAGTATTGTACTGTTCCATCTACCTTGGTGAATGGGATTTCATAAACACCGGACAGTTGATCAGGTTCTATTGGATCTGTTTTTCTACATACTATGTTTTTTAAATTTGTGGAAGGTTTTGCAATAAGGCAGATATTAAATTTTCTAAGTTTATACTTCGAACTATAACTGTTAGAAAATAAACTTAGAAAATTTAATGTCTGTTAATTATAGTTAATTACAGTTCGCAATTTTTATTCGTGTAGTTTATGATTAAATAACACTTTTCTGTTTCCTCCTGGCTACTGATTTCAAAATTTAACTAGAGTACTTTTGGAATCAAGAAGATACTTCTTAAAAATATTTTTTTAACTTATATATTTTTTTAAAGAAAATGAGGACTCCAATTACCAATATGAATTTTGTTAAATATTTTAAAAGAGTATTCCAGTCAAAATAATTGAGTGATTTCTGATGTCTAACTAGTTAAGAAGATGATTAGTAGGACACTATTCTATTGCATTTGACATGTTTAAGAATTGAACAGTATTTTTCAATTTGTAAGATAGTAATGAAAATTAAATGCATGATAATATATTCGCATAAAATCTGAAACCCACTTCTCTGTGGAACAGAGAAAATTTCAGGTTTAATTCTTATAATATATATATATATATATATATATATATATATATATATATATATATAACTTAATTTAATACAATGGCGCAAAATATTAATGAAACAAAAATTAAAACTTATATAACTTAAATGATTTTGCCTTTAAAGATATGGAACTTCCACAAGATCTACTGACATTTCTTCAAAAGGCCGAATATCCTATTTCTACAAAATAATATTTTAATCATACTATATATCATAATTTGGGGTACGGAAACGATTGTTACAGTACTAAACTTTTCGAAGTTCGGAAAAATTCGGAAAATTACAAGATCGAATCGCAAAATGTGGTGTACATAATAGATCCTTTTAGAAGAATTTTTTATCTGTATTACTTCAAAAAAATATGCAAGAATTTATGAATTTTGTAAAAACGTAGTTTTCCATCTCCTATAATTAAAATAATAATAAGTTGGAAAATTTTTGAAAATGGATTTAAACTTTTTAGTATGGAGGTTTACACATACAAGTATGGGAAAAATTCAAAAATGGTGTTGCAACCAAAAAAAATAATTTGTCGCATTTTTTTAATTGGCCTATATATGGGCCTTTAATTTCTACTGCAAGTGGTTTTTGGCTTACATAAAATTTAATATGTCCAATAACAATCACCTAAGCCAGCATACGAAAGCTTGGACTGTTTCGAAACTGTACTGTTTTGTAAGGAATGCTTTCTATACGCACTTTTCCATAATACAATGATTTGTGACATTCTGATAATATCACATTTATATTTTTCTCCAATTTTCTATATGTTTTTATCTAAATCCTTTCTCATAAAATCTAAAGGAAAGATCTGTCATATATGAAACAAACACTCTTGAAACACATTAAGAAAAGCCATTACTTTAACTGTTTTTGTGGTGAAAGAAAAAAATATGAAAAATATCCTTTATATATTTAATCTGGGGAAATGTATTATGATTCCATGACACAGTATATGGAATAAATTGATAGGCTGTTTGTTATCAAATAAATGGGTGTAGTATTACTTTCTCATCAATATTACTACTACATAATCACATATTTTCTTAGGAGACTTAACAACATATTTTATGTAAAAGAAAGTATTCTTAAATAAATAAATATTATCAAGAACAATAATAAATTTTATATATGCATTTATATTTCACAATGCATTTAATAATAATAAGTACTAACTAGTCAATTCATGAATGTACACCAAATTTCATATATTTTTAAAACTATTCAAACATCTCACTCATTAATGTAATGAGTCTGAGCTTAAAATTTATTTAAATAATTTTTAAATCCCAAGAATAGCTTAATGGTCTTTTATATTAGTATAAACCAGATGTAAATTTAAAACTGAATATTTATGCACTGTAAAAGAAGTATCATGAATGTGACAAATCATATCTCCTTTTTGTTAGTGGTAAGTACATAAAGATTCAATTTGAATATTTTCAATGCATTTTTTATTAGACTAATTTAATTTCTGTTCCTAAAAGTGACATTTATTTTCTAAAAGGGACATTGTATTTCAAATAATTACTGCATTCTTTAACACAATTTTGAAATTTACATTAAAATAAAAATGTAATAATAATTATATAATTAAAGCAATAACCAGCAAAGGGAATCAAATAATCATTAACCATAGATTTCTTCTTCACTTAAATGTGCTAAATAATTGATTGAAAATGTCTATGAATTACATTTGGAAAAACTTAGATTTTAATGTATTTTATTCATTTTATCTAAATAATTCTTCAGCAAAAATGTCTCCTTATTTTCGCATGTTTTTTTTTTTAATCTCACACTTACCTGATTCACAAGAGTTAATTAAATATAAGCTTTCCTTTTTTTTTACTATCAGTAGGAATTGTTTACACTTGTTGTCAACAAATCATGATAAGTTGTTTTTGGTCTAAAAATTCATTTGCATCTGTTTTTGTTTCTCATTGTTCATTGTTTAGCCGTAAGAATTATGAGAAAACAAAATGTGCTTAATTCTGGTGCGCAAAATATAATTATTGAATTTTCAACAAATTAAAATGTTTAACCTTTTAAAATAGGGCACAGATTGAAGTTCAATTAGAAATTTTGACACCCTACTGAAGTGTCAAGTATGCAAATCACACAAGTTGTTTAAAAAGATCCGTGAAAATGTGAAACAAAGCGATAGAATATGGAATGGCTCATTAAATGCGATACTGATCTAAAAAGTGACAAAGTTTTCATTAATATTTTTGGGGATTTCCATAGTTTTGTGTATGTCCAATATCTTTATGAACGACGTACGTGTAATGCAATGTAACTCTACGGATGTTTGAGGAATATTAAAGGACATAATAAGGCTTCTAATTCTAAAAAAAGTTCTAATAAGGCTTTTCATTAATCTGAATTTTCTTCTTCTCAGAAACAATTTAGGACATCACACAGCTGTTGTAACAAAACAAAAATTTCACTGTGTAACACTTTCATATTCTCCTTATAGAACGAACGTATCACGTTTCGATTAGAAATTGTTTGGATACACTGAAAGAAGCATTAGGAAGATGAAGATTTACGCCATACGAAAAAATCAAATAATGTTTCTGCATTTGGTGTCATACACATCGTAATTCTTTTTTTTTATGCACTAATACAAAGCCTTCGTATGACTTTGGTAAAACCTAGATTAGACCGTACCAGGATCGAAAGCGGTCGAACACAATAGCGAAGTAAAATCGAAACGACAGCAAGTGCACGAGGAGCGCACACAATCCGATGGAAGGTACTACGCAAAGTGGTACCAAGGGAAAAGACCTGCGCCACACACGTGACTATCACATTATTAAAGAATACATAAAAGTATTCTATAAAAAAAATCTCATTTACATCTGACACATCCTTATACAAAAATGCTAAAATTATTAAAACCAATTAATCAAATTTAAAATCAATCATTACTTTTATATAAGGTAAAGCTAGGAGAGTCTGCGCACAATTCAAGAGAATAACAATAAAAATTTTAAATATTAATTTTTTGCTAAACTATCCATAAATAATTTTTACTTCATTTGATTTTTATGCATTTTCATTGCTATTTTGTTGTTATGTTGTAATTTAATAGAACAGTTGTAATAAAACCAAGAAAGTTGTTTTGCGCAATGTGTTTTTACAGGGTTGGTGTGATTGCGCACATGGGTAGGAGAGATTGTTACTAATATTAACTACAATTAAATTGTTAAAAATAATAATTACTTTTAAATGACATTGTGGAAAGTTTTTGTGAAGAAATATTATTGTATTAGGAGTGAATATTTCAACCTAATGAATTAAGAATTCGAAAAAGGAAATAATTTTAAAAACGATTAAAAAATTTTAATTAAAGGAAAAGAAATTAAAGAATCAGAAAAAAACAACTCCAGGTAAGATTACAAAATATCATTAAGTTACTTGATAACACGTTTAGCTTAAAATTAGTCCATTTTCATTTTTACTTTCTTTTTATGCAAATTTACCAATAAGCTGCGTAATCTCTCCTAGCATGGAAACTAATGGGAACAATGCGCCATATCTCCTAAGTAGCAGTTGCGCAAACTCTCCAATTTTGCTAAAAGTGATTGCGCGGCCTTTTATTTAAACATGGCCGCTACTAAAGTGATCCGTTGATGTCCACACTGTTAGTCTAGATTAGCAGCTTATGAGAAATTGTTTAAGTTTAAAATATTTTGTATTATTGTATAGAAATTCTGACGAATAGCTATGAAAATTCAAGCACTTACTTTGGGAAAACAAAACAAAATAGCAATGCTTTATCTTAAACGCTCAAAACAATCAACGTGCACTTTCAAGTAGACACTCCACTACCGCTGTTGAACAACTACCTGGAGTTGATGCGCGTTGACTATAATCCTTCCCCTCGAACCTCTATGTGCGCAATCTCTCCGACCGCGCCATCACTCCTGGCTTTACCTTATACAAAATTTTTCTCACGAACTTTATATTTAATTTTAAATTTAACAGTTTGAGGAATATGTTTTTATATAGATATTAATATATTATATTTCTAACGTATTCTTGTGGTATATATATTTTTAAAACAAAGATAACGTTTTTTTTTAAATTATTGTTGCAAATGTGAACAGGAAATCGAAAGGATGTAATAAGTGCTTTTTAAGTTGATATTTACTACTTAAATAAAATTATCTCCCAAAATAAAATCTGATATTGTTGTGTAAAAATAATTCAGCCATTTATGTTAAAAGTGTTTTAAAGATAATTTTCACTAAACTAACGACAAAAGGTACACGCTATTGGAATTAAATTAATCTTACTTCTGCTTGTCGGATATCTCAATCCGTCATCAATGTGTAACTGTAGAAGCAACACTTAGGATTCTTTTACATTTATTTGTAATATTTATATTTAGAAAGTATATTATTGTGTTTTTAATGAAAATATACACATATCAATTTAATTATTTTTATCATTTAAAAAACTAATTTAATATACAAATATAGAAAAATATTTGCTCAAAGTTATTTTTCTAAATATACTACAGAAATAGTTAATGTTCCGAAATGTTGATTTTATTAGATATACTACAACGGAATCATTAATTAAATTCGTTTTATAAAAATTAATGTTTCATTTCATGATCAAACTCTACTTTACTGTTAAAGTGAATTTCTTTATTTATGTTCCATGTACCAGAAAGATTTGCAAAGACAAAACAAAACAAAAAATTTTTTAATTATTATTTTTATAATGTTTGAACCTTTAATACCGTCGTACAGAAAGTCCTATAGTAAAAATCATAAAATTACGGTCGTACGAGTCAGACAGACCAGCGATACCTGCGAAGGCAAAACATTAAACTCAGTTATCTCAAGACATTGATTTTCAACGGTTTGTCACGATAACTTTTGTATGTGCTAACGAATTTAGATATGTCTTTCTTTTAATAAAGGGGGTTAAATGCTCTACAAACTGTACCAAAAATTTTCTTATAAGTTATACAAAAACTTTTAAGAAATTCTAATTTTTATTTCTTTTAAAAAATTTTCTTTATTAGGTGTGTTCGTAATTATATAAATACGTAGAACCTATACTCGTCGTCTGGTCCGTCCGTCTGTCCGTTCGTCCACCTATAACATCGCAAAAAACACCCAACCGAATAATTTAAAATTTAATATATATTATCGCTGCAGAATTTTGTCAAGTCATTTAAAATTTTATGAAAATCGAATCAAAACATAAAAATATATTAATAAAAGTGTTATTTATTCTATTAAATGCTATCTTACGTAATTTATATAATAAAAGCTCAAGCCATGTGACTGAGGAAAGCAAATACGGGCAAACCACTTCTTTTTTCTTATGTCAGGCGGCCATTTTTATTCAAACTTATTTTTTCGAATAAAATTTCATAAAAGTTACATTTTTAAAAAGACCATTAAAAAAATGTTTCGTTGAGAGATGAGTTACATAAAAAAGAAGTATAGATTCTGAGATAACTTCAGTAGAAATTAGGTTAATCGAATATCGCAATCAAATAGAGTAAATAAACACAGGAGATTAGTTCATTATGAATCATAAAAATATTAAACCGTGGATGTAATCATTGGCAAAGCAAGTTCTCCATGGTGAATTTTGTAGCATTGTCGAGTGTTGAAAAAATATTCGCATTTGTAAACGTGACATACGTAATAATAAAAAAAAAAGCATGCTCATTTTACTTACTCATCATACGTAGTATAGGGTAAGTCTTGTAATCGTTTTGAAAATCGAAAAATTATTTTTGACGGATTTACACGTTTCAGACACTGGAGATTTCGAAAAACATATTTTTGGAAAAAACATTTTGCCGTCCGTCTGTGTGTCTGTGTGTCTGGATGTCTGTGTGTCTGTGTGTCTGTAAACGCTCTATCTCCCGAAAAAATTGAGATAGAGACTTGCAATTTGGTATATACTTAGTATGTAATAATGGGAAGAAGCCTATTTCGTTTCAATAACCTCGATTAACCGGAACAATTTTTTTCGGACTCTCGAAATATTCGTTCTGATAAAAGGTATGTAAAAATTTTCGAAATTGTTTATTTTAAGAAATGAACATAAAAGACAATAAAAAATCATAAATTTTGCATAAAGCATGAAGTCGATCGGATAATCAGTTGCCGAGATATTTGGAATCCTATTTTCCACACTCTTCGATTTTTCATGACCCCGTATTTCATCCAAATTTCACTTCAAAGATATATTTTAATTGGAAATTTGACGCTTAATCAGATGCAATAAACCGCTAGTTAATAGGATTATTATTTTTGGAGTTATAAGGAAAAACCTCTTCCAAGCAATTCAGCAATCTAGCCTTTAAAGTTTATGACGTCACCAATCCACGATTTAATTGAATTGCAATGCATTTTATAAGTAGTTTACACATTTTTATTTTAATATTTTACATTATGCATATCCATGATGGGTAAGTATTATGGTGGCCCCCAACGATTAGTTTGTTATAGCACACGATATAATTCATTTCACTGAAATAATAAGGATAATTTTTTTACATTGTGAAACTAGTTATAAAAAGAACGCACATCATATGTCACGTTTAACGTACAATTTCTAACTTGTTTTTCGTTTATAATCGAGTGACAACATAAGAAACTGTATAAAAAAGACATGACATCTCAAAAGTATGGAACCTAGACTTCGAAATTGTGGCAAAACTACTTCTACAAGAATTATTTTATCGTACAATATTTGCATTATTTGTTAATAGCACATTTGTTATTATTTTTTTTTATTTAACAAATATTTATATTTCTATAAAATATCAAAAAATAAATGCAGAAAGAAGTAACAGTCTAAATTAATTACAGATTTACTTTTCCAAGATCAAACAACTTATTTTCGGTATTTTCGTCATTTCAAACCCGTAAATGCAACTACTTGCATCACCGAAAACACCTTGCTTATAATTTTTTTCACTATACAATTACGTCATAAACAACAACTGTACAAACAAGAAAATTCGTCATCACATTAAAGTTATATTTTACATAATTTTTGACCGATATTTTACTTTTACATTGCTCCTTTCTAAACTAGTCGTTGGGGGCCACCCTAATACTTACCCCTCATGGATATGCATAATGTAAAGTATTAAAATAAAAAATGTGTAAACTACTTATAAAATACATTGCAATTCGAATAAAATCGATGTTTGATGACGTCATAAACTTTGAAGGCTCGATTACTGAATTGCTTAAGAGAAACATCCTTATAACTCCAAAAATAATAATCCTATTAACTAGCGGTTTATTGTATCTGATTAAGCGTCTCATTTCCAATTAAAATATATCTTTTAATTGAAATTTGGATAAAATACAGGGTCATGAAAAATCGAAGAGTGTGGGTAATGGTCTTTTCATCATATGTCACGTTTAACGTACAATTTCTAACTTGTTTTTCGTTTATAATCGACAGACAACATAAGAAACTGTATAAAAAAGACATGACATCTCAAAAGTATGGAACCTAGACTTCGAAATTGTGGCAGAACTACTTCTACAAGAATTTTTTTATCGTACAATATTTGCATTATTTGTTAATAGCACATTTGTTATTATTTTTTTTTTATTTAACAAATATTTGTATTTCTATAAAATATCAAAAAATAAATGCAGAAAGAAGTAACAGTCTAAATTAATTACAGATTTACTTTTCCAAGATCAAACAACTTATTATCGGTATTTTCGTCATTTCAAACCCGTAAATGTAACTACTTGCATCACCGAAAACACCTTGCTTATAATTTTTTTCACTATACAATTACGTCATAAACAACAACTGTATAAACAAGAATATTCGTCAGCACATTAAAGTTATATTTTACATAATTTTGACCGATATTTTACTTCTATATTACTCCTTTCTAAACTAGTCGTTGGGGGCCTCCCTAATACTTACCCATCATGGATATGCATAATGTAAAGTATTAAAATAAAAAATGTGTAAACTACTTATAAAATGCATTGCAATTCGAAATAAAATCTATGTTTGATGACGTCATAAACTTTGAAGGCTCGATTACTGAACTGCTTAAGAGAAACATCCTTATAACTCCAAAAACAATAATCATATTAACTAGCGGTTTATTGTATCTGATTAAGCGTCTCATTTCCAATTAAAATATATCTTTGAATTGAAATTTAGATGAAATACAGGGTCATGAAAAATCGAAGAGTGTGGGAAATAGGATTACAAATATCTCGGTAACTAATTATCCGATCGACTTCATGCTTTATGCAAAATTTATGATTTTTTATTGTCTTTTATATTCTCTCCTTAAAATAAACAATTTCGAAAATTTTTATATACCTTTTATTAGAAAGAATATTTCGAGAGTCCGAAAAAAATAGTTCCAGATAATCGAGGTTACTGAAATTAAATAGGCTTTTTCCCATTATTACATACTAATTACACACCAAATTTCAAGTCTCTATCTCAATTTGTTCGGGAGATAGAGCGTTTACAGACACACAGACGGACGGCAATTTTTTTTTTTTTTGAAAAATATGTTTTTCGGAATCTCCAGTGTTTGAAGCGTGTAAATCCGTCAATTTTTTTTTTTCGATTTTCAAAACGATTACAAGACTTACCCTATACAACGTATGATGGGTAAGTAAAATGAACATTAATTTTTGTGTATACCTATTTTTAAACTTTAGGTTAACAATTCAATAATAGATTTTTACAGGAAACAAATAACGTTTTTCTACAATTAACAGATACTTCAATCTTGAAGTATCCCATTTAGTATATAGATAAGGAATACGTTTTGCATAAATTGCATTTCTTATATTTTACAATTTAGTGCATAAATATTTAAAGTATTTTCCAAATGCTACTTTAAATGGAATTACAAATTTAGCATATTTACATTTGTATTCTGTTTAGAATCTCTTCCATAACTCTAAATCTTTTTAAGTGCTTATAAATCTCAAGATATTATTCATAAACTGTATTGAGAAAAGTTCTCTTCTTAAATGTGCCTGGATATTTATTTAATGGGCGTAAGTCAGCTGTGGCTGCCATTTGTATGAAATATTCTTGACAGAACAGACTAAACGTCCTTTCATTTTGATATCTTACTTTAGAAATTTGCTTAATAAATCATTTATGTAATTTTACTTAGTCTGAAAAATAAATATAATACTTTATTTAGTTACCAATTTATGTGATATAAATACGATAAATGAAAAATAATTTCGAGTAAAAAAAATATATATATATATATACGATTTTATTTGGAGCATTCTGTTTTATTTGTGTGTACTCAAGTGCCACAAGCTTTCGAGTAATCATATGTGTTAATTTTAACTTTATATTGGAAACAATCGTTTTGATTAAAATGGAAAATGACTCATAATATAACTTGCTGCAATTTTAATTAAATGATGGTGCAATATTTGAAAATTCTAATATTATTAATTATTCTTGGTGCTGTTAAATATGCAAGATTAAACAAAATACAGATTCCTTGCAACCTTCGTGTATAAGGTGTCTGGAGCAAAAGCTACCAAAAATAATGCATAATAAATCACTTAGTAACACGTGTATAATAATTATGTTTCTTCCACGTTAAACATACACATTTTGATTTTATACTCTCTGATACATATACATTTTTAAGGCAGAATTCAAAAAGGCATATAAGGTAGAAACGTAAAAAAGTATTAAAATTGACTAACTGAATTTCAGTTATCAGGGAATTTTTGTGTGACAAATTAGACAACACAATCCAAAACAAAGATTGCTGCAGAGATGCACAATTAGAGATTTGTATAAATAGATGCTTCAAACGGGTAAGAGATATTCACATAGCTTATATATATATATATATATATATATATATATATACAGGGTGATTATAAAAAAACTACCCCGATATATGAGCCCCTAACTATCACACCGTTCACAGAAACTGGATGAAATTTTGGTTTAAAGTATTTTGAGGTATGCGCTCAAGAATCATACGAAAAACAACAGTTAAATTCTAACAATTATGTTTAAAATGTCAAAATTTCGAAAATTTCAAATTGCAACACCTACTTTTTTTTATTGGATTGTGATCGTCATAGTGAAAAATTATAAAAGGCGTTGGAACGGTACCTGTAACACGAAAATCGCCGGCGATAGACAGACTAAGAAGAAAAGCGAAAGCAACCAATAAGAGGAGAGAAGCAACAGAAAACAAAACATTTTATTGTGTTTCACAAATTTTCCACTTCACACACGATGACACTTTGCATGCGGCAGATGGTGGATAGCACTAAACAATAAAAGGTTTCACTTTCTGTTGCTTCACTGTCCTTTATTGGTTGTTTTCACCTTTTTTCTTAGTCTGCCCAGTGCCGGCGATTTTCGTGTTACAGATACCGTTCCAACGCTTTTTATAATTTTTCACTATGGAGGTCACTTTCCAATAAAAAAAATAGGAGTTGCCATTTGAAATTTTCGAAATTTTGTCACTGTAACCGTAACTGTTAGAATTTAACTGTTGTTTTTCATATGATTCGTGAGCGCATACCTCAAAATACTTTAAACCAAAATTTCATCCAGTTTCTGTGAACGGTGTGATAGTTAGGGGCTCATATATCGGGATAGTTTTTTTTATAATTACACTGTATATGTATGTGTGTGTGTGTAAATATATACAGAAGCTGTTCCCAAATTTTTAGACGATGTATATTGTATTCACAAAACTTAATTACATAAAATTCTTATGTTTTAAATGTTTTTTGACGGCCCTTATTCTGAACTATCTTTCGACACCGCAATTTCCAGGATAATAACGCCTTTTGAAGTGACAGAAGAGGTATTTTATCCAAGTCTTCTTGAATAGCTTTCCAGAGTCCTGTAATGGTTGTGGGACGACGTTTGGATAATGCAGATTTTAAAAGTCCAAAAGCACAAAAATCCATAGGTGAAGGGTATGGCCTTGATACCAGTTTGTTTTCCATTTTTTTAGGAAATTTACTGTAGATTTTGATGTGTGACTGTTAGCTTTGTCGTGATGGAGTTTCACAGATTGGTGGCACTGTGGGTGTGAAGCGATGGATCATTCATCTTCATTCAGACAAATTGGTGATAAATTATGTTTCTGATAGTGTTTGGAGTTAATCTTGACATTTTTTTCCACTCTCTTTATTTTTAACTTTCCATTATAAGAAAAACCAGAAACAATCATGAATCCCTTAGAAAAGCTTTCTTTCGATTCTTTGAACCATGTACTTAATTTTTTTCTCCCCTTTTATGATAATAAATGGCTCCTTTTTTGGGTAATAATTTAAATACACCCATGATTCATCAATTGTGACAATTGTTTTCCATTTTTCTTTGGATAAGTGTTTCTCATATAGAATTCTGCATAGTGTCTTGCGTTCAGCGATATGCTTTAAAAAGACGATGCTAATTGCATTTTTTCGATTTCTTAAGATTTAAATCAAAGTTTATCATTTTGTTTACAAAGGACACCGAATATTTTAATGATTTTGCAACTGTCCTTTGAGTAGGAGGATTTTCTTTCAACATTAAACAACGTACCTTTGCAATAGTCGGAGATGTACGTTTTTTCCTTGGATACTTGTTTGGAATTTTTGTCCCTCTTGAGGCTCCAATTTGACGTTTTTTCCCTTTCTTGTTGATGATATTACATATCGACGCTTTAGATATCACAAAACCATGACTCTCACATCGTTTTTGGATAACGGAATATGAATATTTCTCTTCGGAAAGAGCATAAATATAGCCTTCGAACCACTGCTTCGTTAAAAACGCCATTTTGAATCAAAACAAGCCTCTTAAGCCGCAGACGATAATTTTGACTTTTAAAAACATAATACAATTGCAATTATTTCTTTTTCAGCAAACGATTTTTTATTACCGCTAACCAAAATTGTCTAAAAAAATGTGCGAACAGCCTCTCTCTCTCTCTCTCTCTCTCTCTCTCTCTCTCTATATATATATATATATATATATATATATATATATATATATATACTTATGAATAAATTTCATTGTAAAATTAAACAATTGAAATATAAGAAACTGACCATTCACAATTCCAAACAGCAGAATCAAATCACATATTAAATTATGCAGTACCAAGAAACGAAATATTATTAATTCAAATGAAAAAAATGAAAATAAAATAAAATAAAATAAGAGTACAAAAACAAATGGAGGCTTATAATGACAAATCACTTTTTCAAGGGCAAGGGATCCATCATTATAAACATCGATTTCTGAACAACCGATTTCTATAGGTAACACTCGCTTTAACCTTAAAATTGTGTTATCTCCTTGCCCGATCGGTTGTTGAGAAGTTATTGAAAAACAATAAGAGCTTTTAAATGGGATATATTAAAAAACAAATTAAAAAAGGCGAAATAAATGTTTACCTAAGTTACCAACTTACCCTAAGTATTTTTATATTAAACCTAATCTTATTTGCCACATGTTAAAATCTTGTATCTAACGTAAAAGATTAATTTAACCGTTAAGACAAAATTCATAAATTGTATCCAACGGTCTCAGAAATAATAGATATAAACCATAGATGTTATTACATTTTTTCAGAGAAAAAAAAAAACAAAGACTAAAATACACAATATTATTAATATCACCAAAATAAATATTATATAATATTACTGTAATATCTAAATTTAAAACTAAAAAAATCATGTTTTTGTTATAACTTCCATCTGCCGATGGATTTATAAATACGTATACATTACTTATCGTAAAAGGCATATCTAAAATTTTATATTGATACTGCCATCTAGTGGCAATTTTATTAAATTTAAATTATCGTATTACACTTAAATATATATTTAATAAATTACTATATTATTGTATTAAATAACCATTGTATCATCCTCAATAATTTATTACACGATAAATTCAATAACTATATATTTTGAATTCACATTCATATATATTATTAATTTGTAAATCAGATTCAATAAAGATTTCCAAATGCGGCAAACGCACACAAATGTTTATTACTTTTTCTAAATATATCTACAATTAAAATGAATATTTTCTTTTCTTTTCTTTTTGCTTTTCTATTCTAATACAATACATTGACTAACCATAAATACATGTATAAACAAATATCCTTTATGAAAGTTAATTTTTAATGCGTTAAATTGATTTAATAAAAAAAAAATATGGGTAATTACAGTGTCTCACAAAAGTGATGGGACACTTGTGCTTTATAAAAAGAAACTGCAATAAAATAAATAAACAAACATGTGCAAAAATTTTTTGGGTGTGTTTCATATTTAAAGTTAGTAACAATTATTACATAACATACATTTTGTCAAAATATTAAAATATTAATTTAGTAAAAATACAATTGTTCAGAACGGAGCAAAAAATGGCTCACATAAGTGATGGGACACTTACTTTTCCATCAAATATTTATCCAAAAATTTTACTTTTTAAAAGGTTTTAATATTTTGTTGGATTTCCTTTTACTTTTAAAACATGATTTAATCTTTTTGGGATGGATTCGACTATTTTTTTTGTGATTTCTGGAGTGATTTTACCCCATTCTTCTTGAAGCACCGATTTTAGTTGTTGTTTTGAAGAAATGGTGTGTTTGCGAATTCTTGATTCCAATTCTTGCCAAATATTCTCTATGGGATTTAAGTCTGGAGATTGTGGTGGTGTTTTTATTATTTCAGGACAGTTATATAGCAGCCAGAGTCTAACGTTCAGAGCAGTGTGCTTGGGGTCATTGTCCTGGTAGAATTTAAAATCGTTATGAAGGTTCAATTTTCGTGCTGAAGATTTCAAATTTTGCTTTAAAATATCAATATACTTGTACTGATCCATTATACTGTCAATAAAAACAAGATTACCAACTCCAGCGGACGACATACACCCCCATACCATAACTCCTCCTCCACCATGTTTTACTGTTGGTACCAAGTTCTGTTTGCGAAGTTCTTCCCTGGGTTTTCTCCACACCAAGATTCTACCGTCAGAACCAAATATATTAAATTTACTCTCATCAGCAAATATAACTTTATTCCAGTAATCAGAACTCTTATTTATGTTGGATTTTGCGAAAGCTAGTCTGAGTTTTCTATTCTTTTCACTTACGAAGAATTTTTTCCTGGCTACTCTACCGTGATATCCAGCAGATCGAATTACCCTTCTAATAGTTTCAGGATTAACAATTATTCCATATAATGCTTGTAAATCAGCAGCAACTTTTGAAGCACTAATTCTTGGATTTTTTTTTATATTTCGAACGATAATTCGCTTTATTCCATTGGATAGCTTTGATGGTCAGCCAGGTCTTCTTTTATCCTGAATCATATGATTCTTTTTATATCGTTTAATGATATTGAAAACTGTTGAACGACTCAAGTTAACTGTTTCAGCAGTTTTTCTAATAGATTTTCCACGTTCAATATGCAAATTAATAACTAATTTTCGAATTTCAGGCGAAGTTTCTTTTCGTTTAGCATTCATGACTACACAGAGCTAAAAAACACAAAAATTCCAAAACAAACTGGAGAGAAATACTGCAGACGATTTTATAAATTATTGCCAATTGCTTTTAAGTAAAAATAAAACCCCAAGAAATATTTTTATTGCTTATTTCAGACGATTTTTGTTGCATATATAATGGTGTCCCATCACTTATGTGAGCTATTTTTTGCTCCGTTCTAAACATTTGTATTTTTATTAAATTAATATTTTAATATTTTGACAAAATGTATGTTATGTAATAATCTTTACTAAATTTAAGTATGAAACACACCCACAAAAAAAATGTGTACATGTTTTTTTAATTTATTTGATTAGTTTCCTTTTGTAAAGCACAAGTGTCCCATCACTTATGTGAGACACTGTATATGTGATTGCTTGTTGAAGGACGTGTTTTAAATTGTGAATTTTAAATTTATTTGAACAAAGATTATTAATTCTGTGTGCGAAATTTAGTAATATATTGACAAATACTAATTTATGTAGACATGAAGTAGAATTAGTAAACAAATTTACATGAAATGTAAAATCATTCTGCTTGTCATAAATGTCAAACATAATTTCATTATTATCACAAAGCATTATATTAAGATCAAGAAAATTAATTTCATTATTTACCATAACATTGTAAGTATAGTTTAATTTTTTATGATATTTAATTGGTAATAAATAATTTGAATTACTATTAAAATAGGGCAATAATATCATATATATATCGGTAAATTTTACACTCAGCAATATTTGAGTTTCTTTCATAATAATAAGAATACAATTAGAATACTACCTTGAATGGTTTATATCAATAGTTTTCTGACAGTATGTATTAAATGGGAAAAAACGGTCATTTTGATCTGTACCAGGAAAAAAAAGATAGTATCCCTATTCTCTGTTTTTAAGAATTCATCTAATTTTATTCAAACATACAAAACCAAATTGCTAACGATTGTACAAGCTTCCATCAACATTGAATTTGGAAGGAAATTAAAAAAAAAAATAATAATAATAACATCTATCGCCAAGTTGGCTTCATCTAAAGCAGCCATACTCAACCTGCGGCCCGCGGGCCGCATGTCGCCCGGCGACATTATATGTGCGGCCCGAGACTCATAATCATTAATCCCTAATTATAAAGTTAATTAAGATGTTTCTTAAAAGTTTTTTAACACCTTCGCTGTTCCTTTATATATTTTCATGGGAAGAAAAAATCCACCAGTTATTTGTAATTACTAATTTAAAATCATATTAAAACATCTTAAATGCCATTTCTTTAGTCAAAAATTATTTTTTTTATGTCTGTTCGTCTTATAGTGGTGTACACTAATGAAATATTATTCCAAATTAATTAAATTTGCACTATATATTTCTACATAACAAAATAAATAAATTTTTTTGCATTGAAAAATGAATGATTTATAAAAGAAAATCTCTCTCTCCCTCTCCTCCCCCCCCTCTCTCTCTCTCTTTTTTTTTTTTTTTAAGAATTTGGTGATGTTGCATTGTTATATTATTATGTTTTATACTTATCATATCACTAATAATGCTTATTCGGTTTGTCGTGGAAAAAAATGGCAGAAAAAAGTTTTACAACAACAATCTTCGCTGCATATTTTTACATCATTTCAATAGAAATCTACACTGGAGTAATTTTTTTGGAAATACAGGTGTTACAATTTTCTGGTAACATTCCTTCAACGACAAACGTTCAATACTACTAATTTATATTAACTTTTCATTTTGCTTTCTTATACTGCTTTTATCTTATTATTTTAATTACCCCTTTTTTTACATTATTATGCAAAGTGAGTTGCGGCCCGCCTAACGTCGTGAACAATTGTTTGCGCCCCGCGAGAAAAAAAGGTTGAGTATGGCTGATATAAAGTGACCAATGTTTGTCAAATTTTTGCCTATTTTTGCTAAATTTGGCAATGTTTTGTCAAGTATCTCCAAGCTTGAAAAGAATTGGATGCTGGCGGAACCAACTAATTTGTTTTAAGCGTATGACATTTGGAAAAATAGCGACAACAATGAAAGAAAATCTGGGACGAACATCGTTCAATAAAACTTCTAAATTAATCCTGTCTATGGAAGGATCCCTTATTGTTTTCTCTCTTATCATGTTTTAATGTATCAGCCTTCCTACAAATTTGAGCTGCCATATCTCGGCCACTTTTTAACATTGAGCCGAAAACAATGTTCTGGTATATAATATATATATATATATCGTACCAAAACCCTTAACAGGTTAAAAGTTTGTGACTCAGCAATTTTCCGTATTGCTCTAAGAATTTTAAATATAGCTGTAAAAAATAATGATAATAAAATTTTGTGTGATGCTGTGCTATTACACTGAGAAAAATAGCACTTTCAAATCTGAGTAAATCGATGTTTTCATTTTATTATGAAACTTTTTGTTTCAAATATGATGACCCAATGCTTTCAGTTCTGAAATACCAGAAATACTCAGAATATTGAAACATGGACATACTCAAAACTGAGCACATAGCAGTCAGTTCATACTCATTTTTGAAACATGGACATACTCAAAAAGGATTATAATCAGTTCAAACGGATTTTTGAAATGTGGAAATACTCAAAAATGAGCACATAGAAGTCAGTTCATACTCATTTTTGAAACATGGACATACTCAAATATGAGCACATGATGTTTTATTCTTGAGTGTCTGCATGTTTTCAGAAATGAGTACATACATGTTTCAAATTTGAGTAATTTTTATTCGAAGACATTTTGACTATGCGACATACTCAAATTTGAAAATTATTTGCTCAGTTTTGAAAATGACGTTTTTAGAGTGTAAATAAAATATGTGTATGTTTTTTACAATTTTTTTTGTTCTATTTATATTTGCAGGTGCAAATGTTAATTTCAACATTAAAAAAAATATATAAAATTTATTCACGGATGCTTTTTCAATCACATATCTCATAAATTCAAAATATGGTTTTAAAAGAAATAATATGAAAATTCGAGTGACATCTTGACGTGACTTTAATAAGTTTCTTTTAAAATATAATTTTAATTATTTTTCGTTTGTCTTTTTTTGCATTTTATACATCCAAACAATACTTTCAATTTTTCTATACACTGTTAAATACGTTACATATATTGAGCCTACATTATACATTGAAAAGTATTTATTCATACATTGAAATGCATTTATCTTTTCTGTCACACTATCCAAAATCTTAAGTAAAATTTATGTAAGTGGTTTCTTTGCGTCATACTATCCATTTGCAAACATTTCACTTTGTTTGGATGCTATGACGCAAAGAAATCCTATCTATATATACTATAAATATATAGATGGATATAAACACTTATACGGTGGTTGTTTTGTAGTCTGAATGTCATGATACATTAACATATACTAACAAATTTCAGATTTGCTTTCCTCCAGACGGTTGCAAAAAGTAATTTATTTCTTTTTGTTATAAAAGCTACCAAAAACGTTATATAGAAAGGAGAACTTTCGAATGTTCTGAAACATCTTATAAACTTATGCTCCTAAAAGGACTTACACATGTTTATTAAATTTTGTTTAGAAACATTATTATGTTAACTTGCAGGAACTGCAAACTTTCGATTATAAAAGTTTTGCAATTATTGATTAAAAAAATTATTTACCAAAGTTTCTATGAAGAGAAGAATTTTCAAATTTCAGTCAGGTGCTTTCAATGGTCATTTAAAATCAATTTCTTATTTCAGATAGGAAATCTTTTCAACATTAAAGACACAGATGCACTTTGTAAAGTTCTCTCGAGCCGAACTAATGGAATTTCAGCAACTGCTTTTGAAACTCTTTTACATTTCGAAAAGATATTCAATGCTATTTTATTTATCTACGACTTGTATATAGTTTATGGTAACTCTTAAAAATCATTTTGAATTTCATTTAAATCAATGTAAATATAACAGAATTTCAATGTTTTATAAATGCTAAATAAGTATGTGTAAAACTAAATTGAATTAAAACAATCTTTAAAAAAGTATTCTACATCTATATGAAACACACATGTAAAAATTTTTAAGGAAAATAATTTTTCGTCTTACTAAAAAAATGTTTTGTATATATTTTTTTCAATATGCATTTACTTGTCTATAAATCATATTTAGTATCTGTAGAAAACGTATAACTTTTTAAAAAAGAAATGTAGGATCGAATTAGAGAACAGCGCCTAAATACCGAAATAATTTTATATAATTTTTAATACATTTACAATTAAGTGGCTTGTGATTATATTTATGTTTAGTGTACACTGAAGAGCCAAAAAATATGGTACAAGCGTGCGTATGCAAACAACGGAGATATAAAACCAATCAGCGTAACGCGATACGGTTAGCAGTACATATATATAGAAAACGGTTCTTGTGAAGCTGTCAGATAGGTTCCTGCTGTTACAATTACAGGTTATCACAGTTTAAGTGACTTTTAACGTGGTGTTATAGTCGGTGCATGAGCTATGGGACATAGCATCTTCAAGGTAGTGATGCAATTTGGATTTTCGCGCATCACCACTTCACGAGTGTACCGTGAATATCAGGTATCCGGTAAAACATCAAATCTCCAACAGCGGTGCGGCCGGAAAAAATATCTTGAAATAACGGTACAGTCGACGACCAACGAGAATCCTTAAACAAGATAGACGTGCAAAACCTCCTCAAATTGCTACGGATTTCAACGCTGGGACTTCGAAAATTGTCATCGTAGGAACTGTTCCACGAACTGTCGATATGGGATTTCGGAGTCGCAGGCATACTCATGTACCGTTGTTGACTGCATGAAACAAAACTTTAGGGCTCACCTGGGCTCACCAACACCTCAATTTGTCTGTTAATGACTCGAAATACGTTACCTTGTCTGACGAGTCTCGTTTCTAATTGAATCGGATGTATGGATCGTGTAAGGGTGTAGAGACCAACTCATGAATCCATGGACTCTATATGTCAACAGCATTGGGCAAGTGTGCATTGGGCGTGATATGGGCACTCTGGTTCGTCTAGTGACAATTTTGATAGGTCACGGGTACGTAAGCATCCTGTCTGATCAATTTCAGCCATTCATGTCCATTGTGCATTATGACGGACTTGGAGAATTCCAGCAGGAAAATGCAACATCCCACACGTCGAGAGTTGCTACCGAGTGGATCCCGGATCGCTCTTCTGCCTTTCGACACTTCTATTGGCGTCTTAAATTCCAGACGTGAACTGACCTTTTTTGTTTATGACACTTTCCCACATAATTTAGAGTATTTCTGAATTCGGTTTGTCTGTCTGTCCTCTATGTTCAAGCTCCTACCAGCTTTAATATAGTAGGATTGGCATGTAAGTTTTATAGGTTAACGAGGTTCACTATGCAATGTTTGTTATTGAAAATGACGTGTGCAGTAATTACTGTTACAGGGGAACACTAAAAACAGTTACATTGCGGTCTATGGGGAAAATCATTTGCAGTGCATTTTATTTAAATTTCTCGTTAAGATATCTCTTTTCATTGTATGAAAAAATGAAATTTCTTAATAATATTTTGTTAGTACTGGAAAATGTTTCATAATCTATGCATGATGCATGTTTTATCGGTTTTTTTCCCTTATAATTTTATACTATTGCTTAAAAGAGCGCATATAGTTCACTTACTTACATTAATCTTATGGGTTCCTATAATTATATTAAGAAATTTTCTTTTCGTACTTAGTAAAAGCATGTGTGGTTTCCGACAAATATTCCATGTATGGTGTAGCTCTGTGCAGAATGAATGATTTTTTCATTTTCATGTATCATTCGGACATGCGCAAAAACATAGTTGCCAACATTCGTATTTTTTTTCAAGATTTTAGAGTAGATATTTCGTATCTTTTTAGAGATTTTGTACATAAAAAAAAATTGAAAGAAAAGCTTAGTTGCCAAAATCCGTATCAGAAATTTTGTAAAATGAAAGACCTTATAACTTTTTATCTCGCTCTTCACCTAATTCTAATTAAAATTTTAAATTTCATATTGTTTTTAAAATTTTCTGGTATTAATTGAATAATTCTTTTTTGAAGTTTGACATATATGCTTCTGCGCATGTCCGAATGATTCATTCGAATATAAAAATCATTCATTCTGCCCATCACTAGTATGATGCACAGCCTTAGCCGTATAAGTTTGGAAAAAGTGCAAAAGTGCGAATTATATGCGAGTCAGTACAATAATTGTCATATTTCTATAATTGTTATGATTTCATCATATGTAGATGCGAAGTTATATATATATATATATATATATATTATTGCATATGTTTAGTTTCAACAAATCTAGCATTTTTTTAGAATTATTATGTTATAATAATCATTTTAGTTAATCAGCTACGCTGTTTTGTTTTGGCTGCATCGCCATATAACAGATACATAACAGGAAAAATGCAAAGAACATAATTAAGAGATCTAAAATATAATACAAATTTTTATTTTCTTTCTGGACAATGAAATCTTAAGCATATGTTAAATTTCTTTGAAACTACTGAATATATTGTAAATAATTTAGCCAATGTTATTTTTAATTTCTTGAGTCCTCATAGATATTTTTAGTTTAATATTTTCCCAGTGGTTCATTTTATATGAAATAAGAAAATAATATTGAAGTAATTTTGAATTATCCTTTTCATTCTATATATAGAGTATGTTTCAGGAGTCAAATTAGCATACTTCTCATTTCGTCTTGGGTATAACATAAACTTTGGGATATACAGAAAGAAACAATTGTGTACTCCATACATATTAGAATATTGCTGGGTAATGAGATTTGATGTATAAACAAAATGGCACCGTTTTTAAAATATATCGGAACAAAAATTATTTGATTTTTTAATTTATTTCATATGCAGGGTAATCGTAAATATATGAACAAAATAAGATAGTTAATCGTATCCAAAAAGATGTTTTATTTTATTATTTGAAAGCACAGTCGCAATCAGTTCATTCAATCAAACATCCATGGTGTCTAAATCTATGAAAGAGTCGGATTTTTATTCACAGCTTTCACAATAAGGAAATTATTTTAAAGAAATTTTCAACTGTCTCAATTTACTTTGTGTAAAAATTTATGACATCATGGAACATTTAACATCATGCAATTGTTAATTTTTCTACGTATTTCAATATGTGACAGATATGCAATGACAGTTATAGTCTAAATAATTGGACTTATTAATGTTAGGATACGGATGATTGCTATTCCCCGGACTTATTGTGTTGTCAGGATATAGGATATAGAGTCTCATAGAGTGTAGAGTAACTATGTTGAAAATATCGTTAAACTATTTTAATTATTGTAAAATAGAAGAACAAGAGCTCGTATTTAGTTTAGATAGAGACACTTTATGTTTTCGATTAAATGATGAGATTGCGAACCATCTTATCAATTAAAGAAAACAGTTTTGATAGATAACATCAATCTTCTTTTTAGTTAAAAGATTTTCGACTACACTGTGAGTACACTAATAATTTATAAATGCAAACAGTATCTCTTTATTCAGAAATCTTTCAAAAAATATAAAATAGATTATATTTTAGAAAACTCGATATAGCCATGTAATTATGTGTGAATGACAATGAATTACGTTAAAGAAATCGCATAAATATTGAAACTGACTTGGGGTCCGGGTCACAAAAATGTTCAAATTTTTGACAAATATTTTGCTTTATCTAAAAATTCTGTGTTTTTATCTGCTTAAAATGACGTTTAAATCATGTTTCTATCCTAAATAGAACAGGATATATTAATTTGTTGTTTCAAAAATCTAGCTTTCAAGTAGTGGTTGTCATGGAAACGTTTTTGCGTTTTTCTGCATTATGGGTCATTTCACGCATTCTCGTATTTAAATCGTTATGTTAAAAAACTCCTTTCCCAACGCAGTGCAAGTCGTTAAAATACTTTTACAATACAGCGCAACATGCAAAAAGGACTATTTTTCCAGTTCAGCGCAGGTGGCTTCACAATCCAGCGCACACGTATACACACGTAATACATACGTCAAATCACAATTCAGCACCCAGAATTATCTCACAAAGACTCTACAAAACTCGTAGCGGCAAGCGACACGCCTGAATACTTAATTTTTCCCTCGCTGGTTCTTCTTCAGCGGATCCGTAATGAAGCAGTAATTCCGGTAATTTTCGACCAGTGTTTTTTCCTCCTTAGACTGTGAGATGACTTGAATGTTTCTGAAACCGCGTGGTTAGTGGCAAGAAAATGTGACAGCTTAGAAGGGTGGCGCTTTGATCATTCGAGATTTTTTTTTTCCGTCTGTGAAAGACGCCAGCCTAGTTTGTAAAATCTATCTATGTGAAATGGTGTTAAGAAATAAATCAAAATGAGTTTATCAGCATAGTTTGTGAAATCGTTGAACTGGAAAAATAGTCTTTTTTGCATGTTGCGCTGTATTGTAATAGTTTTTTAACCCTTTCAGGAGCAAAGTACTTATGTTTCTAAAATGTTGAAATCAGTGAATCACACCGGGATATAAAAACAAAATTGATTTCAAAATAAGTAGAAGCGTTTCTTCACGTATATTATAAAAGTAAAATTTGATTCCAAAATTCCGGTGCCAATGTGGCGTTTGGGAATTAAAATTAAGTGGTATATATTATATACCACCGCCCCTCAAGGGGTTAACGACTTGGGCTGTGTTGGGAAAGGAGTTTTTTCAACACGTTATAAGTCAAAAACAGTTAAAAATAAATGGTTCAAACTTGGAACATGTCTTTATCAGTTATTTTAGTTTAATTTTGATTCAGCAAATTTGAAAAAAATATTTACTTTTGAAAATGTGATTTTTTTAATAAAAGTTACATAGTTTTTTTTAAGTTTTTACTTTAAATATTTTTTAAAATGCTGAATCAAAATTAAAATTTATATATTTCTGTTTATTTAAATGAAAAAAAAAATCAAAATTCTACAAATAATATTTCGAGTTATAACGATTTTAAATTACCCCACTTTTTAAATAAATTTTAAATTATTTTTTTTAAAGTTATGAGAAGTTTTATAATGTGATTTTGTTTACAAATGATATGGTTAACCATTACAAAAAAATTCAAAATTTTAACTCAATAAATAATTTTTTTAAATGTGTCCCGGACCCCCTTAAACTTAAGAAAATTTTAACCATGTTATTAAAAAAACAAAACAAAACAAAAAAAACAGTTTTGATCAAAATATAAATTTTATTTTTAGTTAAAAGGTTTCCGACCACACTGTAAGTGCACTAACAGTTTACAGATGTAAAAAATATATAATCTCTTTTTGTAATATTTCAAAATATATAAAATAGATTATATTTTAGAATACTCAAAATAATCATCTAATTATATATGCATCAGAATGAATTGCGTTTTGAAAAATCGCATAAATATTGAAACAGGCTTAATAAACCGAAGAAAAGTTTAACCATGTTATCAATTTTAAAAAGCAGTTCTGATTGTTAACATCAATCTTCTTTTTAGTTAAAAGGTTTCCGACCACACTGTAACTACACTACTAATTTATAAATATAAAAAGTATTTCGTTATTACGAAATATTTCAAAATATATAAAATAGATTATTTTTTAGAAACCTCGAAATATCTATGTAATTATGTATGCATGAGAATAAATTACGTTTAAAAAATATTTAAACAGACTTAATTAACTGGGGAAAGTTACAATTTTTAGTTTAAAATTCTTGTGTCATTATTAGAAAATAGGCAATTTATTTGAAATAAATTTATAATAAAAAACATCCATAAGCATTTTTTTTAAATATGTATGTACTTATACATGTTAAAATATATAAAACTATCTAAAAAATATTTTTCTGAAGGATTGATTTTTTTAAAATCTTTAATATTAAAAAATAAATTTAAATGATAAAACTCACATGGTCGTAATAAATATTGTTTATTCGCTAACAAATCTTCTCAATTTTTTTCAGTTTATTTTCTTGCTATTGTATATTTTCTTTATAATTAATTATTGCCAAACATACAATGAATACAACATATGAAAGAAGGTTCATAATTGGGAATGATTTATCATTGAAACTTTTAATGATACATCTCCAGCATGAGCTAATGATGTGTTATTTTGAACAACTATAACCTTTTATTTAAATTCATGGAACATGCCAATAATGATACAAATGAAACAAATATTTGTTTACGGCAGCAGTTTTTAGACACATTTTGTGAAACTGTTTTTGTTTTCTTGTTTAAAATAATTTGGAAAATTTTAATAAAATGCTTCTTCACAGTTCTAAATTTTTTTCAATTATGTTTCTAGTAGTTTCTTTTTATTCAGATTTGAAGTAAAAAGTCCATTAAAAAGACATGCGTCATTTTTATACTATGTTGTTGTACATTTTTAATTTTTATTTTCAGCACACATCACATGTATAGTTAAATTTCAAAATATGACAAAATAAGTCGTTTATTTTCTGTAAAGATGAACCCACCTGTCACATTCTTTGATAAATTTTCCCATGTCTTGATTATATAAATAAAATATACCATACTACTTACATTTTACAAACATCAATTATTTCTCAGCTCGTAAAACAGTTATAAATGCTTCCGATTTACACGTTTAATAATTATTTGTTTTGCAATCATATATATATATTTAAATTTGTATATGAATATTAAATTTTACTTTAATTTGAAGCCAATATTTGAAGTGTATATTACCCTTTTAACACAAAGAAACAATATGGATTTTTTAATAGATTTTCAGTGTCTTATATCTTAACGTATTGGCGAATTCATAAGTTATATCTGGTGTCAAAAATTTCAAAATCATATAAAAGGTAATTTACAGTTTATTGATTTTGTTAGCTTTTTAAAAGCTTATAGCATGAAGTTAAAAACATTATTTCCAATTTTAATGATATAATTTAATGTTAAATAAAAATACATGGAAAAGTTTATTAAAATCTATTCTCAAAGGTGCGGATTTATTTATTAATAAAATTTCCGATATTCTGTACAAAATCACAATTTGGCACATTTTGACACTATTACTTATCATATGAGAAAAAAAATTGGAAAAAAAAGATAATTATTATAAAGTACTACAAAAAAAAAAAAAAAAAAAAAAAAAACCTTCTAATATCCGATTAAATAATTCTTAAAAGACGATCTCAATTATTCTAAACGATCAAAGACTTTGTAACCTAGTAGGAATATTTCACGGATATTTTAACAGTCATTTCATGAATACTTCCTCATAAAATATACCAAAATAATTTCATTACAGTAGCATTACACTGGCCATCAAATTAATTGTTCCCATGGGCATACATTAATTTATTCCTTAAAAGCTCGTGCCAACAAAACATTAACTAGATTGCTATAAAATGTTGATATGTTAACAAAGTAATATCTTCATAAAGCTTTGAAAATATTCCAATTTCTTTTTATCTCAAGACTCTATTATTTAGTTTATTCTAGGTACATTTAAAAACGTTCATTGCGATAAAATATTCTCTAAAATTGCAATAAACCATATAATAAATATGTTTAATAGGAAATGTAAAACATATTTAATCCTTTTTAATATGTCAATAATGTAAACCATAGACTTGTGTAATTACAGAATATCTGAAAGTGTACATCATGTCAGGTTTACTGTTGATAATACGAAAAATTCAAATTTGGTATACATATACTAAACTCGAAATAAATTTTAGCTATTATAAAATTGGTTTAGAATAATTTCTTGTTCATTTTTATAGTAGTAGTCTTCAAAAACTTTATCAATTATCTTAAAATTTGTTTTTGACATTTATAAGTTATTCTGATAGTAAATGTGCATGGGATTTAATAGTAAATCTCGTTTTTGAAAAAGTGTAGTCCGTTTAAATTTATATTATCTTTTAAATTTGAGGCTGTGTTATATATATTAAACATTTCTTTTCACATTTGCTCTAAAGAGGCATTCTTCTAATTTATGTATTAGGATATGTGAAAGGTCTTTTAAAACTGTCTACTATCTTGAAAGTTTTAGAAACCGAGTTGCTAGTTTAAATTTAAAAAAATTAAATATTAAATTAAACAGTGTTTGATTATAATTTCGAAAAAGGCGCAACAATAAATATCGGTCGTAACAATTAAGATTTTTCATAACCTTTTTTCATAACCCTAAGTTAACCTTTAGATATTATAATTATTATATATTAATATATATATATATATATATTAGTATAAAGATTAAAAAAACTAACGATAGTTAGTAGAAGTTATTAATAAAAATCATGAGTAAATCCTGTCAATTAAGAAAACTCTTACAAATTATCATTAGTCGTAAACTCGCACTATTGAACGAAACAGTCATCCACTGTCCCAGCCACAAAATGATTATACGAACAATCAAAGTATTTTTATCTCTTATTTATTAACATTTTAAAAAACCGGCCAGGACTGGTGACTTTTTCCTATATTCACTGGTACTACAATGTACAAAAAAAATTCTTTCGGGCAGACATCTCTTGAAAATATCCTAGTATAAATGTATGGAACATATTAATTATCAAACAGTGGTATGAATAGAAAAAAAAAGTAGTCCCTGTGACATATGGTAAAACCCGCAATCAGATTGTTAAAATGTACCAAATTTCATTTTTTTTTTTACAAAAATATCAATTTGAATGAAACATATTTTGAATGCAGGGAAATTTGCTTATGTTATTGTCATGCATGCGAAGAATATCGATTTCACTTGCTGTAATCGTAAACGTTTAAACTGTATGCAATTTATACAATTACCAGCGAGTCTTCTCCCGTCTAGCCGGTCGCTTCCGAGTGGAGCCCATATACCTTCTGTAGCATACAGTCATGACTTTGTTTGGGGCACAGAAAGTGCATTTTACATGCAAACAGAAAAATATAAATAAAATACTTTATTTTAAACTATATGAAAATGATTAATAAGAATATCAAAAAGCACGTAATTAAAGATTCCGCGACATAAATATATTTTTTTTTTGAAGAACCAACTGAAAAAGTACTGCTTAACCCTGCCCGTAAGTAATCTAAGGGGAAGGAATTAAGATAATATAATAAATTAGATAAAATAAATTATAAACATTTTGATAAAATAAAGATTGCCTAAGATACATGGGAGTGTGGTTTCAGGCCCATAAATTGTTAATGCCGTGATAAAAATAATTGGGTCCTGTGTCTTTTTCAGCCATATATCGTTAATACAGCAATCATTATAAAGGGGATAAGTTATTATCCGTACATAAATCGTTAAAATAAAATTATTTTAACAGAGCCTTTTGGGTTGCACGCCTGTAAACTGATTATACGATAATCACTGTAACGCAGCCTTGTGCATACCCGAGCACATAAATCGACATGATTATCGCAAATCTTTAAATTCAAAAATTGTATTTTGAACAGAGGAGAAAATGTATTCTATTTTGTATAAAAAATTAAATACGATCGCTAGAAGAAGAAAAGTGCAGAAACAAAAAAAAAATATTTTCATTGGAAAAATGCACAAAAAATATCTACTAAAAAATCAGCTATAGTTGTCTTATTCGTCAAATCTTCGATGGTCGGGTTCATAGCCGAGGTTGGCGACAAACTCGCTTCAGCTTAAATAGCTGAATTCGTGTTTAAACATTTTTAGTAGATTTGAAATGCTGAATTTCACGCTCTTACTTAACAACAAGCTTAAACCGCTACTGAGAAATGGCGAAATGCCTTAAACGTTCGACCCCCGTTTAACCCTTTTAGAGGGTGAATATCTAAAATCGCTGAAATATCTATTTAAATATTTTTTAGTTCATTTGATATCCTTAATTTCACGGTCATACCTAGAACTTCTACTGAGATATGGCAAAATGACTTAAAACATTCGACCCCATTTAACTCCCTTAGTGGCTGAATTTCTAAAATCGCTGAAATACGTGTTTAACTATATTTTAGTAGATTTTTTTATCATGCATTTCACGCTTCTGTTTAAAACTGCTGCTATGACGAAAGGCTGAAATGACCTAAAACTTTCGACATCCAAATTAAACCCACTTAGTGGTTGAATTTATAAAATCGCTGACATATGTGTTTAACTATTTTTTTAGTAGATTGGGTATCCTGAATTTTACGCCTCTACCTAAAACCGCTGCTGAGATATAACAAAAAGGCATAATCTCCTAAAACTTTCGTCCACCCATTTAAACCCCTTAGGGGCTGAATTTCTAAAATCGCTAAAATACGTGTTTAACTATATTTTTAGTAGATTTTTTTAATCCTGAATTTCACGCTTCTACCTAAAACTTCTGCTGAGATATGGCAAAAAGAGATAAAAATTTCGAACCCCCCCCATTTAACTTCTTTATTAGTGAATTTTCAAAAATCCTTTCTTAGTGGGTGCCTACATTGTATAAGGAACATGTCTTCCAAATTTCATTGTCGTAGGAGTGACGGTTGAGGCTCGGCGTTGATTATGAATCAGTCAGGACATGTTCATTTATAAGTATAGATTTCAATTAGTAGAAATTGTAAACTACGGATAGTAATGCCAAAATTCGTAGAATTTGGCTTATTAAGATTTTCTTGACGATAATTTTGTGGAACAAAAGGAACTGGGCAATAAATCTGTGCCTGCATTAAATTTATCGAGTTTCAGAACAGTATAGAAATTAGAAGTTTGCTTTTCTTTCATTTTTAGGGGAAACCAGGGCAAATTTTCCAACTTTTTATAATTTTATTTTTGTATTTTTTATTTTTATCTATTTTAAGGTCAACAGGATATCATTGTATTTCCTGGAAGTTTATCTAAAAAATGGCAGAATTACTTTACAAAAAATATATTTTTAAAAAGAAAATGGTTAAGTCTGATCATGTTAAGTTGGAAAACGTTCCCCGTATGCGAGGTAAGTTTTCCAGCCTACTAAAAATTCTTGGGGGCATATCTTCCAACTGTACTTTAAATGGTAAAACGCATTTAATAAATCGTGCTTGTTAATTAATATGTATTTTTTATTGTAAATTTAAAAAGATTAATAATAGTACATAGAGAATCTAATTGAATAAAGAAGTCAAATGTCACTTAATGACTTTATAAAACTGTCAGTTAACCATTTTATAGAGACAAATTTATTTTAACAAAAGTCGTCATCATAGTTTCAATTACAATGAATGCAAACAAAAAGTCAAACATCTCTTCTTGTGCAGTCTTCATGCGTCGATTTCTTGTATTTCGTGTACCTCACTCACTTTTCTTTGCCTCAGATGTGGAGTAAAGTTCAAAGACAACCTTCATCTTCTTCATCACTTGAATGGAAACTTTTTACACCATTCTTAGGCTTTGATGTTTAAATGCATTTTACATTTGAAGATGAAGGTCCAGACAGTTTCGTGTCCGGTATTGGATTTTTTACTTTCTCGATCCTTTTATATGATTCCTTTAGCAGTTTCTTATTTTTTAGATAAATCGTTTTTTTATTTTCATCTGGTTTTTAATGGGAGAATTAGTCAACATAGCAAACTTCCTATTTTTCTTTCCACGGTGTTTTAGCTTCCAAGATGCCGCCTTCTCAAACGGCATAACTTCTTCTGATGTAGGTGAAGTTTCTTTGGATATAGAAGGAACGTCTTTTTGATTTGAAAGTTTGTGTGAAACTCGAAGGAACAGCTTTTTCGGAAGTGCTAGCCTGCGTTAATGCAGAAGGATTTCATGCTTTCGGTAGGTTTGAAATAAGGCTATGAACATTCGACTGTTCTCTGGAATGTTTAATGTATGTTCAGGATTGCTTAAGCATTCAAGATTTGGTATGGCAGGAGCTGACCTGTAAGAGAAGTAGGATGGCATAAAATCCGAGTCTGTAAATATTACTGGATTTAGTTTGAAAATTCCCGAAACTTTAAAACCCGCCATAATATTGACTGGTGTTAACGCAAGTGGAGCAGGTATAGCCAAAACAGACGGGATGTCCAAAATTGTCACATGAATGTTATTTGTACATACGCAGGAATCACAAGCAGTGTTAATTTTCCTTTTGAGGGGCCCATACACGCTGCGATATAAGGGCTGTAGATTATGACTACAGTGAGGAAGAATTGACAATAAAATATCACGTTAACCTTGAAATAGTCCAATGCTTCTGCTGAGATAGGAATCGTGAAGAATCCGACTTGGATGTCGAGAAGAAGCCGACTTGGTACTTTTCTGAGCAGCAAACATAACTTACAAAGTGAGTGGAGCACTTAACAAAATTTTGTTCTATCATCCAACCTGATGGGTTCGCATAACGTATAACATGTTGGTGAAATTTGACCCTGGGGAAAATCAGAAGAAGTGGTATGGCGTTTTATGTGAATTTACATCGAATGCTGCCGTCACCAAAGTTCCTCTTTCTGCTGATATTAATTTAACTATTTGTTTAAAGCCACGACGTTCAACTATTCTGTCTGTATTTTTGACCGTGAATACAATTATTTCATCTATATGTCGTAGGCTAATTGGGAAATCCGGCTCTTTGCAAACAGCCTAGGCTCTTTGCAAAGAGCCGGTCTAATTGGAGAATCATTTCCCTTTTCCCAATCAGCCTGATGTCTTTCAGGCTTATTGCAAAGAGCCTAGACAGCGTTAGGCTAATCAGAAAATCGTCATTTATTTTTCAATCAGCCTGACATTTTTTAGACTCATTGCAAAGAGCCTAGATAGCGTTAGGCTAATTGAAAAATGACCATACTTATTTAGAAATTTACCAGTTCTTTGTCAAAATATGGTGTTGTACCCAACTCGAATCTGAAAATTCCATTCGAAGTCGACCCGAACCCGACAGAAAAATTCCATCGGACCGTAACCCGATCCTAAAAGGACAAAATAAATTCCTTTGAGTCGCAACAAAATCCGAACCAGAAAACTCAAGTTATATACCATATGCCGTTAGGACAAAAGTTTGACCGCTTTAACACAGTGGGATTCATTAAATGAACCCGTTTTAGAAAATAGTCAACATATTTTTATTTTCTATTTTAATTTACCTTGGTTTTTATATTGATAGTTTACTTAAATGACTAAATGATCAAACGGTTCGTTTCATATACGGTTATTTGGCCGATAGTATTACACAATAAATACATTTTTGATACAATAAGACTAGCTGATTTAAGACGGGCGCGTATTCCAACAAGATGTATGTTTGAATACATGACCAGTATGCTATTGGAAAACATGCCCCGTCTCTTTATTGGACATTTTACGCTACCTCGACGAGTAGAAGTGTAAGCTTGTTGCAAAACAAACGCATAGTTACGTGAAGTAAGAAATACTTTTGTGGTACATGCTATGCCAAAACAGTAATTTTAATGGTAGTACGTTTATTTTACGTTTAAATAGAAACCTGAACATTTACTCACTGTTGAAAAAAATGAAGAAAACAGCTCTCCCGACGAAGTGACAGCAGCTACTAAACTAAAACTTTCGTGGATGGTGTGTGCAGTGTTGTCACCTCAGGCAGTTCACTAACTGGCGTCATCTAGCGGCTCATTTAAAAACTAAAGTGAGTTGTAAAAATTGCCCCTATGGGAAATGTGCCCCGGTCTCCCCCAAAAAGAATTAATATTATTGTGCATGGATTCTTTTTCTAATTAAATACCCACTAATAGCTTAAATACCCGAATTAAGCAAAATGAGAAGTATGTATGGCAGATACAAGATAACATGTTTGTTAAAAAAAGTATACTTATTAATGTAATTTTATACAAAATAATTGTTAATATATTTCTATAACAAGTGACGCTTCTTAAAAATATATTTATTAAGAAATTTTCAATAAGCCCAAATTATGTGAAATTAAAAAATTAATAGAAAAATAGCTATCCAAACGTTGTGCTGATATCTAATGTTTTGTACGTTTGACTAAAAACAAAACCCGTTATATTTTAACGAATATGTTTTAGTAACTTCCTGATAAAAGATAATTAAACTATTACATTCTGTAGAGTCTGATATTTTACGAAAGTGATGACATAAGTTGTATTCTATTGAAACTTTGTTGATCTAAATTTCCATAAAATATCCTTTAATTTTTTAAAAATATACTTTCAAACTGTTGGCTACTTTCCCAATATTTTCTTGGATATAAGAAGACAAATATATTTAACTAACGAGGGCCTACATTTAATTTGCCGTGAAGATATTTCGAAATTATTTTTAGTAATTTATTTTTAGAATCAATAGTGTTTTGAGCAATCTGGAATACATTTTGAACAAGTATAGCGAAATAATTTGTTCGGTGTTGAAATGGTTAATAACTATACCCTGGAAAAATGCTTTTGACAATGTCAAATGAATTTATTTAAAGAAAAATATAAACAACTTTAACATTAAAACGTAGTTTCTAGTTTCACATTCAATTAAATTTGAGATAACTTTGTCAGAAGCAAACGCTATGACTATTTTCAATGACTTTATAAAATTATAATCGACTGTTTGAGTACTAATTAAAAAAAGGTTCTCTTTGAAATCTACTTTAAACAAAATATTCATTAATCCATTGGCTATAAGCCGGGATATAATCATTCAGTTGATCGATATCGAGGTTATCACAGGTGATTATTATAAATTGTTTCTTTTTAAAAACGTTTTTTGTTAAATTTCTCTTGAAACTGTATAAGAAGTTTAACAAAAAAAGATATTTTAAAGAGGTGTGAAAAGAATTGAAAAAAAAAAAAAAACCAGTAGAAACGCATATTTATTGTAAATTATGTCATAATGTAAAACAATGTATTTCAGAAAGCTTCAGTTTTTAACTAATTTAATGTAATAATTACATTTTGATAATTGTTTGCATACTTATCTACAAAACTTTAATAAGTTTAAATACGATAAGGTGACATGTGACATTTGGAGAAATCATTCAACTATGTGGAAGAATATATATATATATATATATATATATATATATATATATATATATATATATATATATATATATATATATATATATTTTGTGTGGAAAACGTTACATATTTTGCATAAAAAAAGTAACAAACATGGTAATTAAAAAGGTTTGACACAAGACATTTTATATGAATATCCAGACATTTTATATGAATATCCATAGTTCATATTTCAATTACTTTAAAATTTATATGTGTGATCGTATATTCCTTGCATTATCTGTTGCTTAATTTTTTATAATCATTTAGTGGATAGTTTTTTTAAATAATATTTTAATGAAGGATACAACAACGAAACAAACGAATGCACAATAATCTGTTTCATAATCCAGTTTTTGATTAGTATATAATAGGGAACTTGAGGAAAATACCAAATAAATCATTTAAACAATTGATATATCAAATATAATAAAATTTGATTTTTCAATTCAATAAAATATAATTAATTGCTTTTTAGTGCTTCATATAATGATGTTATGCAAATTTCAATCTGAACCAATTATCCATAATGATGACCCATAAACCTATGGAAAAACATATCCGTAATGTTTAAAATTGTAATTTACAAACCATTTTTGAGTTGAATGCAACATCATTTTGTCGCCATTTTAATCTCTCATACAATATTGAACTCTAAATGGCTAAGCTGATATTTTTACACATTAATATTATATTTTTTCATTTGAATAAAATATAATTAATTGCTTTTAAGTACTTCATATTATTTATATAAGCAAATTTTAATTTTTACACCCCCCCCCCCAAGTTGATGATGATATGTGACAAAATAGCAATTTAAAAAACATTTTTATGTTAAATGCATTATCATTGTGATGTCATTTTAAATCAGTGGGGTTGGTTGGATCCTTTTATACATTCGCCATGAATTAATTTACTGATTATAAGTAATTAAATTATTCACTCGCTCACTCGAACAGTTGCGAAAAGTTGGGAAAAATTTAAGGGATGCTATGATGTTTAAGGATGAACTTGTCTTGTTTATTTCATTAACTTATTTTACTTTTAAAGGACTAATTTATTCTTAATCCATGGATAATGTTCATGCATGGATCTTAATACATTATTTATTTGGTTGATGTTCTAATTTAAAACAAAAATGATTGACTGTCGGGAATAAAAAATTTTAATTTATGTGCAGATTTTTAAAGCTACATTATAAAGTACTATAAAGTAGTTTAAAATGTAGTACTATAATGTAGTTAGCCTTAAAACTACATTATAAGGATTTTTAAAATTACATATATATCATATTATATTGTAAGGCTTCAATTTTCAAAATAACTGACATTTATAAAGAAACATTTGAAAAAAAGAAACGACCATGTGAAAATGCGTCTGTAGTAAGCAAGGAATTATTCCTTGTAATTTGTCATTTTCTGAAATCCACATTTTCGGTTACGTTAAAATACATTGGAATAAATAAATTTTATTGGATCTAATAAAATTTTATTGAACAAATACATGAAGAGCTGGATGGTTTCCAAAAATATTTTTCTTTACAAAATATGCTTTATACACCTTAAAAGCCCTATTTATAACATTGCTTTAAAAAGGACATTTATCTTTTGACGGAAATATTAAACAATTAGAAATTTTCACTGAACAATTTTCTGAAACAAAATCAACAGAACATGCTAGTTTATATAAAATACAGATACTTATGTAACTCGGGGATGTATTGGAGATAACGATATAACATTAATTATCAGAATTTTTGTCAAATATAAAATAAGAAAATAAAACGTAAAGTTTGCAAACAAGTTTTTATTTAAAATTGGGAAAATTTATTTGCTGACAGTGATTTGAAAACTTTAAGAATTTGTGAAGTCATATTTATCCTTAATTTTTATTTCTGAAATTAAATTATTTCTAATTATTCAATATTATGCAATTCTAATTTATTGCTATGTCTTTTCCGCCACATGAAAAGCCACATACACTAGTAATCAGAATTAACCACTATTTTATGTATTTTTTTTATGGAAAATCAAAATCTTAAATGATTTTTTCTGTACTGCGTGAGACTTTTTTTTTTTTTTTTTTTTTTTTTTTTTGCACGTACATATTTTATATACTAATTATTAGGTACTAACTATACTATTTTGTTATAACTTTATGTAAGATTAACACAGGCGACTATTTTTTTAAATCTTTGCTATTAAAAGCAATGGTCATCAAATTAAATTTATTGTAGAAATCTAACACAATGAATGTCGTTTTGAAATATTGGTAAGTATATCTTCCATGTTACAAACATTTGTTATTTTTAATGATATCTTTTAAAGTTGAGAGATCCCATTTAATATATTAAAAAATAATGCGTTTTGCATGGAATATATTGTTTGTATACATAAATGGCTTTGAAATATTGCTTTAAATGTATACACATACATTTGTTTGTATTCATCTGTATTCCTTTTCGGAATTTTCATAACTCAAAATCTTTTTAAGTGTATATTAATTCAATGATATTTCCCATAAACCGTTATGTGAAAAGGTTTTATTTATACCTGACTATTTACCTAATGGGCATAAACCAGCTGCAGCTGACATTTTTTTTTATAAATTATGCCGGCCATAAGACGCTTGTTTATTTTATTATTTAGGCATCTAATTTTAGTAACTTGTCTGCCTTAGTAATTCAAGTAATATGTCATATCAAAAATATATTTTCTACATTGTAATGTTAGGAAATACGGCACATGATTTAGTAAAAAAGAGAAATTTAATTTTGAATATTTAACACATTCAAACATATAAGCCTATATGCATAACAAATTAATGTGTTGCATTACCTTTGAAGTGATTAAAAATATAAATAATATTGCCGCAACATTACTTAAATTATGATGTAATACCTGAGAATTCTAAAAATCATTCGTTGTTAATCAATTCCTTACTTTTTTAAGTGAATACATAGCGAATATATATTCCCGCCACATTCGAGCAATATCATAATAAGAAAAAAAATGGCGCATTATTATTTGATCGAGTATTTATTTAAAAGAAACCAAAAACCAATAAATAACCAACGCGAGCAATATTGATGCAATAAAGTCCTATATAGATACTATATAGATCACATATAACTTAAATCTTAAAGTTCATATCAGAAAAGTTTTAGATAGTTTTGAAAGGCACTTCACTTCATACATAAATGTATTATGCAGAAATTTGGATAGTTTATTCCTGCACTCGCCTGTTATTCCAATAAATGTTGCATAATTCCGTGTTTTAGACGTTTTCCATTAAATATTTCCAATATTTTTCACTTAATTTATGCAAAATACCAACAGAGATTTTATAAAACATGACCACATGGTAATATGATATATGCCGACATGAAAAATCCTAATACAGACATCTACGTAATTTCAGTTAATAAAAAAAATGTTTGCATAATTGCGTTTGTAGGTGCGTTTCCCTAAATAGCTGCAAAACTATTAACTTAATTTATGGAAAATACAAATAGAGACTATATAAAAAAAAACATAGGGTCAGGTAGGGTAAAATAGGTCCAAAAAGCACATTTTAAAATCACACCTTTATAGGAAAAAAAAATAAAAATTCCACCACTGAAAAAACAGCTCAGAATATGCAAATGGACACTTCTTATTACATTTTAAGAAAAATATTTCTGAATTAATAAATTTTTGGAACTGATAAACAAGATTTAAAATGTGTTGTTTATGACTTGTTTTACCCCATAGGGTGGGGTAAAATAAGTCAATAGTGGGGTAAGATAACTCATGCTAAAAACAGGTTCGATTGCAAAATTTATTGAATACTATTTATGTAAATATGTATATAAATGTGAAAAGAATGATGATGAACACTTATATAAAAAAATACTGTCCCCTGTGATTCATTTCAGGTTCTGGAAAGACCTTAACTATTTGTGCTACATCAACTTCAGATATGTCATCTATTTCTGGGAACACAAAGTGAGAACTTCCACTTTGCTTGGCAAATTTTACAATGTAGGCATCATTAATTTGTGAAAGTATGTTGCAATGAAATATTTTCTTTTTTTTCCTCAAAAACTCTACTTGCACTCATTTCCCAACTTTTAAAGAATGCTCATTATCAATCTGCTCTGAATCAGAACATGTTGTATTTTTTTTCTGAAGAAAAGTTGGAATTTTCTTCTGTTTCTTTAGAGACATCGTAGTTGTTTTATTTTTTTGTGGACTTTTTCAGCATGAAGTCTGTCCAGTGTTGTTGCAATTGTGAGAATTTCACCTGTTTTTCTTTGCAGTTTTTAATTAAATTTTATTAAAATTTCAGGCTTTCACTTTTCGAATTCTTTCTCCCAACGCTTTTCAAAATTTCTTACCCAATCGGGTCCTGGAGTACTGTTTGGAAAAGGACTTGGCTTATTTGAGTATTCTAAATAGCTATTGACCATTCTAACAAGGTTACTGCGATCAAAAGGAAAATCACATGAAGCTGTGAACTTCATGGCTCGAACAAGACATTGTTCTTCTAGTGAGGTCAAATATGTATTTCGTCCTGAATCTTCATGTATTGGTGGGTTTATAACATATCTTTTAAGTGTATCAAATGGTATGTTATATTTCTTGGCTGCACCACGTAAACACCATGAAAAAAATAGAAATGGAACAATTATTTTAAATTATGCCTGAAAGCAGCATTTTTAATTTTGCTTCAGTCTATTTTAAAATCAGATCAAACATATTTATCACCATAAAAGTGATTTAAAAAGAAAAATTGCAATTATATACATTGTGTATGCTAAGTCTTACCTGCAGCAAAACATGACCTATTTTACCCCACACAGGTTTTTTTTGTCCTAAAGTATTTGTTTTTGCAGTTATATTTTTAAAAATGTAGAAAATTAATCTTGATAAAGTACTTTATCTAATAGAATTATAAAAACATGTGAACTTATCTCTAAATTTTCTGAAATCAAAAGTTTTTATGACCACCTTATGCAAGCTTCAAGCACAAAAACATCAAATTGTTATAAACTATAACTGCAGAGTAAAAGTTGACGCTAATTTTACATTTAAAATAATGACAAGTATCTGTATTACTATATAAAAATGACAACACAAAAATAAAAACTCATTTGTTTTTATTTTTAGAATCTTTTCAAAACTGACCTATTTTACCCCATGACTTATTTTACCCCACCTGACCCTACTATGTCCTATTGTCAAAAGTAAATAAATAATACTATTACAAACATCTATGTAATTTCGGTTAATCGTAAAATGTTTGCATAATTGCAGCTCGTCGGCGTTTCCACCTAAATAGCTGCAATAATGCCCGCTAAATTTATGAAAAATACCAATTGAGCTTACATAAAAAAATTCATACGGTAATATACTATTTGACGTCAGTAAATAAGTGCTAATACAGACATGGATGTAATTTTTGATAATCATAAAATATTTCGAATAAGATATGCATAAATATATGACAATAAAATGAAACCAAAATCAACAAACTGCGTTTTGATTAAGCTAAATTTAAGAGTACTGTTAAATACGTTTTAAATTGTAAAAAAATGGATGAAATGAAATATAAATATGCATGTGCATTATATATAAATTGATGTAGATAACTTAGATCATTTATTTCATAAACTAAATGTTCACTTTTACGATGTGGCACCAAAACATATGCATAAACATGGAAACCGATATTGTCTCATAAAATTTTTATAAATGTCTGTGGGATATATAGCTTTTAAGATGATTGTTAACGGTATTATATTATAATATTTAAACAGAAATTTTTGTTTATGAGTTGAATTCTGTACATTATGGAAATTCGGAGAAATTGTTGCAAAATAATAAAAGGGTTCAACGAACTCTATTTAAAAATAAACAGACAAAATGATTTGTCGATTTTAAGATCTACCTGATGTTTTGAAATTTTGAAATTTGTTTGAATAATTCAGAAAAAAATTTCAGTCAAAAAATCAAACAAAACATTTATAATAACCAAAAAAAAAAAAAAAAAAAAAAAAAAAATCGAAAAAATAGTTTTGTCTTTACCGTATGTGTCCTACATCTCAACTAACTAGAACATTCTTATATCATATATTCTAATACGAGCAAATCTTGTGGGTGGTTATATATATATATATATGCAAAAATTATCTTAAAAACGGCTCTAACGATTTTGACGAAATTTCGTATCCTACCGTTTTGGGGCACCAGAAAACCATTGGACTAGGTCACATGCTCGAGAAAATTCGATTAGTGGGTCATTTTGGGTCATTTTGGGTCATGGTCTAGCTAATTGTATCTAAAAAACGGTTCAAACGATTTTGACGAAATTTTGTATCCGACCATTTTCGGGCATGAGAAGTCAATTGGGATAGGTCACACGTTCGAGAACTTTTGATTAGTGGGTCATTTTTGGGTCAACGCGGGTCAAATTAATTTTATCTAAAAAACGGCTCTAACGATTTTGATTAAATTTTGTGTCCTACGAGTTTCGAGCACGATAAAAGCATTAGGTCGCATGTCCGAGAAAATTCGATTAGTGGGTCATTTCTGGGTCATTGTGGGTCAAGATCTAAAAAGCGGCTCAATTTACATTAAATTTTGCATCCAATGGTTTTCGGGCACGAGAAAAGAGTTGGGCTAGGTCACATGTTCGAGAAAATTCAATTAGTGGGTCATTTTGGGTCATTTTGGGTCATGGTCAAGCTAATTGTATCTAAAAAACGGTTCAAACGATTTTGACGAAATTTTGTATCCGACTATTTTCGGGCACGAGAAGACTATTGGGCTGGGTCACATGTTCGAGAACTTCCGATTAGGGGGTCATTTTTGGGTCAAAGCGGGTCAAATTAATTTTATCTAAAAAACGCTCTAACGATTTTGACTAAATTTGGTATTTTACGAGTTTCGGGCACGCGAAAATCATTAGACTAGGTCACATGTTCGAGAAAATTCGATTAGTGGGTCATTTCTGGGTCATTGTGGGTCAATATCTAAAAACCGGCTCAATTTACACTAAATTTTGCATGCAATGGTTTTCCGGCACGAGAAGACTGTTGGGCTAAGTCACATGTTCGAGAAAATTCAATTAGTGGGTCATTTTGGTCATGGGTCATGATATTTGAACTCAAATTTAATTTTGACCGAGCATAGCTCGGTCTTCCCTGCTCGTTTTTAATAAACAAAAAATGCAGACAAGAAATTTTATACAATCTATAGGTAACAACTGTATTGATAGATTTTAGCAATTATCTTAAGTTATTGCGAATACTATTCAAGCGTATTTGGGTAACACATACTACAATTTGGACTTACGTACAATCCAGTGATAGTGTGGCATATGATTGAAGAAAATAACTCTTACTTTCTTAAAATGGGAAAGCTCTATAAAGTACTTGCCAAATCTTACAAAATTTTAGTATGTAGTAATTTTTCCACTACAATAAAAAAATAAGAGTAACAAGATTTTATCGAGAACTGACATACTGAATAAAACCTTACATTAAAGAAATATCCACTACTGAATGCACAGCTACATTGTCTGTAGTAAAAATAAAAATATATATATATATATATTGCATTAAAGAAATCAGCTGTAGTATATTTTTCGCGTTTCAAATATTTTATAAAGAAAAATACATTTTCAAATCATCTAGTTTAAAATTACTTTCTGACTTTTTATGAAAGAGTTCTTTGTAACTTATCTTCAAACTATTCTAGTCCCTAAAGAATTTTAACACCAACTTTACACTGACTCGGAATCTAATTTTCAGATCATTTTTATGAAACTGAATAAAGAGTTTTTGACGAATAAATTGGGTTTTAAAAGCGATTCATTGTTTTCTGTAAATTGAGTTCTTTGTCCTGGTTTTAGCAATCGAATCATTTTATTTAAATACGTTTTCTTTATAATTAGATTCTATTGCAGTTCCGTGATGATGAATAGGTGGAAAAAAATATACCTTTAAAAAGAAATAATAGTTTATCTTTTTTTTTTTCTTTTGAGATTCTGGTAATAGGAAATAGATGGGTAAGAATAAAAAATATGAAAGTATAAAAAACAAATTAAACAACAAATCTTAGAAAGTATGTTCTAAGTATTAAGTGCTGATTTCATTATTTGATCATTTAAAAAAAAAAAAAAAAAACTTAGATGTTTAAAAGCCATCACTCGAAATAAAATTTAGTCGAAAGCCTTTCCTAAAACATTGTCTTTTAACATTTAAGTGAGAAGCTTCATGTAAGGGTCAGGGGAACTAAAAGGTTATTCAATGGAAGTTATACAGTTCTGTGGTATAAGCTCCAGAAAAAAGAACTATTACCTTTATTTTAAAACATAAGTGGATTGGTCGAATTATTCTCGAGAAAAACTATTGTCCAGTTTCGAGAAGAACTAATTTAAAAATTTAAAATAACATTCATTCAACGAGCAACGCTACGTTCAATGAACAAAGTAGATTGTAAGAGAATGGAAAATCCCGAAATTGCTTTTGGGCAAAAATCTGCACAATTGATGGTTGCAAAAAAATCAAAATAAAACAAAAATCGAGAATTTTGATCCAAAGAAATAGAAACTCTCCTTAAATGAATCTAACCTGTATTCCCAGTATTGTCAACGATCGTGGTATGGATTTGAATCTAACACCGCCAAGTCAATATCTCTAAGCCGCTTTTGGAACGCACAATTAAATTACAAAAGCATAGAAGTATTCGCAAATTAAACCTTATTAAATTGGCAAAATTTTAATTATCTGATTTACTGCATTGATATGATATTATTTAATTAATAGATATAATTGAAAATGTATGCGTTAAAATGGATCCAGTCTATAGGGTATTCCTCCCTTAAACAGAGTTATTCAAAGTTGTACGTGCTAAGACGGAAACCTGTATTAAATAGACATTTCTCCTTGTCAGCAGGTACTCCGTTTTAAGGGCTTGTAAAAAAAAATACAAAATATATTGAAACGCGAAGAACAAGTTGAACGATATACTGTTTCTAAAAGAAAATAATAATACGTAAAATGAATTATCACTATTGCCATTTACATAAGTTAAAATATTTTGCAACATAGCCCAATTATAGATTGATGTATATTGACTCATATTTAGGGCCACCAAATGCAGGTATGACAGTAAAGATGCTGTGCATAATTCTTATTGTATATCTTATTATCAGAAGCGTTGTTGTTTGAAAGTTTTACATTGTAGCTAAACTTGATACCTTATCTAGCAGGCTAAAATAACCATCCTTTCGGAGCTGTTAACAACAAAAGAGGGTATGATATCTATTTAACAACAAGAACAAATTATTATCAGTTCACTTTAAAAAAGGACGCAGTGATGTAAAATTGTTTTATTTCGATGTCTACAAGCAAGCATAATGCTAAAATTCTTTACAACGCGAAAGCAATCATCCCTCGTTTCGTTAAAAATGTAAGTACTTCACAAAATTTACAATGTTTAAAAAACTTTTTTTTTTGTAGAATCACAATCCTCCACTAATATCACTGAACAAAATAAATGCCGTAAAACTAAATATTTCTTTATTCTGAATAGATGAAACACAAGCTCTTGGCAAAACTCGCATTCATGCAGTAATTGCTCTTTCAATGTGCTAAACAATTACTTTAGTACATGAAACTCAGAAAAGGCTTCATCCACAACACGTTATTTTTATTAATATTATTATTGCAGCTAGGGTACATTAAACGGCGAGATCCGCAAGAAATCCGAAGTTTATTTCCAAGATCTCACCTTTTATTAATTTATTAATGAAATTTATTAATTATAATTTATTATTTATTTATAATTTATTAATTAATCACACATTACATAACTACAGTAACTGTTACTTGACATATCTTTTCAAAATAAACGTGTCTACGAACACCAGAGATCCATTCACGCTTTGCGAAACATGGATACACAGTAGAAATGAAACAGAATAGATTGTTTCGTCACGCACAAATATAAGTGATTCATGTCAACACGTTTGCATTAAAAGTCACAAAAAATAACTTGACTACTACAGTACACTTATACAGGTTTACAGCCACAATGTATATTCATTATTTGAATAAACAAGTTCAAAATGTTCATGATGTTAATGTTTAATCCAGTTCTGCGTTTTTAATAGTTTATTTTCAGCCCATTACATTAATAATGCATTCATGAATTTTACCAAAAAACCTAGTCAAATTTATTCTTCCTAACACAAATTTTTTGGGTGTAATTCCTTTTCGTCATTTTTAAATTATACTAGCAGCCCGTCCCAGCTTCGCGCGGATGGACAATGTGTCGACTACAATGTATTTTCCTTTTTAAAATGTATTACACAAAATATCTAATAAATAATTAGCAATAGGTGACTTATTCGTCTAATCTTCCATAATTTGGTTCATATCCGATGTTTAACTTGATTGGTGAATTTCTAAAATCGCTGAAATACGTCTTTAACTATTTTTTAGTAGATTCGTTATCCTGAATTTCATGGTACTACTTAAAACTGCTACTTTGATATGGCGAAATGACCTGAAACGTTCGATTCCCACATTTAACCCCCTTAGGGGTTGAATTTATAAAATCGCTGAAATAGGTATTTAACCATTTTTTAGTAGATTATGTATCCTGAATTTCGCGATTCTACTTAAACTGCTACTATGACGAAAGACTGAAATGACCTAAAACTTTCGACATCCAAATTAAACCCCCTTATTTGTTGAATTTATATAATCGATGACTTATGTGTTTAACTATTTTTTTAGTAGATTGGGTATTTTGAATTTCATGCCTCTATCTAAAACAGCTGCTGAGATATAGCAAAAAGGCATAATCACCTAAATCTTTCGACCACCCATTTTACCCCCTTAGTGGATGAATTTCTAAAATCACTGAAATATGTGTTTAACAATTTTTTTAGTAGATTTGTTATCCTGAATTTCTGGCTTCTAACTAAAACTTGCCTAGGTCATAACAGCACTCTACTGTTCAAATTTCGTGATTCTAACTTTAGTCGTTTTAGCTGGGTGTTGATGAGTCACCCACTCAGTCAAGTGTTCTCTCTTTATATAATAGTATAGATATAGATATAGATTACATTTAATGGGACTTTGCGTGTGGATACATTTAATGGAATTTTAGCACTTGTGAATTTTAAGCGTTTATTGATCCCATGAAGAAGGTAAGAAAGCTGATTTATAGTTGATTTCTGAGAAGTTTATTATATAAATTTATATATTTTTATAATGGGTTTTCATTTGATTTACGTGTATAATATTTCGCTTATTTTTTTTTATTATGTTTTTATACTACGTGTTCAATTTTAAACTTGATTTTATTGAAAATAAAAATAAAACATTCGTAAAATCACAGGCAAGACCGGGTACTTCAGCTAGTGACTATATAAATAAATAGGGAGATAAACGGGAAACGTTTCACTGTTCGTGTTCAATAAAAATAAGAAATTATTTTAAGGTATTTTTTTTCAAATCATATACTTGATAACATTGCCATTGAAATTCAAAGTTAATAGGTTGTTTATATAATTTCAGGTAATGTAGCAAATTCAGAAATAGGATATAATTCATGAACATTCAATTTATAGTGAGATTATTTGTGTTATTGTGTATAAGTTTTTCATTTTAAAAATATAAACTTTAGATTTATCTATGTTGTATATATATATATATATATATATATATAAATTATATAATATAATTTAGTATAATATAATATATATAATATATATAATATAATATATATAATATAATATATATAATATAATATATATAATATAGTAAATAATATAATTTAAAAATTAGTCAATTCCAGTAGAATATGTAATTAATGTCGTCATGGTTAAATTTAATTTAATAAACAAAAGCTTTTTGCCTTTATGCAAACTATTTAAAATAATTTAAAATAATGGATTGTTTCTCCCTTAGTCAAAAGAGCAATATTAAATATCATTTAAGAATATTTCATAAAAGACAAATTGAATGAATTTTTAAAGGAGCATTATATTTCAGGTAATTCGTTAACCATAAAATTATTTATTAAAATTATTTATGAAAGCGTCGCTCTAACTTAAATTCTCAATAACTTTCTATGTGTGGCTATTAAAACATCGTTTAGACTGGTGAATAACCAGAATTAAAATACTCTGTAATATGTAAGAATCCTACAATTTCTAATGATCTTCGCTCAAGCTTATCAAACTCTTACTCCAGACATTACAATAGTACATTTACAGTTCTGGAAAATTTCGATTATAAGTTCTTTTGCAAATTTTTATTTTAAATAAATTTGTCAAACTTTCTATAATGAAGGATATTTTAGAAATCCTATTGCATGTTTTCAATAGACATGTAAAATCAATTTCTGATTTCAAATAACAAATCTGTTCACCACAAAAGGTTTAGACGCAATTTGTTAAGTTTTCACTCTCTTAACTAATGGAATTTTAGAACTTGCTTTTGAGAAATGTTTAAGATTTTGAAAAGTCATAGAATTTTATCTCATTTGTTAGTAACTAATAAATACATATGTAACACTTTCTGTAACACATTTAAATTTCTGTAATTTCAAAGTTTTATAAATGTTCATTAAATTTCTCTCCAATAAATTCTAGGGGACTTGAGAAAATGTATCTATTAAATAATAAGAAAATTTTTCGATATTCTGTGAGTTGAAATGAAACAAAGTCTTCGTGCTTTTATAATTTGATTATTTATATGCATAATATTTGGAATGGGAATTTATCAAAATAATTTTATTTTACTGTAACAGTATATTTCTTTGAAAGTTTTTTCTTTTATTTATTTTTTTAAACAGAGTTAATAACATCCATACACGATTTAGTATTAAACGCAGTATATGGAAGGCTATAAAGCATACTTTATGTGTATATGCATACATGTGTATGCATTATGTGTATATGCATACATGTGTATGCATTATGTGTATATGCATACAATGCATACATGTTATGTGTATATAACCATGCAGATATTCATATATGAAATGCATTGCTATAAAAATTTCATAGTATGTATAAATAAGGTACTCTGTAGGCTAGTAAATCCATAAATAATATAAACCGATTTTTAATAGGATAATTTTAAATTCCTTTTAACTTTCTTTACAGAATTTGTGTTACAGATATACAAAGTACTAAAGATTATTTTAACTTCCCAATTGACACTATAGTAAAAAATGGATCTATAACCTGATTGCTTTCTTTAAAAAAGGAAAATGAATCTAAAAAAAATGTTGGATTAATTCCAGAAATATATGCTTTATTTAGATTTATATACATGTACCAGAAATGTGTAAAATCATGGAGAAAATGCACGCAAAAACTTCCACAAATTGTGATATTAAAATGGATTAAGAAATATATATGTTGACAATTATATTCGTAAATATTATGTATTGTAAACAAAAAATTGTTCAACAAAAATGGGATTTGTAGAATATTTGAATGTGTAAATTCAAAATTAAGCTCATTCTAAATAGTTTTTAATTATGCTTAAAAAACTACATGTTTATCTTGCAACAGTGGCTATTAAAATTGAAATTAACTAATAGGAGTTCCAACGATTATTTCTGAAAAACATCATGGAATGACTTCCGCCTTATTACTGAAGGTACATTCTACTGAATAATTCAAATATTATGACACAATTGAGTATTACATTTTAAAAATTGTATAACGCGTCACCGACTTTTATTATAACATATTTAATATTCTGGAATAGATGTATGCTGATATGTATGCTTATATGTGATAGATATATGCTTATAAAAATACACACTTTGAATGATCGTAACTCCAGTTTTTATTTAGATATAATTAATACATAAATTGCAAAAGAATCTACATAAAATGTATAACTTTTCCTCCTACCTCAAATGCTCAAAATTATTACCGTTCTGGTCATTATACTGCTTATAACAGTGGGCTATTGATTCACAAACTTCAACAGACATTTCATTTGGTGTTGTGGCACATTCATGCTCAATTGTGGTTTCGGACCGTCGTCTATGAACATCCATTCGTTTCAAACTTATATTTTATCTGATGAATTGTAAGTCGCATAAGTGTATCTGTCTGACACACCCTACAGTATTGTTTTTGTACTTCTGCTACATTTTACTTACTCATCATACGTAGTATAGGGTGAGTCTTGTAATCGTTTTGAAAATCGAAAACATATTTTTTTGACGGATTTACACGTTTCAGACACTGGAGATTCCAAAAAACATATTTTTAGAAAAAAAAAAATTGCCTGTGTGTCTGTATGTCTGTGTGTCTGTGTGTCTGTAAACGCTCTATCTCCCGAAAAAAATGAGATAGAGACTTGAAATTTGGTATGTACTTAGTATGTAATAATGGGAAGAAGCTTATTGAACTTCAATAACCTCGATTATCCGGAACTATTTTTTTTGGACTCTCGTTATATTCGTTCTGATAAAAGGTATATAAAAATTTTCGAAATTGTTTATTTTAAGGAGTGAATATAAAAGACAATAAAAAAACAAATTTTGCATAAAACATGAAGTCGGTCGCATACTTACTTGCCGAGATATTTGTAATCCTATTCTCCACACTCTTCGATTTTTCACGACCCTGTATTTCATCCAAATTTCAATTCAAAGATATATTTTAATTGGAAATAAGACGCTTAATCCGATGCAATAAACCACTAGTTAATAGGATTATTGTTTTTGGAGTTATAAGGATGTTTCTTTTACGCAATTCAGTAATTCAGCCTTCAAAGTTCGTGACTTCATCAAGCCACGATTTTATTCGAATTTCAAAGCATTTTATAAGTAGTTTACACATTTTTTATTTTAATATTTTACATTATGAATATCCATGATGGGTAAGTACTACGGTGGCCCCCAACGACTAGTTCATACTTACAATAGTATTTTAAAATAAATTTACTTATTTTCAAAAGTTAATCTTGGTCCACTCATTATTTCCAATTAATTACACTTTGAAGTGAAAGAGAAAGTAGTACGTATGTATATTTTTCTCTGACAAACCCTGTGTATGTTGGCAATTATATTCGCAATCCTTGTGAATTGTACGTATGTATATTTTTCTCTGACAAACCCTGTGTATGTTGGCAATTATATTCGAAATCCTTGTGAATTGTAAACTATAAATTGTTTAATTAAATATATTTCTAGAAGCTTTGAATATGTGAATTCAAAATTATAGCTCATTCAGAATACATTTTTATTTACTAATGCTTAAAAAAGTGTATTGAAATTTGTTTTTCAAAAACGATTATTAAAATTGAAGTTAACAATAGGAGTTCCAAAGATTATAACTGCATAATTTTTGAACTACCTCACCGAATATTTACCAGCTTGTTAATGAAGGTACCCTTTACCGCATATTTCAAATATGATGACACAATCGGGTGTTACCTTTTCAAAGTTATATATTGCCTCACCGACTTTTATTAAAACATATGTAATATCTTATAGGTAGCTAACATAGGTATATGCTTACTATATTATAGTTTTGTTCAACATCATTTCCTGAGCTATTTTTATTGAAAGAAATATATAAATGTATTTTTTTTTTAATATTGTCGTGAATACAAAATTTGGAATATGTTAGTTAGTTTAAGAGGTATTTCAAATATTTTGCTTTTTAACTCAGGTAAACTATTTATATTGTTGAAAAAAATGTGTAATATATTAGATTTTGTTATCAAAAGTTTGGAATAAAGGTTAATTTTTACCAAAATGTCACTAAATATTGCCTATAAATTGGAAAGTTTATAAAAATTTCAATAAAATTTTATTTGAATTCATAGTTTTATTCCCTGTTTTTACTAAAAATAGATGTGTTTCATAAAATTTTCATATTTTTCAAAAACAATGCCCGGAAGGTAGAAACACAAACCTTAAATAACAATAAATTCTGTGTAAAATTATATTCCTTTGTTCTGCTACGTCTAACAATCTTACGTGTCTTAAAGAATTATACAGAAGTTCATAAAAATTTTATTTTAAACATTAGGAATTCCCACTATATGAATTCAAAATTTCAATTGCTAAAAGCTTTCCAAAATGAAATGTAAAACTTTCCAAACTGTACAGTGTTTTCACTAATGTAAGTGAAATCCAAAATGCGTTAACAGAAAAGTCATTTTATCTATTTACAAGCTTCACCTAAATGGGAAAATATTCAATATTTTTTCGGAATGGGAAAAATATCTCAAAAGCAGGCTAGAAAGATGTTATAAAGAAGCAAATTTTCGAAATTCAACCCGGAGTTTTCAATTCTCATAAAATGTCAGTTTCTCATTCCAGGTTGTAAAGCTTTTCAATGTTTAAGATTCTTATATAATTTGTTAAATTCCCTTGGGGTAATGGAATTTTAGCACCTGCTTTTGAGATATTTTTCACTTTCCGAAAACTTATTAAATAGTTTCAATTTTATCTAAAGCTTATAAATACATAATGTGACTTTTCTCTGAACTCATTGTGGATTTCACATACAGTAATGAAAACTTACAATTTGAGAGTTTTATGTTTCTTTTACTGAGTAAAATATTAATTTGCACTTAATTGCAAGTAAAATGTCAAAATATATTTCTTTTTAACACTTTCCAAACTAGTTGAAATTTGTTTATGGCTTCGGTTTGTCTGCCGTCTGTCCGTGCTCTAACTCGCGTAAATATACTCAGATCACCCTGAAATTTTCGTATGTTATTGTCGTTTAATATAGCATGTTCCCGAATTCATCTGAAGTGTGTAGCACTTAAAGTTTTTTTAGAGGGACAGACAAAATATTCCGTTACATTACAGTCAATGGAGAATAATCGTTTCAAGTGCAGTTTGATGATTCTACATCATTTAACACGTCATGGAATTGATGTATAATTATGAATCGCATTAAAACATGTTTTTTGTAAAATATGGAGTGCAAAGAATTAATTATTCATTTATAGGATCAAACAAAAGAATTCTGTTAAACATTGTTCGATGGGGAAAAATCGTTTGCAGTGTAATTTAGTGATATTTCACTATTTCCAAACATAATGAAAATTATATCCATTACTGAGGTGCACTATAAATTGTTCTCTTGAAAGTGAGGTGAGCATTGCGTTTTATTACAGGGTCACACAAAAAATATCGGTTGCAGAACATATGCGATATTTACCGTCTGTATGATAAGTGCATTTTCACTTTGGTTTGGGTTTTTAAGTTTAACTAATTTTTTCCTAGTACGTGTGTGTATATAAACTCGGTTATTCATATACAGGTGTACACAAGGGAATACGTAAGTATTACACAGTATGGGAGTTAATTGCTTAAGGGTAGTTGTTAAGTGTTATGCATTTTCCTGCTGAACTATATTTAGTAGAATAATAGAAGTGTGTGGAATATAAATAAATTCATATACAGGACTACGCAAAGAAAAAGATGCATTGTCGTTTGCGGTTGGTAATTGCTGCGAGTGAGTTTTATGTTGCCTTTTAGCTTATAATGTGGTGTGTACAAAAATCTTCAGATAATATACAGGGCTGTACAAAAGATTTCGAGTGCATTTCCATCGATTGGCGAAAACTGCTAAATGTGAATATTCTAGAAGAAATAAATTTTATCATGCTATATATCCACATCTATTGATCATATACAGGGCCGCACAAAATAATTCGACTACTTTTTTCACACTGGAGGGTAATTTCGAAAACTGTATTTTTCAATGTGTTATATATTTTCTAAACTGTTTACTTACATATCTTCTTTAACCTTATTTAACGGTGAAGTTTCGATACAGCTTTCTGGCTGTGTTGGAAAGTGTTTCATAATCTATGCTTGACGCATGATTTTTCGTTCTTTTTGTATATTAAATTTATTATTGAAATAAAATTAGTTTATTTTAAATATATACTCATGTTTCATTAATTTATAATTAATTCATTTAAAAAGATAAAATTTAATTCAATGTGAAATGTTTCATTATATAAAAATCAATGACATTTTGTCAATAGTTTAAAAAAAAGTCGGTATTAAATAATGCACATTCTTCAGATGGAAAAAGTTATAGACTTATAGATGTACTGTAACAATCAACATTTGAAGAATTTTATATATATATATATATATAAATAAAACACGTATTCCTAACATATGAGTACTCCCATAAAACAGTACATTATAAAAATGTCTCCCAATTAGTGATATAATGAGAATTGACAAATTGTTCTATAAAGAGCGGGAACTGTTTAAATTATTAACTTACATCTCTATGTTCGTATAAAAATAATTTCGGATTCTTAAACGAAAATCTTTGCAATGTTTGATATTTAGAAAAATTTTCAAGCTGAACTAATAGAATTTTAGCACCTGTTTCTGAAAAACCTTATAAGCTTATTTAGCTATACAAAATCGAATTTTTTACCTACAGCTTGTAAAAAAAATTATACTTTTTGTTTTAACTATTTCTCAAAATATCTTATATTAAATTATAAGTGTAAAATTTTAAAGTTTTAAAATGTGTTAGAAAAAATATTTTTCAAACTTTTCATGTTTAAAATTATTTGAAGGATCATACGTCTATGAACGTATAATTTGTTAGATATACAAAGTAGAATAAAATATTTTAATTACATCTTTTAACAGGTTTTTGGCACTAATTTTCAAAAACATTTTGCTCCTCTATGTGAAAGAAATAAGTTCTCAAGAGTTAAATTTTATAACATGTTTTATTAGTATAGATTTTATCCGGTTAATTTAATTAATTTCATTGATTGTCATTTATATTATATGTCTATTCAGTTTTATATGTCCTTACGTCAAACCTGTTTACGATATCAAACAACTAGCGATCATGTATTAATTTTCCCTTTTCAGATAATGTTATTTACTCGTATGTAAATAATTGCCTTTAGTTTCCAATATTTAAAATTTTTCGATTCCAGTAGGTATTTAAATATGGTCTTATTTATTAAATCCCTCCCCCCCCCCCATTCTGTATTGTGAAAATGTCTGAGCTATAAAATTGGGCACAGGAAATATTCCAAGGTGTACTTCAGAATACATATTTATTTATACGAGTTTTTTTTTTCGATTTTGATTTATTTAAAACAACATTAGAAAAAAATCCCCTCATTTTTTGATAAAATGAGAAAAGATAAAAAAATGCACTTTCAAATAAATTTTCTTTGAAATCTATAAAAAATACGTATTTTGAATGATTAAATTAAATCAAGCACGTAATATTTGTAATTTAATTTCGAAAAATGTCTAAACAAACAAATTTATTTCAATATGTATATTTTCACTAGGATTCAATTGTCCTAAGTTTTTTATTTTAAATCGTGCGAAAGACAGTTCGTAACTCCAGTAGCTACACTTTGACTTCCAGATTGTTGTAGCGACTGGCTTTATGTGTTTGCCGATTTTTGTTTTTGAAACACTGTTTTAGCTTTTTAAGATTTAATTGTTTTATCTTTTCCAATTTTTATCTTTGTTTCTGCTCTTTCACATCATTGTCCACTTTCATGTTTTTCATATATGCTTGTGGTGTTAAACATTCAACAAAGTTTGACACTACTGCTTCTTTGCTTCTTGGTAAAATTTTGATTTCTTAGTGAAACTGTTTTTAACAAACTGCTTTTAAAATATTGAGATGGATTAGCTTAAAAAATATATAAATGTGAGTGTGATTTTGGTTGCAATCTAGACTCTTCTAAAATATAATCTAATCTGGTTTTACACGTTTTTTTTATATGCATTCATTGTTTGCAAAAATTCAAAATCTTCATCACTTATATTTTTATGCAATTTTAAATTCGTTTGAATAGATACATTACACATTATTGGAGAAATTGCATTATTACTTTCCTGGGGATCAATTTAAGAACTTGTACTTGCAGAAGAGTCAGCAGTAATTATATAGTCCTTATTAAAAACTTTATCAAATCATCCGTAATTTAGAAATTAGGAAACATATTGTCATCTTTAGCGGAAGGTCATCATTAATATTCGATTCATGAAAATGAAATTCATCAATAAAAATTGACTCATTGGCAAGAAACAGGTCAGTGCACATATCATTGGTAACAGTTAAATTCTTATCAGACACGTCATATGTGAATGTGATTGGTATAGAATTAATTAATTCATTTAATTCATATTTCTCACCTTGTAATATTTTATACAATTGAATGACATTGGCATATAAAGCGGATTCTAGAACAGCACACCGATTGAATGGGGAAATGTCATTTTTTATTGCAAATTTTAAAGCATGTATTTTTTTTTCTAAATTTTCGAAGAACATATTTGAATATCTGGTCAAAGAAACACTTTTGGAGGATCATGTAGCAATTTCTAATTTATTAACTCAACACAACTTAATTAAACACAATCTCTACTTCAAAAAAAAAGAATATATGCATATACCATATAAACGTACATTATTTAATCTCCTAAAAGTATCTCTGCATTTAGGGCATTCAGTTCGTCTCTAATAGGTCTCTGAAGATAACCAGTCACCAAAATGTGAAGAATATTTTAGAACTCTAATTTGCAAACTTGTCGCTTTTCCAAAACTTACAGTTTAGATAAATGAAAGAAACGTTGTAGTCCGTGACGTCCATAAGGTTCTTTGAAATTCAAAGTTAAAAAGAAAAGTCATAAATCATTTTCGGGATTTTTAGCCGCATTTAGTGAATATAGGAGCATTTTATACCGAACTATGTGCGTTGAAATAAGAATTTATTTTAAAGGGAAAACGTTTTAAACGCAGGGAAAGGCTTCGTGTTTTGTTCCTGAAGTTCGGATGTCTCATTATATAACAATTAAATACGATTCTTCCTTTAAGATTTAAAGTATAAGAACATTGTCGCATTTAGGGGTCGTCACTTTTAGGTACAATTATATTATATGGAGTATTTCAGATACAAGTGGTAAGATCACACCACAATAATATAGAGACACAGAAATTAAAAATTAAAAATTTAATTTAAAAATTTCGAGGCACAGCAATTCATTTCTTCTTCATACAGTAATACCACCAGATTCTGTTTTTTATATAAACTTTAAACTGAAATTTACGAGCTACATAAACACATTTTGTTCTTTCGTGTATAATTTGAAAAACAAATGCTAATGTATATAATAAAAAAAAATGAAATAATGATATCAAAATGTTATAGGCAAACACCCATATTGTAATATCATTGTAAAACAATGTAACATGTCTTCTTTAAAGCTTCTATAAATCCGGATTTTTTACTGGATAGTTGCTCAGAGCATTTCCTAGGAATAGATAGATCGTTTGTCCTGGATTTAGGGATATTTCGGCTATAAACACAATAAATCGGCGCCCAAACAAGTGTTTTCCGTCTCTAGTCAATTCATACTGTAGGGAAAATTTCAGAGTATTAGATTGAAACTGGACTCTTGTAAGACATTGCACCGTTACTACAGTTTTCACGGTGAAGATTAAAAAAAATTCAACCTTTGTCAAGTTCGTCATATGTATCCGCAATGGTCCATATATTTCAATTATATTTATATGTACAAAAATATGATACACAAAATAACTTCTGTTTATTGTAAACTCGTTAAAGTAATTTAACGTTTTGATACTTTGATTTTCCATGTTAAGAAAAGGCTAAATATTATTTAAGAATATTTCATAAAAGGTAATTCAAATGAATTTTTAAAGAAATATTTCAATTTCAGTTTTTTCCTCTATTAAACATAATATTTTTTTCATATTAGATGTAATCTAAGTCCGGGTTAGGATTCGAACCCGGGATCACTTGGCTGAAGCTGCCAATGCTCAACCAACTGATCATATGATTTTTTTTACCAATTTGAATAATTGAATCAAAACCGTTCATTGAACTTGTGTAAGCACGTTTCCAGCGTTTACTGGAGGTCCCATTACCTGTGATTTATTTTGTTGTGCTGATTCAGATATCAGACGAGATGTTATGATCCTGAAGATTAACTGGGTGAATTAGTTCAGCTATATTCGTCCGGTATTGTTCAGTTGGTGGAGAATTGGCAGCTTCAGCCAAGGAATCCTGGCACGGACATTTTCGCTAAGTTGGGAAGATTATATCTTATATTATTTCTTTAGCAATTAGAAAATTTGTATCAAAATAAAACTTGTATAATATTTTTTAATAAAAATATGTGTTACAGTTAAAACATAAGCTAACGTTCAATGGTATTTTGTCAGTATTTTTTGTGTAGGTATTTTACAGAAGCAAAAATATTCCTTAGATTGGCAAATTTTTAAAATAAAAAATACCCGGTAATATCTAAAAATCCTACATTTCGTAAAGAACTTATTCACTCATGTGTATACAAAAATTGCTCTATACTTTAACATGATAATTTTTACGGAATTGGAAGTTTTCTGAAAGTTGTTTTGCAGTTATTGGCTTTAAATTTACTTGTCCAACTTTCTACAAAAGAGTGGCTTTTAGAATTATACAATCCTATGTTTTCAATAGAATCCCTGAAATCAATTTCAGGTTTCATGGAATAAATCTTTGCAGTATATAAGATTCGGACTGAAAATTTGTAAAGTTTACTCGAGCTAAACAAATGGTATTTTAGCACCTACTTTTGAGAAATCGTTTAGATTTCGAAAAGTTCTAGAATAGTATTTCATTTATCTGCGACGTGTAAATAGATTTTGTGTTTCTGCATGAAACTCATTTGAAATTCACATAACTATCTTGAAACTTATGTAATTCCAGATTTTAAATTGTTTGCGGATTTTTCTTTAAATAAAATTTATGCAACTTATTAATAAACTAAATTTATCTCGTATATTAAAACTAAATTTATCTGGTAATTATTGTTTTCTGTAATTATTGTTTTCTATTTCTAGAATTTATATAATTTTTTTTCTTTGTTTACTAAAATATTTCTTTTAAATATACACATGTTTTCTGTAATTTATAATTGCTTTTTTGAACAAAAGATTTAATTAATTTAAATACTTAAGGAAGTGTTGAAGTAGAATAAAAAAAATGGATAAGTAGCTTAATTATAATTGTAAAAGCTGTAAAGATTTGAGTTTTTTTTAATTTATTATAATTAATTATCCTTATTTAAAGTGTTATGTATTTTAAGATCTTTTATAAGTTCTTTGTGAGTGGTTTATTGTTAAATTATTTAAATTTTCAACCTGGTTTACGTTTCCTATAAATCATATATATATATATATATATTATATATATTATTTTTCTGAATTGCGAGTTTTATGCAAAACAAACAAAACAAAATTATTTACTTCTCTTTAATTGCAGAGATTCTCGAAGTAGGGTTGCTGACTCGATCCCAAGGGTTGTTGATAGGCAGTTTTGAGCATATCACAATAGTATTATCTAAATTATTGTATGTGTGTGAATAATAATATGTGTTAGTAACTTGCATTCGTAAAGTCTATCATTATAAGTGATACTGATATTGTGTTACTGAGCGCGTTGCTAGGACTTACTAGCACGATTGTTTGTTTAGGATTATGCATTAACAACGAAACCACGAACCAATTTTCAAGAGGTCAATCAACTGATTCAGGAATCCTATACGGTCACTCTTTTGGATACCACTGTCTCCAAAAAATAGTCTTCGTGGTAGATTTTTCTTCCAAATTTTGTAGAAATCTACCAGTCAGTTTATTATTTGAAAACGATGATAGACAGGTAACGTCTTCTGATGGTGTCTAATAATCACTTAAGCGTTTATAACATAAGATACATCATACCCGAATAAGTAGTATGTATAACATTGCAATCGTCTTTTTTTTGAATGATTTTTTATTAAATAATATTAACTGATATGTAGTGTGACTTCAATATCAACACAGCATTATTTTCTAATGAAAGACTTTTTCCTCTCCTAATGCACAAAATAGAAAATATAATGCAAATACAGACATAAACAGAAAAGAGTGGTGGTACAGAAAACATAAAGTTAGAAAAAATATATTTTATATATTACTAGAGGATAACAGGCAAAATTTAACTTTAAAAGAACACTTTAACTGTACAAAATAATAATCATCATACACTGGTGATTAATCGTGATATTTAGCTTTGTAATTAGATCTGTAATTAGGTCTGTAGACAATTATGTTCATTCAAATAAAAATAAAAATTATGCAATGGTGATTAATTGCGTTATTCAGATTTGTAACTTGGTCTGAAGAAAATACTTCGTTTTATAGTAAAATATCTCATTTTTTTCAGTCTTTTAAAATACTAATAAATAAATAAATGAATAAATAAATAAATAAATATTTTCAAATATTGTCTTTCTTTCACGTATAATTAAATATATTTCATATACATTGCAACTGTAAACATGGTGTATGAAAGTGCAAACGACTTAATGTTTTAGTGCATATTTGTATGGATATTTTACTGTTTTCTTCTACACATAAACCATTGTGAAGTAATGATTCGATTGATGTATAAATAATTAAAATGTTACCTCCATCGCCCTTAATACCGGATTTGTAATTGTAGTTTTGATATGTATTACACTTTAATATTCAGTGTTATAACATAATCTGCAATATAATATAATCTGCAGTTGTAATGTAATCTGCAGTTGTAATGTAATCTGTAATAAATTAAATATATATATATATATATATATTTACTTTTATACAACTTATAAAGAGTATTTAGAAGCAAAGTGATTTTTACAGTTTAATAATGTGAAATATGAAGTCTATGTAAACAATTTGGAAAACGCATAACATATTTGAAAACATAATTTCAGTAATTTACAATTAATTGTCGAAAAATATCCCGATTCTTTTGTGGATCTCTGTATATGATCTATAGGTTTTTGTATCTACGACATAGTATGCTAAAATTTAGTTCATTTAGGAAACGCATAGCACAATATAAAATTCACCTTCAAAAATTTCCGCCAATCAACGGAAATGTATTGCAGATCTTTTGTGCTGTCCTGTATATGATCTGTTAATTTTATACATACCAAGTAACATGCAAAGAATTAGTTAAATTTAAATCTGCGTACCACAACTGAAAACGCACTTTCAGCAATTATTGTTAAGGAGCAGTACTGTAAATGAATTATTTTGTGTGTCAATGTAAATGAATGATTAATACTATGCATACCATATTTTATAGTAAGTCTCGTTAAGTACATTATCAATTGCAACATCATTAAAATACACCGTAAACTATTTTTCCACATAGAGCGTAATGTAACGGAATTATTTTGACTGTTAAAGTAAACGAAATATAGATGTTACACACTTTATTTTCAATACAGAACAGGCCATAGTAAACCTCAAAAACATATATGAATTCGCAGAAATCTGAGTGTATTTACGCGAGTTAGAAAACGTTTTTCAACCACGTTGGAAAGTGTTAAAAGAATATTTGTGTTTGTTTAACAATCTTACATCGCTACGAAATTTGCAAATGTTTATAAAACTTTGACTTGAAACATTAAAATACACTTTGAAAGAATGACAAAATTTAAATTGTAATACATTTCCTTTCTCATTATTGATTTTGGTATGCTGAAAAGTTTCTATAAAGAAAAAGATTTTCGGTTTCAATCTGGTGCATTAAATTCAAAAGAGAATATATTTCGCATTAGAGAAAGTAAAACCTTTCCTGTGTTTAAGGTTTAGAAGTAAATAGTTAAATTCAGGCTAAATTAACGACATTTTTTACCTACTTTTGAGTATCTGTGGGATTCCGAAGAATTATTGGGTAAAGTCTCCTTTATCTAAATCATGTGAGTAAAATAATAAAACTTTTATATCATCTTTCTTTAAGTTTCACTTACATCAATGTAAATATAATTTGAAAGATCTGTTGATTGATTTGATTGATTTACTGAATGTCATTTTAACAGTTTAATGGCTTTAAACAAAGGTATACTTAAAAAGTACGCTGTAAAAAATACAAATATTTCTTAATCTTCGAAAATTTAACATGAACTTGCACGAAAATACACAATAATCTTTGAAAAGAAAGTTTTAAAAAATAAGGTTTCTTTTCCTGCTGCGGATTTCGAAAAATGTTTCCAAGTAGTTTTCATAGCGTATAAATCAGTTTTCTCAAACAGGAATATTTGTTTTTATGATGGTATCAATTCTGAAGTAAACATATTCTGTTGCGTAATTGAATTTATACGTGCAATAGTAACAAAATATTAATGTTAATGTTATTGTTAATGCTGTTAATTTATCATGCCTGTAAATCATGTTTATTAAACATGAAAATGTTTTATTGAGAACGGATAGCATCCAAAAAACATATATTCCAGTTTCAGAAAAGTGGAATATAAAACTGAGTCAGGGACTAGAAACTGGAATATAAAACTGAACTTTAAGAAAACTGATTAATAGGCTATATAAACTACTCAAAAAGTTTCCGAAAATTACTGGCAGCATAGAAAACAGAAAAAAAAACATTGTTTTTACGCATACCTCTTTAAATCTTAAAAATGTATTGATTTCTGAGGTTTCCACAGATAAAGAAGGCTTTCCGAAATCATTACTGTAAAATCCCTAAAGTAAGCCCCCCTCCCACATTTAAGCAATTTGGATTTTCTTTTCCATTCCGAAATGTAAGCCCTCCCCACGCACACACACAAAATACTTTTGTGCACAAAAAATTTATTTTAAAAATCCAAGAAAGAATTTTTTCAATCTTTTATAAATTTTGGTAGATTTTCGCATTTCCTTTTATATTTTGCTAATGAAATACCCCCCCTCCCCCTCACATGAAATGTCTGATTTCCTTCTCTGCCCTTCCCAACAAATTTTTTTAAAATCTTGAGAATATTAAATTATTTTTGCTGATCGCTAGTAATATAACAATAAGTAACAAATCAGTCCTCCAAAATACAATCTCATCCAAAATTTATATTTCCCCCTCCCCCCCTCAGCATACAAAGTTTAAAACCTTTAAAACTCTTTATTAAAAAATATATGCTCTATTTTTTGCTGTTTAGTGACAATAAATAAATAATCAACCATTTGAATTATCTCTCTATCCCCAAATCTATTTCTGTATACCCCCTCTTTGCCAACCTCTATAATTTGTTTTAACTATTTATAAAAAAATCTCCTGTCCTATTTGTTGCTCTCTATTAACAATAAATAAATAAAAAATCATATAAATTGCAAGCCCTTTCCTTCGAAATTCATATTACCCCCTCTTCCTCGAGAATACAAAGTTTAAAATTTGTAAAACTCTTATTTGAAGAAATCTTTTGTTTTATTTGCAGTAGTCTATTCCAAAAATATCTTCCTCCCATACACGCACATACACTATTTAAAATCTTTAAAACAATTTTTTTTTAATCTGCTGTCTTTGTTTATCTTTAGTGTATCGTTAATCAATCATCTAAATTACCCTCCTTTCATCCAAAAGTTACAAAATTTTACCCCACTGCCCCCCCCACTCAGCAAATACTTTAAAAATTTTAATATATATTTGTTTAAACGCTGTTCTATTTCTTATTTTATAGTAGGGTAACTTATCTGATATAAGTATCACTCATCTAAAATAATCATCCCCTTAGCTGTCCTTTTCTTCCAAGGGAGGTAGGGGAATTTCTAAATATGTGAGAGGAAAGCAAAAAATGTCATCTTTTTTTGCAGTTTGGCTGTTCTTACCTCCCTGAATCATGTGTATATTTTATGATTTGAAATAAATATGTTCTCTAAAACAACTTTCCTCCCATTAACAAACTATCAGATGTGAGAACAGTCAAATAAAAAAAAGACAAATTTTATCTCTGCCTTCCCCTCCCCCCTCCATGTTTAGAAATTCACCTCTTTTTCTGGGGATGGGGAATGAAAGTTTACGGGGAGAGTTACATGATCATTTATTTATTGTTGCTACAAAGTAACAATACAGCATAAAAATCTTTAAAAAATAATTTTAAATATTTTAAGGTTTGTGTGCTGGGGAGGTGGGAAGGGAACGGGAGATGCAGAATTTTTTTGGGTAGGGAGAGGAGCAAATTAGATAATTATTTAAGTGGGGGTCAGTTAAGGAAAAACCAGGTGGCGCGCGGTCAAGTAAAATAATTAAAAGTTGTTTACCTTTACTCCACTCCATCCCCGCAAATCTAACAAATAATCTGTTAAATAAAGTTTTCTGTATTAATAATCTCTATCATAATGTACTATTTCGTTTGAAGTCCTTATCTGTGCACTGCTATAGTGCTTTATTTATTTTTTTCTGTGAATATGCTATACAACCAACCAACCAAAGAGAAAAAAGAGTATTTTTGATGAGAGCTCTTTGTGCATTTTAATTAATATTTCAGTATGTAATAAAAATATTAAAATTCTGAGTTTCAGGTGCACCAAGAGAGGGTATGGACTACTTAAATCTAAATTTTCATGCTTCTAAGTATGCTAGATTTTGCTAGCCATCGCAGACAGACAAACACACACACACAGAGCGAAACTTTCTTTTATTAGTATACACGTATTTAATTTCTAATGATTAAATATAAAAGCATTGACGAAAATAGAAAATGTAATTTCCTGTCTTCAAATAACTTAAATTGAAGAACTACCAAGAATTAAAGAATAATTAAATTTCACAGAATAAAATGAATTGGAATTTTGTAATGGGATTTCTGAAATCCACATTTATTAGATGGACAGACTTGCTAATTTTTAAATCTTCTGTCACACCAAACTTACTTTTCTTAATCAAACTGCAGGTTATTAAAAGTAAATTATTGTAAACAGTAAGATGTCATCATAAAATAATTGCAAAATTTCGTTTTTTAAACTGTTATAAAATTTCAAGGTAATTTACGAAAATATCTGTAAGTATTCAGATGTACGAATCTCCTGTATTCAAAGATCGGAAAAAAATAATTTCTTATTCCTAAACTTTTCCATATTTGATGCCCAAAACAAGCCATATTAAGTTAGTGTAAATTTTCTAGTAAAATACCACTGATATGCATTTGTAATTTATATATGCATAAGTAAAATTTTAATAAAATAAAGTCAATATTTTACACTGATAGTTTTCTGTTATCTTTTTTAAAATCTGAAATAGCAACCAGTACTAATTATTATCATATTCAACTTAGGTTTCCAGACGATATGATCCAAAGCAAAAGCTTTACTTTTGTCAGATTCAAATATATAAATATGACTTGTATTTTAAAAACAGAGTTGGGTCATGTAAGAGTTAATTCTTGATTGTAGTTAACTAAAAATGAATAATCTTTGTTATAAAATGTAATATTAATATCGATTAATTGATAAATGTGTAGTTTGATTTAATAAATAAAATTAGTAATTGTAGTAATTTATCTTTCAATTTTAAAATAATAGATGCTAACTAATTTATACCAATGATTAAGGAATTTTTTATGATGTTGTGTGAGACATCGTTTTTTTTTATCTTTAAATTTATTTTTAAATCTTTTTTGTCACTTTTTATCATGTATATATATCCAAATAAAGTATGTTAATTTTATATTAAATTCCATCCATCGATTTGTTAACATTAAGTGTGATTTCCTTTAGGTATACAGCTTGCTGCAATATAGGCTATAAATTTTTGCCCTTTTATATAATTTATTTTTTTATGTTATCTTTAATTTCATCGGTTAGTATTGGACATTCGTTTTGTATTAGAATGGTCTCGATCTGCAAAAAAAAATTATACAACGCGCTATTGTTATTTAATTATTTTAGTTAATCTAGCGATTAATTAGGGATATTAATTGTATATTATAACATCGAGTCTCCAGCGATATGATGGTACACTATACGTTTTTGGATAGATCTTATCTCGCCTTTCTTCCACCGACTAAACCAAGAATGATTCGGATAAGCCCTGTGTTGAAATTCTAACTTATATGCATATACACTATTCGAGTCTGTAGCATTCCAGCAGCTATATGAACTTTATTTAAAAATAATAATATTAAACAAAAATAATAAAATTTTATTTAATTTGAAGATCATTAAATAATTTGGTTTCATTTTTGTTTTACATGTTAGCGATTATTAATCATACTACTGAAATATGATTGCAATTTATTTTTACAAATACCTCCTAATCTAAATTTTTGGGTTTATTTTACATTTTTATGTTTACAGAAGCATCCGTAAGTACATAAATTTAAAATGATTTATACCTATTCAAACGTACTTTTATCTCTTGTATAGTAAACTTTATATAGTATTACAAATATACATCAAGAAATAACTGAATTATGTTATACAATAGATAAAGAAAAACAGATATGAACAACATTGAATTAAACGTCCAGAAGCAAGACATACAGCATCAAAAATTTATTATTATGGATACCATTGGTTGTCATTATAAGGACAGTGATATATCTGATTATCAAGTTTGCTTTTAATGTAATGACAAAACCTCCCGATGGCAGAGCAGAAGGCAATTTCATTTTGTTAAGCGGAAATTAATTAAGTATATGACACTTTTACTTCAGGAAAATCTCTCATTACACAGATAGACATGAAAGAATTCCGTTAAAGATATTTGCTTTTAATAAAGTTGATTATATTATTTTTTTCTGTAATAGAAACAAAAATTGTAACCAATTTCATTATTTGAATTTATAGGTTACATATTCTCTAAATATGTATAGATGAAATATTTTTATGCCAATATCTAATTAAGTATCTTTTATATTTCCGCCTTATATATGGAACTCCTCGACCTCAATTATTATTTACTAGCAAGCTACGCCCGCTACGCTGGTCAACTTCTCTTAATGAGCCTTTAATCAACGAAATATTGACCTTGAAATTGACCCTGTGTTTTAAAACCATACGGACCTTTACTTAGAATGTCCTTCTGCATTTCTGAAAACGATACTGAAAAATCATTTCCGTTGGATTTTAATGACAAAACAATACTTCAAATACACTGCTCAAAACAATTAAAGGATATTTGAAGTTTTATATAAAATAAAGATATAAACGAAATTTTTTTGCCGAAAATAGAAGAAGAGAATCACAAATGCAAATTTTTCTGGTTTTCAAACTGTGGAGTATGCAAATTTTGAGTTCGAAGTCAAAAACGTCGCTTCAGCGGCAGCGAATGAAATTTGACTTTCAACTGGATAAAAGAGAATGAAGACAAGGATGATCGGCATTCAGTGATTGCTTTGTTTCGATGAGTACGATGTCTCAGCGAAGTCATTTGACAGATTCAGAAGCTTGGAGAATTGTTGGTAGGTTAGAAGGGGACCAAACACAAGCCGAAGTAGCGCAAGCCATTGGAGTGTCACAAAGTGTCATTTCCAGGATCTGGAACCGTTTTTTGGAGAGTGGATGTGCAGGCCGAAGACCAGGGCAAGGTCGTAGACGGGCAACAACGCCCAATGAAGATCGGTATTTAGCGTTAACAGCTCGGAGACACCGAAACATGAACGCTACTCTTCTCCAACAATACCTTCGCTCGGCTACAGACACCACGATTTCAACTCAGACTGTCCAAAACCGGCTCCATGCTGTAGGTCTGTATGCTCGCCGACCGATGGTATGTGTTAGATTAACATCAAGGCATCGTCGCGACCGCAGGGAGTGGGCAACCGAGCATGTCAACTGGAGGAGAAATGAATGGAGCAATATTCTGTTTTCTGACGAGTCCCGTTTTTCTGTGCATCCGGATAATAGGCGTATTTTCATCTGGAGGGACCGTGGCAGTAGGAATAATCCTGCGTTCGTGCACGAAAGTGTCAGATTTGGTGGTGGAGGAGTGTTGGTGTATGGTGGCATCTCCATTGACGGGCGCACTGACCTCTACATCATTCGAGATGGAGCTCTGACTGGTCGCCGATATAGGGATGAGATCCTCAGACCTATTGTAGTCCCTTACGCTGCAGCAATCGGAGATAACTTCATTTTAATGGACGATAACTGCAGGCCATATCGTGCAAACCTGGTGGAGGATTTCCTTTTCGAGGAAGGAATCGTTCGAATGGAATGGCCAGCGTGTTCTCCAGACATGAATCCAATCGAGCACGTTTGGGACGCTCTAGGAAGACGATTTTCGGGCCGCCAACAACCCCCACAAACTCTCCAAGAACTGGAAAGAGCTCTTCTGGAAGAGTGGGGCAGAATACCCCAACTCGTCATTAATAGCCTCATTGAGTCCATGCCTCAAAGGTGTTCAACGTTGCTGGCCGCCCGTGGAAAAAATACCCCCTACTGAAAATGATTTTCTTTGAAGAAAACACCTTTTCTTATTCTTTTTTTCTCATATGCACAAATTGTGTTTTTTTCCTTTTGTACACAAATGCGCAATAAAATGCATTTTTTTCTGCCAAACATGTGTAATTTATTCTCATATAAGCTACTATGTCTGTCGACCATGTATCAATCAGCTAAAAAGTTTCCCAGATACAAAATCCACCTAAAACTGCAATATCCTTTAATTGTTTTGAGCAGTGTATAATGAAATTGATATGCCTCACTGAAGTGGACTAAAATATGCTATTTGTCGAGAATTGAATAAAAATCCTCGACTCGTGACATTATAATTCACTTATATTTTAACAGAATAATAAGGCTACTATAATTTGTGACTCGTGCTATAGCCAGTATACAGGCTGTCATTATCATTATCTTTTTATGCGTGAATGTTTCGCTATGGTACTCCATAGTAAAATTTGGTAATTTTTTAATTCAATATTTGAAAAACGGCATAATCTTTAGATTTGAAATTTATATCATGAAAAATGCAAATTTTTACCTTTCTAATGCAGTTTGTCTAACAATTTTCTGACAAATACTTTTCGAGATATTAATTTTTACAGTAATTTCAAATGTTACATTTTCCGAGATTCATCTGTGGCAACTATTAGCAAAAATCCCAGTCGTCAGCAACGCATAGCTTTTTATTAAAAAGGATTCAAATGTTTCATTTTCCGAGATTAATCTGTGGCAACGATTAGCAAAAATCCCAGTCGTCAGCAACGCATAGCTTTTTATTAAGAAGGATTATAACAGTTGTATAACATAACTAGCAAAGTATAGTTGAACTCGTTTTATACGAGCATGGCTGGAACGAGGAATCAGTTAAGACGAGCAATTTGAATCTTAATACTGGTTAATTAATTAAACCGTATTAAGATTTTTAGGCGCTATAAGAGCTATAAATGATGAATAACGGCCAATACGAGCCAAACATCTGTTCATTTCATTGTGAGCTACGGCTAAGTGTAAGATAGAATTAGGAATGAAATCCCTTCCTGTTAGCTCTCAATGACAATATTTCTTTCTACATTACCATTGTCTGTCTAAATGTAGTAATTTATCAGTTTTGCATGGCAGGATTTGATCGAGAAAATGTAAACAAATTAGAATTGAGCGAGAAATACATTTAAAATACGCCCCTTTGGCAGACTTAGAACTGAGCAATGGAAATGAAGCAGCATAAAATAATATTTTTTCTTGCCATATTAAACATTTTTTTCAGGTCGCTTATTTCAATGATAAAATGAAAATGACATGTGAAATTAGTAGCTCGTAAATTATAGTGACTATTGCAATCTTACCTGACATTTCAAGAAAAAGAAAAATGATCAGTTGCATTACTGTTCGTCTTTCATAGTCCCTGATCATTCCATCAAGATTCTATAGGTTATTATATTTTGAATATGCGCTCTATTTTTCACTTAAAACGATTTGTTTTAATTTTTTTCATTTTGCGAATATGTACTATAAGCGCATATAAAAATGTAACATAAACTATGCAATTTGATTTTTAAAACTAATTTATTATGGGATATTTCACTTGTGTATTTGTTCACTAGTAAATTCAAAGTCTGTCATTCCTCGCACTTATTAAATGCGAATTTAAAAAGGATTTTTATTGCTTTAGATACTTTGTAGTTTATACTAACTGTCGTTTTTGATATTAATAGTTCTTCCGTGGCTTTGAATTTAGTACTGTTGATTTGTCTAAAGCAAATATTACTCACAAATTTATGACTGGATATTTCATGTTAATTTTTTCATATTAAGTTAATTTTAGCATTTAGATAATTAGACAATTTAATGGTAGTAATTAGTTTAACTATGTGTATGTTTTTAAGACTTTCAGTGTCTTCACGAGTATTACGAGTAACGGTTAATACGAGGACTTTTATAATTCCCTTTCTTCTCGTATTAACTGAGTTCGAGCTGAAAACATTTCATCTTTAAACATTTTCTTATTCAATTAAATAATTAGAATTATTTTCATGACTACGCCTAAACGGGAATTTCGTATACGTCACACAATTCTTGGTTGCGTTTTCGAATGAGTTGAAATTTCCTCTATTTTTCTAAAACTATTTTAACGTGTATATTGAGATATGTATATAGGAAATCAATACCTATTTTCTTAGGCTACAATTTAAATAGAGTCATAATATTTTTCTGATGTCGCGTCGGTCAATCAAATAGTTGTGTTGAGAAGGCATTTATCAATATTGGATTTGTTCAAAATATAGTTTACGGAAAATTTTCTTGTATGGATATTTTATCATACTTTGGGGCAACAGCTACATGCATTTTATTTCTATTCCATAAATTTGGATGAAAATCTATTTGCTTTCCGTTTTAAGAATATTGAAAGTTTACAAATTCGGTAGATTTACTTTTATGTTTTAAATGGTTTGATGCATTAGTTTTATTTTCATAAATACACATTACAAGTTTGTTTATACCAGTATTCCTACGTTTAAATTGAATGTAACACATCTTAGGGATTCTTCAGTTATATTTTTACGCATAAATTTTCGCAACATCTGAAATTTAGATTTGAATTATGCTAATTGAAATAAATTTCCAAAAATTAATTTCTACGTTTAAAAAATGATACAGTTATATTTTATTACAAACAATCCAGGAAAAGTCACCCCCCCCCCCTAAGCTCAGTGAACAAATGATCACTCCTTACTAACTCTTCTGCAAATCTTCTTAGAGCAATTTAACTATTACCAATCGATTAGTATTTACGTCTAGTACAACTATACTTAAATTGTGATTAGGGGTACGTCTAAATACTGAAATTGTAGCAAACATAAAACTCTTCAGTATTAACACCTAATTTTGGTATCTTACATGTAAGCATCGATAAATATGACTGTCGGAGATAAAACAGGATATCATTCGGTGACGTTTATGATAGTATGCACATTTAAAGATTGGGAACCACAATGTTTTAATAATTTTTAATCATGGGAGAGCAAATTTCAATGAACATAATTTTTTAATTATAACTCAAAATAAAGGTTTTCTATTGAGCCAATTTGGCAAAATTCCTACTGTAATACATTTAAATTGAAATTAATTTGTGTGATTTGCATTAAACCTTCTCGAGGGCACTTTCTAATGTACGTTTTATTCGTATAAAACCGTATAAATTTGATGAGCAGTTAAAAATTATATTAAGTATTAAAAAGTATATTAAAGTTTTCAATTTAAAACTATTTTCACATATTTACATTACACATGACAGTACGCACTGTAACCCGGATAATCCGTTATGGATCACCTGGTGAAATACATCTGAATTATTCTGGAGAAATGTGTAACATTAATAAGTACCTGATCATTCCATCAAGATTCTATAGGTTATTATATTTTGAATATGCGCTTCATTTTTCACTTAAAACGATTTTTTTTTTCATTTTGTGAATATGTACTATAAACGCATATAAAAATGTAACATAAAATATGCATGTTGATTTTTTTAAATTAATTTATTATGGGAGACTTCACTTTTGTATTTGTTCACTGTTAAATTCAAAGTTTGTCACACTTCGCACTTATTAGATACGAATTAAAAAAGGATTTTTATTGCTTTAGATACTTTGTAGTGTATACTAACTGTCGATCTTCACTTTTCGGTTTAATATTTTGTTTAGTCGTTTTTATTGAAGTAAATAAAGTAGTTAAAACTACTGAAATAAAACACATTCAGATTAATGAAGTTTTACATTTTAATATTGCCTAATTATTCTGCTAAAATACTGTGTTCAATTATATATATAAAATTCATTATAATTTCTATATAATACATAATACTTGTAATATGTTTAGTATTTTTATAATTTTTATGTATATGTTTAGAATTATTCCGTATATTTATATATTTATAATATTTATAATTATCATATTTAATCACCATGAACTACTACAATCATATTTTATGTTCTACAAATTCTAGATTTGGTTCATATAAGTTAATTTCATGAAAAAAAGGAAGATATGTTTTAATAACGATATGATGTCATGCATCAGCAACTATTTCCAAAATATCTATTACACAAAACCTCTAAATATTCTAAAACATGCAAATAAACTTTAAAAGAGAATTTAGATAGTAAGTAATACAAATCGATAGTAAGTGACAGAACTCTTATTTCAAACCGATTTTGAGATTTCATTCAAAGTTGAAAATTAAATTTCACCCTTTGTATTTTTATGCTTCGCAATGATTTTAGTAACGATATGATGTCATGCATCAGCAACTATTTCTAATATATCTATTACACAAAACCTCTAAATATTCTAAAACATGCAAATAAACTTTAAAAGAAAATTTAGATAGTAAGTAATACAAATCGATAGTAAGTGACAGAACTCTTATTTCAAACCGATTTTGAGATTTTATTCAAACTTGAAAATTAAATTTCACCCTTTATATTTTTATGCTTCGCAAAGATTTTAGAGCTGATTTTTTAGAAGACTCTCTCTATTAGTTCAAAAAGTGTCAGTTGAGTATATTTTGATATTTTTTCACATATTATATACACTCAGAAAAAGAAACTGATTAAAACTACAAAACATATTTTTGAGTACATTTTGTTGTTTCAGCAAAATTGGAGTAAAATTGAACCATTTTACTTCAATTAACAAAACATTTTTCTGACGATACAATTTTTTTTTTTTTGGAATTGCAAAAAAAAAAAAAAAAAATTGTTGATTCAAACAAAATTTTTATTGACCCATATTTAAACAAAAATTTTGTTTAAATATAGGTCAATGGAAATTTTGTTTGAATCAACAAAAAATTTTTTTTTGTTGAAAACCACTTTTTTTTACAATTCCAAAAAAAAAAATTGAAGTAAAATGGTTCAATTTTACTCCAATTTTGCTAAAACATCCAAAATGTACTCAACAAAAATGTTTTGTAGTTTTAATCAATTCTTTTTTCTGAGTGTAGTTTAGATCTTTCAGAAGATTTGAAACGTTAAATTCTGAAATGTATTACATTTTTTGTGTACATAAAACATCATTTGACCATATTCAGGAAATCTATATTACAAAGTAAAAGCCCGTTTATACTGTTGACGTCATCCTGACAATGGCAAAACCTGACCAATAAATTTTGTTTTACTTCAATGTTTTCTCATTTCTAAATATCGCACAATATCAATATGTACACCATTGCATAGGAAAGTTGTTTATGGCTAATACTCTATAACGATATTAAAACGCCATCAATAAGAAAATAAAAGAAGTATTCAAATAAAACACACATTCACCAGATATGTAATAGAACAGCGTTATTACACCACTGAAATTATCGAAATCAAAAAAGGCTGCTAGCGATTATTATTTTCTAAGGTCCAGTCATCGTGTCAGCTTAACATCCTGGACAGTTTGTTTAACTTCTAGGATATTTAGAAGTTCTACTAAGCTAGAAATTACATCGGGAAGAATGTATAGTGAGTAGTGGAATTGTATAAAATAATCATGTTTATTTAACAGTAAAAGGTAAATACAATAGTAAATACAATAATTCCGATCATTTACTTTGAGCCCCCGGTTTCTATGAAAATTGCGAAAGCACAAATTTACATTACCCTCTACAACTGGGATTCAATACTTGATCCACTTATCATATTTGTGTGTTCTTTGCATAATTATACACAGCTATATTTCCATAAATATTTTAATTAAATTTGCATAAATTCATAATTATTTCTATTTAGATCGTTTACAATGCATATTTAAGTTCTCAGCCAAAGACAATCACTAATGTATCACTATAGGTCTTTTTACGCATTGTTTTAATTTAGTATATAAAAATACCACATGAGTATATCTATTGAAAATACATCTATTGAAAGCCTCTCCACACTTAAGGATCCAATTAGTCGATAATGGTACATGAAAAAAAAATCAGTCGACAAAACACGATGAAAATTTTAGAGCAACTCTTAGTTGAAAAATTCCGCATTTTTCAGTTTTCACTTCTGACAGCTAAACAGAAATTTCAACGTCGTTTCGTTTATTGACATTCAATGATAAGAAAGGAAATGGTAGTCTCACGATTTTGGGATTGTTAACAGCATTTAGGAAATTATGTAAATGTGTGAAATTTGACCTTCATAATAAATAACATGGGTTGGAATGGAAAGATTTTTTAGAATAAAAGCTTTAATTCATTAAAATGTATCGCGTTTTGTTCCTGAAATGTGGATATAATTATAAATTGTATCCATATAATATATAATTATAATAATATATAATAATAATTGTAAAAATATATAATGTGGCATGATTATAATAATATATAATAATAATTGTAAAAATATATAATGTGACATGATTATAATAATATATAATAATAATGCCACATTTATATTCGTTTCGTTCCTTAGGAGTTTAGGTGTAAAAACATTTTTTCATATATGACTCATTACATTTAGGCGAATTGGCGTTGCTTGTGTAGTCATTCAAAAATTAAGTCTTCTATGTTTCATTAAGCTAATATTATGTTCTTTTAAAATTCGAGTATAAAGAAAAATTCCAATGATGTGTGTACACATTTTTCATATTAATTTTAAAAAATATTTTAAAAATGAAATTTATATATTTTTCATCATACACATCTGATGCGCGGGAGTCCTCAAAGAGTAATATGCATTTTTTTTCAAAAGAAACATACGTATAAATTGAAAGGAAAATAGAAATATGCTATTTACAAACATATATGCAGCTAGCCTCTGACCAATATTTAGATACACCGAATTTAAAAATACTCTTATAGAGAACTTAAAAAAATTGTGAAATTCAATTTTACGTTTTTGAAAGAAATTCTTAGTTTAGTTTTTCATCTCCGTATTGCTTTTTTGTATTGCACATTCACTTGTGTTTTTCCTTTGCATACGAAAAAATAATTAAATACATATGTGTGGCATAAATTACGCTTTTGCATATTTTAATTTTAGAGCTTTTCATATATATTTTTTCTCCCTTGTATATTTTTGTTGTGCTTGATTAACATTAATGAAAGGCATCTTAAGAATCTCTATTATATATTTCTTAACTTTTATCAACTAAGGAAGTATTAAACTTTGTAAAACAATTAAGTTTAGAATTAAACAAGTTCAAATTAATAAAAAAATGCCTAAAATATATGTAGTATATCATGTATGTAAAGATGTTTTAAGCTTTAAATATTTTTCTTTTAGTTTTGAATGAAAATATCCCTTCTTTATCCTGATGGCTTAATGTAACGCTTAATATTAAATTTAATACAATAAATGTCTGTTCTTTAAATAAAGTTTTTTTTTTTTTTTTTTTTTTTTTTCTTTTTCAATTCTATAATGCTTTGTTTTTATTTATATTATTTTTTTGCTATTTACTTTCACAATCTTATAAAGGAATACATTTCCAACAAGAGTTTCAATATGTTCTTTCTAAAGAGACGAAGTAAGTGTTAATATTTTTAAAAGCTTTGGTATTTATACTATTTAGAGTATATGGAAACGAGTTATGCAATGAAAAGAATTACTTCGAAAATTCGCCAATAGATGGCGTTTATATGTTAGGGATGTTTTATTATCAAATATTGACAAAAAATAGCCAATTTTAAATCAATTTATTTTGAGACAACGTTATTAGGTGCGTTCGTAATTATATAAATACGTAGCACCTATAGTCGTCGCTTGGTCCGTCCGTCTGTCCGTCCGTCTGTCTGTCTGTCCGCATATAACAACGCAAAAACTACCCAACCAAATGGTTTGCAATTTAAAATATATTAGCTCTGCAGAATTTTGTCGAGACATTTCAAATTTTATTAAAATCGAATCAAAACTTTAGGAGATATTAATAAAAATATTTATTAAGAAATTTGATTTTTTTTTAAATCGGTGCTTTTTTGTTATAGGAGCTTCCGATGGATGTTAAATCGTCAAGTGACAGAGATACTTATTTTATTACAGAAATTAATCTGCAGACGATATCATTCATTTCACAGAATTAAAAATCATCAAGATCTGAATATTTATATAACTAGCTGATACATATATATCTGAATATTTATATAACTAGTTAAGATATTTGTATGAACAGTGTCATAAAATATATACTTAACTAGCTGTTTAACCCGTTCTACGCACGGGATATCATGAATTTAATTCTAAAACATGCGTACGAACGCACCTCGTTTGTAACGTTTGACGTACAATTTCCAACTTGTTATTTCTTAGCAGCGCTATAATTACTAACATTTTGGAAAAAAAAAACACTTTGTTAACAGAGCGCGGCTTTTTAGGAAAACATTTTAGTGCTCATAGGGGTCTTCATGGCTGAAACCTTAAGCTAGAATCATGTGAATTTTGAGAAAAGAAACTTTTAAAAGTTACATTGTAGGAATTTCTCTATTTTTCTTTTATTTTTGTTTTTAATTATATAAAGTCGATTGGAAATTTTTTAAATTATTTTTTTATTGCAGAACATGTTTTTGCATGCTCTAAATAATATAAAAACTTTTTAAAATATAAGAAATAGTTTATCTTTGAATAGAACGTCGAATACGTGCACATTAATTATGGGCAACACTGATATACAGGTTGATTATAATTAAAGTCCCACTTTTAAAATGCTGTAAAAAAAGAACCACTGGGCAAAATGACTTCAAATTTGAATTGAATATACTGGTAGAGGGGATAACGGTATACCACAAGAAAAAAGGAACTCCAAAGTGCATCAACAGATGGCGCTGTAAGCCGCATACTATGTAAATTAAAAGACGCTCATGCGCAATTAAAAACTGAATCATTGTGTGCTTTTTATGCGGTTTTTCGCCCAAAGACAGTAAAAAACCAATTTTTCCCATCCAATGTGGTACCACCTTGCCATAGTGGATGGGCTTTCCACTAACAGTACCACAACTGTTGACAGATTTGGAAGTCATTTTTTCCGTCAAACAACCGAAACAGTCATACACATTGCACAGTATGGTCAGTTTACTGTGCAACTCATGCTAAAGCCGTGTTTTTCTATTTGAAATATCCCTTGTAACCGAATCCACTTTCGTCAATCCACTTACAGTGCTATCTATTGATACACTTTGGAACTTTTTCTTTCTCATGTCATACCGTTTCCCCATTCTTCCAGTATCATCAGTTCAAATTTGAAGTCATTATGACCACTGGTTCCTTTTTTACAGCTTTTTGAAAGTGGGACTTTAATTATAATCTGTATTTTACTTTCATAAATTTGATAATTTATGTCTATGACATAACTTGATAGAAAATAATAGTTTTAAATAGTTTTATCGTATTATGTTATATACAGTGGTGGCCAAATGTTTGGACATTTTTTGAAAGTTTCATGTTTTTTAACTTTGTGTGCTTGTAGAATATATTAATATTTACTTAAATACAAACATTTATATATCAAATCAAAGGTAACTTAATGTAAAATTTAATAATAAAACAGTATTACAATATCTGTATTACAAAAAAAGTTATGCTTATTTTAGTAGAACAAACAAACACAAATTGTTTCGAAAAGGACGTGTTTTGTAATAAAAGCGTACTAGCCAATCGTTAACACTGTTGTGAGGACCAATTAAATGTCTGTAACCAAAGTTTAGGTTATTGGGATGGTAAAAGAGTTATTGTTGTGGAAATATTTTGCGGAATGATGCATACTAGTACAATTAAATTGAGTATTGCTTTTTTTGAATATTTAAAGTCATTTTTTAAATTAAACTAATTTTAAACAATGTCATCAACAAGAAGAACTAATTGGACATCTACAAAAAGAAGCCGAATTGTCATATTGAGAGAAAATGGCATCTCTTATGCTGAAATTGCAAGACATGTTGGTGGTTCAGTGACTTGTTTTGGTGTACGAAAGTTCTGTTTACGTTTTGAAAAAACGAAATCAGTGGAAAATAAGGCCAAATCAGGCCAAACAAAATGCACAAGTGCTTCTGCCGATAGAAAAATTAAACGGCTATGCCTTCAAGATAGAAACATTTCATCAGATGCCATTAGATGTGAAATGAATGCTGCGGGTATTGCAGTAAGTTCAAGAACAATAAGAAGAAGGTTATCAGGATTTGGACTACAAGCTAGAATTCCAAGGAAAAACCATATTTAAATCAAAAGCAAAGCGAAAAACGAGTTAAATGGGCAAAAGAACACATTAAATGGTCAGAAAATCAATGGAAGCAAGTAATCTGGAGAGATGAGAGTAAAATATCGCTCTTTGGTAATGATGGTAGAAAATACGTGAGACGTAGAGTAGGAGAAGCTCTTCATCCGGATTGCATTGAAACAACTACAAAAACCCCAACAAATGTCATGATTTGGGTATGTATGTCTGCAGATGGTGTGGGCCGAATTCAAGTGATTGATGGCATCCTGAATGCCAAAAAATACATCGAAACTGTCCTGGAACCAAAATTGATACCTTCCATCAGGGATCTCTTCCCCAACAATGTACCATTTATTTTTCAGCAGGATTCAGCACCAAGCCACACAGCAAAAGTATGCAAAGCATGGTTTCAAAATAATGGCAGAGATATATTACCATGGCCAGGAAACAGCCCTGATCCCAATCCAATTGTAAATTTGTGGCGACGTTTGACAATTCTTGTACGAAAAAAACGTCCATCCAATAAAATACAACTTATTGAAGCTATAATTGATTCTTGGCACCATGTGATTACGAAAGATGAACTCCAAACACTCGTTCACTCGATGAAAAGACGCTGTGAATATATCTCAAAAAATAAGGGTTATCCTACTAAGTATTGATTGTGTAAGTATCACTTTAAAAAATGCAAATCTAAGATAGATCTTACTATTAGTTGCATAACTTTTTTTGTAATACAGATATTGTAATATTGTTTTTATTATTAAATTTTACATTAAATTACCTTCAATTTGATATATAAACATTTGTATTTAAGTGAAAATTAATATATTCTACAAGAACGCAAAGTTGAAAGATATGAAACTTTCAAAAAATGTCCTCACCTAAATGTGGCCACCACTGTAGTTAGTATCTTACAACATTCATTGATATTAATAGTTAAAATTAATTTGATATTAAAAATGCCTGCAAATTACAACTAAATGCGCCAATTACTCTTCAAACAATCAAAAGATGATTCAAAATTAATTGTCTATGTATGGATTCAAATAAGGAATTAAACTTATTTATTTCTTAAAATAAATAAATTTTAATACATAATATATTTTAAATTTTTAAATAGAGAAATCAGCAAAAATATTTAATCATAATTGTATATAATATTTTGCTATACTTTCATCTAATTAAAGCAACTACCAAAAATGGAAAATTCGTATAGATTTAAATAATATGAAAAACAAATAATATAAATTATTAAACTTTTTCTGTGTATAGAAAAAAAAAGATTTAAATAGTATATTTTTTATTATGTGGCATTTCACTAAAACACTTTTGTTTTTTCTATGAATTCAATTATAAATTTCCTATTTACTTATTAATTTAGCAAATTATCACTAATTTAATCCTGAGTACTTATGTTTATCTGAAATACTGATGTTATGCATGAAGTTATATCGGAATTCTCGCAAATGCCAGTCTTTAAATAGCGTAAATGTGAGTGTCAACAATTTATCTTCAATGCCATATTTACATAGAGAATAAATGCTTCGGAATTCAAAAGTTACGTAGAGTAAGTAAATTAGAGTACTTGATGAATAATTCCTAAATAAATATGCATCTGAAAAGGTAAAGGTAATTTTGTTTGTCGCTAGTTTAAACAAAGGTCTTAATGTTTATATTTTTTAGTTCACCTTATGTTTAGTTCCATGAATGATGAAATTTCGTTAAGTGTGTTCGAGGCTAAGTGGGGACTCTTAAATTTTCATTTATTACGTAGCGTGCTTCAGTGTCTATAAAGTACCTCATCAAGATTCTACAAATATTAAGAATAAATGCACTTAGTTGAAAAGTTATGCGTACGAATTAATAAGAGTATCACTTGACGAAGATAATTCCTGAAATAAATCATACACATTTATTCGTATAAATCCTCTTGATTATTGAAATAAATTTTGATATATAATATGTATCTGAAAATGTAAATGTCTATCACACCAGTCTAAAAATATCTCTAAATGTTCCCATTTATGTATAGAAATGAATTTATATTTATGTTTATGTCATAAAAACTGATGATTCTATCATCTAAAATAGATTACAGAAATTTTAAACTATGTATTAATGAAGCAAAAAATAGAATATATTTACGAGTGAAATATAATGTAAAAAATATTTTCGTTTTCAAAATGAAGGCAAAGAATTGTAAAAGATTTCTGAATTTTACTCGTCAATATTTTTTTTCTTCCTTTTATTTTAAATATAGAATACGAAATTAACTACATTTATTTTTTAAAAAGAGCATAATAAGTACAAATAAATTCTAAAATGTTCCTTGAATGAGAGAAAATATGCGAACACAGTTTCAAAATAAATTAAATATTTTTTTTATTGCAACTAATATAGATATCAGTATATATATGTATAGATGTCAAAGTTGAGGAAATTATTTTGAAAGGGTTTATTTTTTAAGTTTAACGGTTCATAAGATCGCTTTCTCTTAAAGTAATACTGTAAAATTATATACCAATAGAAATATAATTACATACAGAAAGTAATGTAACAAATTTCATGAAGTAATGTTTATCAGAACAGCAGCTATAAAACTGAAAAGTGAAACATATCGAAAAAATGAGATATGCAAAAATTATCAAATTGCCAGTTAGCACTGAGATGGGTGAACTTTAATCAAAACTACGGATTTACCGCACCATTCCATGGAATGAACTAAGTCTTTTAGTTTTGATGCTGTTATAATGTGATACCAAGATTGAATTTTTGCTTCTATTAATTTAATTTCATTACTGGGTTGTATCTGTTCAACAAGTTTCTTTATTTGATGGGATTAGAATGACAGTGGAGTACGTCAAAAATTTGAAAGCTCTAGATAACCATATTTTTACTGAACATATATTAATTTATGTACCGTGTGACACTCAAATAAATCAGCGTTCATTTAGGGAGACGTTAGATGGCAAAACAAGTTGGACCACTTAATGCAACGGCAATATGACAAGTAAAACCCTTCATTTGTCAAATTACTAAATATTGACTTGCTTCACTGTTATTCTAACCCCTTCAATTTGCCGCATAGATTTGCCATCGGATTACAGTGAGAAAAATTACACTTTAATCAATCGATGTTTTCATTTTGCAATGAAAGTTTTTGTTTCAAATATGACGACCCCAATGCTTTCAATTCTGAAATACCAGAAATACTCAGAATATTGAAACATGGACAAAGTCAAAACTGAGCACATTTCATACTCATTTCATACTAATGTCAGTTCATACTCATTTTTGAAACATGGACATAGTCATAAATGATTAGAATCAGTTCAAACACATTTTTGAAACTTCGAAATACTCAAAAATGAGTACATAGAAGTCAGTTCAAACTCAATTTTGAAACATGGACATACTCAAATATGAGCACATGATGTTTTATTCGTGAGAGTGTGCATGTTTTCAGAAATGACTATATACATGTTTCAAACTTGAGTAACTTTGATTCGGAGTCATTTTGACTATACGGCATACTCAGATTTGAGTATTATTTCCTCAGTTTTGAAAATGTCTTTTTTAGAGTGTAAGGACTTAGCTTTTTCCGGGAAATTCCAACATTGGAATATGATTTTCTTGAACCCACTGTTTGCTTCAAGCTTTTGAACCAAATTCTTGCAATTTGCAGTCATATTACATTGGCTTGACACTTTACATTACAACATCGTATTACAACATTGCAATACAACATTGCATTACAACATTATATTACAACATTACAATACAATATTACATTACAATATTATATTAATTTACTTATGAAGAAGAATTGGCAATAGTACGGAGTGAAGGCGTGTCCTGATATGGCTACAGTTTCGAGACTTTACTATATGAAGCCACTGCCTTAATGTGTCTTTCATAGAACGGGTAATGGTGGATTTTAAAGTAAAGTGAAGAAATCCGTTGATTTGGATTTTCTTTTGGATAGCCATGAAATGCTAGAGGAAGACGAAATGAAAGCTTTTACAAGATACGAGTTTATGAACGGCTACCGAAACTCAATTAGAAAAAATATAATTTCATAGTGCTTTCATGGCGGGTATGGCGGGTAGGTACTTTACGGGCAAACACGAACTAATATGCATTTTACTTAAAAAAAATAAATAAATAAGAAGAAGAAGAAAGAAAAAAAACTGCATTGCTTACTTATAAATTCTTGAATATATTTATGTTTTTACACAATTAATTGTATTTTCTTTTTTGGCTAAATTAGCTTAATTTGGAATGTTATATTTTACTGAAATTGTCTTAGATAATAATTATAGTTAGTAAAGGATATATTTCATATGTTATTTTTTATGTTTAATGTAAGATTGGCTCGCCATAAGAAACCTGGTGATAGTACTGTTGTTTTTACTAAAAAAGTGGTGGGAGGCGATTAAATTACCTTTCCACCCACTGAATTGTAAAGACACCGTTCAGTCGACTTGTAATATTTATTTGTTGTTTTTGTGTTTTTTATTCCGGTTTTGTTATTGTTCATGAAATTTCATAGTTTATTTTTATGGACTTGCTGTTAAGTCTTAGAACGTTTAAATTCATACATTGCTAGATATTTATGTTGCATTGCAAATTTTAAAAGCTGCTTGTTTGAGCCCATATTTTCAATACAGGAGGTCGTTCGCACTTCATGGATACGATTTTCAAAGCTAATTTATTCATATAAAAGACATATTATTTCCAACAATGTAATTTTGTTGGATAGCGTTTACTTTTGTCTATAGCTCTGGCTCTAGATTTCTGTGATAATTTCCTTCTTACAATCATGTCAGTTTTTCCTGATATATCTTGTAAAATCTTTCCAAATTCTTTTCAATGATCGTGAATTCATGTAAACAATCTAAATGCAGAAAAAGGCCGTCAATGAATGGAGAGAGGCTTCAGGAGATTTTAGATGCATTTTTTTAATTGATACACAATTTATTTCCATTTGGTATTCTTTCTTTGCTAAAATTACGTCAGTTGCGTTATGGAAGATCGGTTAGGAGTCTTTGTTCATATGAAGCTCAATTCATATATTTTTCGTATAACGCTGGAATTTCTTCTTCAAAAATGGTTTCTAAAATATGTTACTGATAATAAAGTGAAATCACCTTAGCTTTACTGCATTTTTTACCTTTAATTTAATTTCATTACAAAATCCAGCAGTAATCATGAATTGTTTTGGAAATTTTTCTTTACATTCACAAACCCATTTCTTTCTTTTTTCCTAATAATTGATAAAAATTGTTCTTCTTTTCATACACTCACTTAAATAAATCCATGAGCGCGTCCAGTAGACCTAACCAAAGTGACCAATGTGACCGGTTACTTACCGGGGCGGTAAGTGACCGGTTCCTAACCGGTCGACAGACCTACTGAACGAAAATGGTATTATTTACTTGTAGCGCCATCTGTATTACATCATCGTAACTACATCTGTATCACATCATCGTAAATTTTCAATGTAACCGATCACGTGACCCAACTAACCGAGATTTTTCTTTGGTTAGTTCGGTCCCTTACCGGTCACTTCGGTTACTTCCACTGAACGACGCTGGTTGCGTACCGGTTAGCAGCACTGAACGCTTCGGTAACTAACCGAACTTACCGGTTACGTACCGGTGACAGTACTGGACGCGCCCCATGTTTCATCCAGTGTTACGATAAACTTTTATTTATATCCACCTATGTGCTTGTTAAAGCGTGAGTTAGAAAGCGCTATCCACAACACATCGGAAGATTTTGGAAAGTTTTCCAAAAGGTGTGGGAGAAAATTGATATGATTGTACTAAGAGAAAACTCGACTATGATGTAAATTCCAGTCCAGAGTTATAATCAAAGAGTCAGGGCTATTCCGTAAAGTAAAATTCTGACAAAGATTATGGCGTATATGTTTAATTAATTGTAAAAATCGTTTCCATAATATTAAAAAGTATTATTGTTATTATCATTATTATTATTATTATTATTATTATTACTATTATTTTTTAAGTAATTAAATACAAAATTATAAATAATAAAATAATAATGTCTCCTATCTTTAGAAATAAATTAGAATCAGAGTACAATACCTTTTCGTAATTATGGATAACTTTATAACAACTCCATCCCACATATATAGCACAATTTTCGAAAAAGTTCTGCATTACACTTTTTGAATCCTTCCCTGTTTTTTTTTTCAATTGTTTAAAAAAATTATAAGAAGATTATTTTTTTAATAATTACAAAATTCCTTAATGGTTTTATAAAATGCAACAATCCCTGAAACTAATCATATATCTGCATAGATCAAAGACAGGCTAAAAGTAAAGTGAAACTAATCGCATGAAACACATAGGCTTTGTGGGAATGATTTCCCAAGAGTTTTCTCAAAATAATTTAACAGCAGTAGAACTTTTTTTTTCAATTAATTAATCTCCCCTCAAGTATATTTTAATTCAGCAGATGAAGACTATGTCAACAAAATCCTTTTTTTTAAACAGGATACCGCAAAATGTTATTCAAATAACAATACTTTAATATAACTTTGAAATTATACCAAAATATTATTATTAAAACTATTTACAAGTCAATCCAAATACGTTAACTGCAGTGAATCTACGATTATAATATTTAAAAGTGATGTAGAAAATCTACATAACAAAAATCATGTATTCAGTTTGTGAAATTGAAAGTATATTGATTTCAGTGTAATATTGTGGTAATGCGTATAAAACCCACGGAGTTGAAATTTCCCATTATCATACTACTTCATTAATGGAACATAGCTGAGAATTCGGTATAAATTTGGAACAATGGTATTTATATTTTCTACACAGAATAATCGCCAGACATTTCATATTTTGCACAAATATATCATTTTAAAAATGATATAAGATACAGAAGAATCTCGTTATGTAACACACATTAAACTAATATTATGATGATTAACTGATATGGTCAGATAAACAACAAAATATATTGGAAATTGAGATGTACTTTATAATGTGTTTAACATATCTTGATACTATGCAATAATATATTAAAAGTATTTAAATTCGGCGCGCATTTCAGTTCTGCATAATGACCTTACTTAAATGAGAGCCCAATAATTTAGAGTGTACTGTATTTATGATTTTATTATGTAGCACATTTATTTTTCCTTGTTATACGAGACACCATTGCTAAAAAAATTATAATTATTATTATCTCTTAAAATTAATTTTTATCACTAAAAAAATATAATAAAAAATGTTTAAATTTTCTAAATTATAATTTTTTCAAGTATTATATAAACATATCCAACTTACATCACAATTTAATCTGCTGACATTATATTACATTTCTTGAAAATTTTAAAATGCTGATCCTATATTAAACTTTTCAAAAAAATTAAAAATCTAATCCTCATTTGATATTCCTTACAAAATATTAAGTGTTTATCCTTTTCTAATGTACCTTAAAAATTTTAAATGCATATGATATATTAAATGAAGAAAATATATTCTTCATGTAGCATATTGTTGATATAAATGAAAACTACAAGTTTCGTTTAATTTCATCAAATAATAATAAAAAATTAGGAATATTGCCGTACACACATGTGATGTTGTTGTGTATTCAGTGTTTACCAAGTGGTATTTTTATTAGTAGTATGCGATGCCAATAATAAAAAGGAAATAGATCAGGTGTGTTTAACTTATACATATTTCAAATCAATAAAAATTTAAATAATTAGAAAATAAATTAGATTTTTTCTGAAACTACAGCTAAATCAACACATGTGAAGATGTACAAGATTTGGACACAGACAGATTTCACTACAAAAAGTGATTCAAAAAATATATTATGGCGAGAGAACCGCAGAAGACAGAAACCAAAAATCAATTACAAAAAGTAATCAAATAAAGTATAACTTTTACATATTGCACTTGTTTTAAAAGGGGATGTATACATAATAAAATATAAAAATTAATGTTTTATAAAGTTCCTTCGTCATATAAAGCATATTTAATCTTTTTAGCTTCATGCTGTTGAAAGTAAAGCATTAAAAATTCCATTATTCTATGACCAAAAATCACTGGGTTAACATACTATGAATTTTATTAATTCACAGTTCAATAGCACCAAAATTTCAGAGTATCATAAAGTGATAACTTTTCATCGTAGCAGAATGCCATTTTTACTATTTTACTTCTTAAAACGCGAAAATTTTTCTAACTATTACTAATAGGACTCAAGGACAATATAAAAATAATTAATTTTCTAATTTAATATGTATAAAACCCCTTATAAAACACATTGCATTTCAGAAATCTGTACTTCATATTTTCAATAGGGAGTATGTCGTCATCAGCAGTTTAAATAATAATGACATTAACATCTATTTTGAATCACTAGTATATACACTATCTTCCAGCAAATAGAATTGGATACACCAGAAAACAAAGAAATCTGCAGTCCTGATATGCAAAATGCCACGCAGTTCAGATATCTCGAAGTCCCAGAAAAGTACAACAGCCGAGTATCACAGAAATGGCCTATCCATTCGTAAAATATCCAGAGAGTTGCAGTACCCAAAATTGAAAGTGACCTACGTGATTGGCGAGAGAAAAAGGAGCGGTGACTGTAGCAATGTGTCCCGACCCAGCAGACCCACAAAACAAGTTGCAGACAGACGTGTTCCAGCCAGAGAAATTCGGAGGAAACGCACTTTATGCATAGGCCAATTCCACGAGGAGTTTCAACGGGAAACCGGGGATATTGTCTCAATCAATACCATCCGTAAGGAAGCCAATCTGCTCGGTTATCATGGACATGCGGGTACCCATAACCCGAAGATTACCAAGCCCAATACCACCGCTCGGCTAACATGGCGGAAAGAACTGTACAGTGGTCCTTGGAACAGTTTAAAGATTTCCTATCTTATAGCAGATTTACGGGTCGGAATCATGTTACTTTCAGGATGACAATGCCACCTGTGGTGTTGCGAGCCACCCTGGCTTGGTATGGTGACAACAGGATCCGGCGACTGGACTGGATTGGCCTGCGTAGATCCCGGAACTTACACCTATCGAACACATTTTGGAAGAGTTGGAGGGTCGAATGAAGGATTGCCTCACTGCCCGTCAAAGGTGACGGAACGTATTGTCTACTCCAAGTCGATTGGAAGAAAATACCCCTCGTCGTCGTACAACGACTGGTTGTGAGTGTGCCCTGGAGGGTCGTCGCTTATGTAGACTCCACCAACTATTAAAGGTGGACAAACTTCGCTTTCGTTTACTATCACTTGCATCTAATTATTTGTTGGTAGACCCGTAACAGGAAAAGTAACAAAGCGTATTTGAATGTATTATTTTGAAACTTAAATTTCTTCTTTCGATTTCGAAAATGTCAGTAATTATTTAAGTTTATACTACCTAGAAGTACTTATGTACTATAGTTAACTTTTAATGACACGAGCGGCGTACTGAGTGCGCCACTCTGTGAAAAGACAGTTGTGAATTGTAAACTAATTTCGTGATTAACATTCTCACTTCATGTACCCTCTACCCAAAAAGCCTTCAATGATTAACGTATGTTTAAAGTTGAAAATTTAAAGTTTTTCATGTCTTTTTCATTGTTTTTATTAGTATGTTAACACTGGTGTACGGAATATGACACACGTGTATTTGTGTAATGTGTGCTATTTTCTTTCTTAAAAAACTTTTTTTTTTCATTTGATGTGTATTATTTTTATATTATTTCTGGACGTTAGACACTATTCTTCTTTAGCATCAAAAGTTGATATTTAGTCTTAGAAGTCATTCACGCAAGGACTACACTACGCGTGTATTTATGTTACTACAAACAATCCATGTTATATTAATTATAATTAAATTCCAGTGAAAATTACTTTCTATTGTATTATGTTTATTAAAAAAAAGATTGGTATTATATTTTTTCGTTTAATCAGCTTTCTTAATCAGTATGATATGGAAAAATAAAAAAGTATATATAATATCTTTAATTTAGTTTAATAATATATTGTTAATCGATTCTGTTTTCCGACAGTTGCTTGGATTTTTTATGCAGTGTTGATTTAATTATAAAAACAACAATCAATTATCCTGCATTTATGTTAGATCTTAAAGCCATTTTGTCATAAATGATGTTAATCAGAGTAATAAGCCATTAATTAATTTTTATTACTTTTTTAATTTCAAGTGATAATATATTAATTAAAATTCTAAAAATAATATTCATTGCAATATATTAGGTATTTAAATAGCTTTAATATAAATTGCGATCATACGTATGTAATTACGTATCGTAATGCAACATCATGTGACACGATAATTGCATTTTCAAATCTTGTTCGATGTCTAAACAATTAACGTGAGTATGGAATCACATATTAATTATGTCAATATTAACTGTATTCACGTACAAAGGATGCTATCCTTTAGATAATTAAAGTGTATATTGACAATCATTACCCTTAATAGTTTATTACTTGGTATGTCATTCTGTTTTAAACTGTTTACCGCCATCAATATAAGCCAAATCAATCCATGTAATCAATAAATATTTACTAACAATTAACTTGTTAATTTGTAATTATTAGAGAAACTTGATACTTTTTAGAAAGTAGCAACACACTGGTCGAGTAAATAATAATTAAAACAACACTTCAAGGGATTTCTTGTTTCCCCAATTGGAATCGCGAATTGCTAGTAGTATTTTTGAATAAGATTTTGCTTATCTAATGTACGTAAACGAAAATATTCATTTATTTTCAAAGCAGTTTAATAGGAATTTTCTCTTGCTGTCAATCATTTCATCATTTAAAGCAACAAAATTACTGTGCTTATGAAATAATTCATAAGTGAAATCTAAGATTCCTACTTGTTATTGCTTCAGGTATCTTTTCTGCTGTATACTGGGCTTCTGGTTCCACATCAGTTCATTGTTGCCAACCCACTACCGTTTCTTAATTCAGATTACTTCATTTATGCCACTCTTATTTCGCTTTATTTTAACTGTTTTAAAACAAGGCGAGTATAACTATTAGTTTACATTTGTGCTTGCATTTATGTAAATCCATTTACCGTTAAATGTTCACCATTTCAATAAATTGACAAAATGTAGTAGTTAAACAAGGTATTTAATTACTTTTCTCTCAGAAACATTATGCTTAACGTATCTCTGAATTACTTGAAAATTTATTTTAGAATTCCTTATAATTTAGTTGTCATATTTTCTTATATATTTATAGAAATATAGAACAGTAAAATTTAAAAGATTAATCAAATTTTATCTAATCACATGCCGTTATATAATCTTTAACACTTGGAATAGCAAAGTCGTGTCATAAAATTTTTAAATGTATCTACATATAAATTATATAATAGAAAAACGAAATCTCTAAAAATGTTTGGCAATTTTTATATTTAAAAAAAATCGCAAAATTACACGAACTGATCATTTGAAATATCTATCTGTAAAATATTCACGATCATCATTAATATAAAAATTGTGTATATATTTTAGTCATTTCTACTGTGAAAAATGTAGCTTACTAAGAAGAAAAACAAATATATTATTTCAACACAGGAAGTTATTTTACGCAATTTAAAATATGCTAAAAAAATAAAATGAAATCTAGAGAAAATATTTTCCCCAAAAATACGTATTAAAAATTCTTTATGAAAATAATGCTTTGTCTGAATTATAAATAATGCCTTCATAATTTATGAGCTTCATAAATTTTCTATATTCCGAAACTATTTGGAAATAATACGCATGCTAAAATGTTTACGAAAATTATAATAAGATAAAATGAAAAAATGAAATTTAAATATACAGTATTCAAGTGCAATTCCTCTTTTTTTTCTTTTTCTTTTTTTTTAATCATATATATATATATATATTAATATCGCTAGGAAGAACTAGGTATTATATTTTTTAAAAATGGGTAAGCAATTGAATAAATCCTACAAGACATCTTATTTGTTTATTTAGACAAAAAAAATTGGAATTGGACTGACAGTGTTTGAACGGCTGCACACCAGAATATCACCACTATAATTTAATACGCTTTGTCTCATAAAGCTTAAGAAATTCTGTCATTATACAAAGCGAAAATTATTATTTAAAATTAATGATGATAACTGAATCGCTGGTGCGCAGCTGTTTCGTCACTGATTGTATCTCTAGTCAGGATTTAATAAGGCTAATCAACATTAAATTTAAACTAATATAGTTAATATATAATATATAATAATATATAATACTAATCAAAAATATTATTGCATTGTGTTATTTGGGTAAAATTCTAACGTATGAGTTAAAAGAATGAGATAATGTATGATTCAATGAAATTAATTACTACCTAAATTAATATGAACATCCAGTTATCGCAGAAATATTACTCCTTGAATGTTAAGTAAATTAAAACACATGATTAACGAATAAAATATGTAAACATTTTATGATTAAATATTTACAATTTATTCACATTTAAAATATATTCAAAAATTTATACATCAAAATTGATTAAAAGTTTAGATCCGGTTTCTTATGATCTCACTCTTCCAACAAGATACAAGCACATTTTGTTTAAATTCCTTTCTTTCTGCTACATAATTTAACAATCTCAAAATTGAACAATTCATTTTTAGTATAAAATATTAACTCCGTTACCGATAAAAAATCAATTTACATTTCTTTTACAATTTTGTCTAACTTTCATCGTAAAATGCCTGGACTACTTTTTTGATGCTGAAGTCCGTTTTAAACATATATTCGATTTCACAGGTTTTATTTAATTTTAAAAATAAAATGTATGTATAGTAAATGCCATTGGTTAAGTTAGTAATTTATTTATTTCAGCACTCGTTTCATATGTTTCATGCATTTTTTAATAATTATAATTCTTTTTTCCATTTTAAACACATTTACGTTTTAGCAGGTTTTACATTTTTAATTAAATGATAAGAATTTATATTAAATATGTTGAATTAATATGCATTTTATTAATTTATATATTTCTATTATTATATGTTAAAATTTTCTTCTTTTCAAAGATTACGGTGTAAAGAAGTTCTGTTTTAGAGGAGTTGAAATGGCCCGATTTTGGTGGATTTTGGATATTTTGTACATTGATGATTACAGATTAAAAGCAATTCTCTTTTACATTTTCCCCGTGTTCGGGGTATATTTATTTTATTTTGCCTTTACTATAAAGCATAATGCAATGTAATTGCGGAATCGTTGTGAAAATCATTCATAATTATTTTACAAAATTAAAGAATATAATTGATATAGGTTAAGGTAAAATGGCAGTTATAATATGAATTGCATTTCTATGACTTTTACCAATTCAAGATAAAAAGACTATTATGTGTAAAATTAAAAATCGCGACAACATAACATTTATTTAGAACAGATCGAGTAACTTCAACATCCATGCATCTGTATAGATTATTTAATCTCGATGGTAATCAACACTTCATACATATGTACAGAAGAACAAACAAAAATCTTTTTCTGTAGTTTTACACATGCAGATACTGGAGTGTTATGATACTAATTTCACTAAAAATGATATAAAAAATGCTCGTTCTATATTTTTGAGAAAAGTGTTCATACACACAGGTAAAAATTTTAGTGCTAATTTAAGATAAGGTCAATCTGTAAATATCCTTATCTTACTGTTAAAATTGTATTTCATCTGTAAGAAAACTCAATTAGTTTGATGGGTATTTTTCATGCAAATTTAAATTTACCGTATTTTCGGGTGTATAGCCCGCATCCAGTGTATAGCCCGCACCCCTAAATATAGCAGTACATTAAAAAATTCATGTATAAGCCGCGGAGCTGCCTCGGTGTATAGCCCGCGGACTATACACCGTCTACGAACGTATATTTCGATCAGGGTTCAAAATTAGAGGTCATTAGTCATAATTTGCAACATAAATATACCAAATGTTTTCGTGATGCATAACGCCTACAGCAATTCAGCTAAAAACTAAGGACATCACTACAAAAATTATGCAAATATATTTTATATATATATATAACATGTAGATTTTTGTAATAAAAAAGTATGGTTTTGAAGTATCTTGAGTAAGTAATTAAACAGCAGTAACTCAGAATTACTATTACAATATTATTACTTAATAATTTATATTGCTATCACTGAGAACGTGATGTAATATACGTCTGGAACATTTAGTGACATTTTACCACCTAGAAAATATGTTATTATTATTTTGTTATTTTAAATAATAATTACTATAAATAATATAAAACTATTGTATAAAAATGCACACAGTAATTCGTTCAAAAATATTTATTTTAGTCACTTTAATCAGAAAATCCTTCAAAATTCGAAGTTTCTGAGTCTGTCATAAACAAACCAATTACATCGCTATTTATAGACGTGTAATCAGCTTCATCTTCATCTTCACTATCAGAAAGATCAGAAACCTCTGAGCTGTGTGGCTTGGGTTCAGCAATTTTTTATGGGGTAATCCAGCTTTTCTGAATCCCTTGATCAGTGACTTTGCCGAGATATTTCTCAGCAAAATAATAATAGAAATCGGCAATCCATTCACAAACTGTAGTATATGATGCTCGTTTCAGTCTTCCACTTTTGTGTATTCTTTGAATTCCTCGGTCCTCCATTTCTCTCACTTTCCTAGAATTTTGCACTTAAATGATCGATTTAAGGTTATATACAGTGGTTGTAAAAGTTTAGTCATACCTCCGGGTATAATGGCACGAAAACATTTGTTGTTCTTGCACAACTTCTTACTGTCGTCAGTGAGATGTGCTTTCATCGAATCCATTACTAAGAGACATTTCGTCCTAAAATACGAATGAACAACAAATGTATCAAAAAATATTATCACAACATCAAAAGTGAAAAAAACAAATAAGAAAAAACTTGCAACACTTGCAAAACTTGCAAAACTTGCTAAATATTTGAGTTAACGATGCGTAGTTTTAAAATAGCTAGAGTGTCGATCAGAGCTGGCGTAGGACCATGCGTAAGCGCGAAACCTCTTCAATTCCTACCTCCCTATTTTTCTCCAAGCTTTATTTGCCCACTTCTCTTTTTATTAATGAACTTTCATCATTTTTTAATAAATAAAAACTAACAATTTATAATGATTTGTTATTATAAAGCAATATTTAATACATGCTACCATTAATAAAAATAAATATTCTATTCAGAATATCTTTTAATGAAATAAAATTATTTTTAAAACATGAGATTTGAAAAAACAGCAAAATTGACCAAAATAATTCTTTGTTTCTTTCTTTTTTAAAGTGCAGCTGTAGTTACCGAGCGATAACATTCACTGCAATGTTATTCAGTGGCAAAAAATGATCGTTCTATTATCCAAATTGACATGAAACTTACAGAAATTTTTAAATGTCCGTTTTTTTCCTCTCGAATCAGAAATAATGTTGAATATTCCCTATTTTTTTCGAATTTTCAAGTTTGAGATCGTAAGTATTTTATCTTTTAATTTTAAAAACTTGTGTTACATTTAAAAAATGTATTTACTTTTAAAATTAAAAATTCTAAAATTAGGGAATATTTAACATCTTTTTTGATTCGAGGAAAATAAAACCGCATAGAAAAATTCCCGTAAGTTTCGTCTCAATTTGGATTAGTACGATCATTTTTTGCCATTGAATAACCTTGCAGGGGACGTCTTCACGCAGAAACTAGAGCTTTCCTTTAAATGAAATCAATAAATAATCTGAAATTTAACATTTAATATCAAGCGCTTAGTTCAAAACACGATGATAGCTTCAAATAACAAAATAAAATATCAATATAATAATAACAAATTTGAAACTCATTAATTGAGACATATGTTTACAATTTATCTTTATCAGTTGTGCAGAGGAGAGGAGAAAATAGCTCACATGCATTACGCTTGGAAAGTTTATCTTTTAGCTTAACCATTCGTTTAGCTTAACGAAACGAGCGAATTTTTAATTATGCATAGTGGTCCTCCTAATTAGTCATTTTCTGAAGGACCCTTGAACACCCCCCTCGGCATCTCCCTCAAAGTTATTTTCTCTAATAGTGCCTTATTTCAATAACTCGACTAATAATGTCCCCAACTTCTCCAAACCAGCTCAATTTTGTAGCACGCTTACTACATAGTGCCGTAGGCAGCGGGTACCTGTCTCAGAGGTTCGTTCGGAAAGAGGTTTATTTAGAACAGAATGCTCCCCTTGCGATGGAAGGGGGAAATAAAAGATTTTCCGGAGCGTACGAGCATGCCTGGTATACTGTGCCGAGGCCATCGCAGACCGTTGTCAGATTTACGTTTTTTCCGAGATTTAAGATTATTACACGGACTCGGGCAAGGCCGGGCGGGTCAGCTAGTATAAAATAAGGGTTAATTTCAATAATTACCGTAGTTTTAACTATTTAATTATTTTAATTGATCTTATTTAGAGTCCTGCATACCCAAAGAGGTTCCCGATTTGTGATGCGGGTAGGAATTTACTACCCGCGGATCAGGTTGTGGGTAAACTCGCAAAATTTGGTTTGAAAGCTCTTTTCTAATCTTGCTAATCATACTATGCAATTGTTTTCGTAATTTTCGAAACCCTGAAAAGATCGATTTTTTCTTATGACTGTTTTTTTGTGTAATAATGTTTATTAATTTTTATATAAAAGTTTTTTTGTTTGTTTTATTGCAAGTAACGGTTGCGGGTATAAGGAAAATTTTCCGGTGTGGATAGATTCGAAGCTACTGCAGGAATTCTAATTTTTATTCACATTTTTTTCAGGTGATACGCAAGCACGTAAAGAATTTCATTCCTAGAAATAGCTAACGCTTCCTCTATAAACGCAAAAGTGACACCGCCCTTTTAGGCATCCAAATTTCTTATTTTTTCTCCACGGAAAATAGGGCTCATATCTTTTCTCTGCACAGCAGTTGGGGCACTCCGTTTTACCGGGGCTTTTTGTCTCTTTCCTTCCTTTCTTTAGGTGAATAACTGGAGACATTACTAGTTATTTACTGATTTTGTATTTATTTCATTATTTATTATAAATTTTATACAATATTTTGAAAATTAAACTTTTTAACACAAGGATCTTCAAAAGTAAATGTTAAAAATTTGCAAGTTCGGTTTTTGGATATGACAATACTTATTAATGTTTTGTTGATAACAAATTATTAAAACTGAATGTTGTTCATAAATAAAAGATAAATTGTATGAAATGAAATATGTATAAAGCATTACTTACCGATTGTATTTACGATGCTACTGGGAGGCATATCAAAAGCCATGGACACTTCGTCCATATTTACGATACTTTCAGGCATAAATTTATGTTCTTTGATGATTTTCTCCACGTAATTTTTGAACACTGCAATCTTCTCTTACGAATCAAAACTTTTGACTTTCATTCTAATAATGGTATTTGAAATTGGTTTGCCCTCCGATCTCTCGGAATTTATCCATTTATGAAGTTTTTCTTCTAAATCAGACCATTGCGCTCCTTTTCCCCTCCTTGATCTTTTGCACTTCGGCATTTTCTCTAGGATTCTTTTATCATTCCGCCACTGCCGAATATTTTTCTCATCAATGCCTAATCTCGGGCAACAGCTCTACACTGTTAAAACTACAGGTGACACTTGGCACCTCCTAGGGGTTAAAGTCTTATCCTACTGGTGACACCCCTAGGGGAGCCAGAATGGCACCCTTAACTTGGGTGAAAGGATGGCACCCCTAATCCAGGGTCCTCCAGGGGGTGAAATAATGATACCCTAGGGGAAGCAATGGCACCCCTACTCCAAGGTGCCCAGCGGCACACCACAAGGGAAACCATTCCCAATCCATTGTGCACACCCCCCCCCTTGTCTAGCAATTGTATTTATTGTTTTGAATCATGAAATACAAGGTGTTGATTCATTTTCACATTGAATTCAGTAAGGAAAATGATAAAAACTTCAATATCACTAATAAGTATTGTAATTTAAGGCATTTGACCACGTTTGGTTCTTTTTTTTCATGATAGATGTAATATCATATTTTTAAACTCAGTTTAAGTAAAAATACCAGGTGTTCAAGAAAAGTGGTAACATGGTTTATTTCTGTATACTGCATTCGAATTATCTACCTTCTTAAAAAATTTTTTCAATGTACATTATTTATCTATCTCTTATAGTTATCTCTTTGTCAATTTCAAAAATTACTTATTAACAAGTAGCTGTGCTGACTACCTATGCACATTGAAAAAATAAATGCCAACTCTGGTGTTGATTTTTACATTTGTTCAAAAAACTTTTACATATTTATTTTTTAGGTATTTGTGTAATTTTTATAATGTATCCAACTGGTAAAACTGCTATTTTTATTTATGTTACACAATTTCATTTTATATTAATTTTAATCAACTTATTCAAATAAATGGAAACATTGTGCAAAAAGTGTGCTATTTTGCCATAATGAGAAGAATTTTTAAACATTAAATTTTATGATATACTTATTAGTTTCTTAATTTGTGTCTTTTTCAGTCTAGTTAGCTTAAAATGCTCCGAGCTTTAAACAAACTGATTATGTGAGGGGAAGGGTAGAAAATCATTTCTGATACTTAGGAGAAAAAAAAAAAAAAAAAAAAAAAAGGCCCTTTTACAAAAAAATTTCTTTTGATAAAATAGACTCTTTCATAAAATTCCATTCCATAAAAACATAGTCTCCATTAATTATTTTTATTTTGTTAGGTTTTAAAATGTGTAATTTGCAATGAAAACAAATTCACCGGGAAGGCAAACTTTAACAGAAGGATTTAAAGAATTTATTATTAAATGCTTGGTTTTAGTATCTGGATTTCATCTTTTGTAATAAATGTTATTTTTCCCAAAAATATAATAAATTTCACAAAAACATGATAAATTTCTCAAAAATAACTTTTACTTTTAACAGAATGGGCCCCAAGGGAAAAAAAAGCTGCATTGACCCCTGATATAACTCATATGCAATGTTTAACTTAGCTGCAATAAACTAATCAATAATTCATTCTCTCTTTTGAAATTTATACAAAGTTGGAATTTGATCATATCATGTGTAGGTTAATATATATGAGATGCACCAGGTGTTAAAAAAATAGTCAATAGACACCAGATAAATAAATGCCAGTTAAGATGTTGGATTTTGTTTAATATTTAGAAGTCATTTTACTTACAACTAAATTTTTTAATAAACCTTTTTACTTTAACTCCTAGCCTAAATTGTAAATAGATATTTTCAGCTTGAAAACAATAGAGTTTTGGTACCTTCAAACTCGTTAGTATTTATTATAATTTTTTTCTATTATCGTTATTTTTATTAAATGTAGTGCAGAGATATTTATTTATCATTATTATTTTAAGATGCAAAAAAAAAAAAAAATCTTTGAGCAATGCTAGTTAAATATATTTATAAAACTCAATACTCAATCATTTAAAACATTCTTACATCATACACTCATTCAGTCACACTTTTAAATGTTTCAGTGTTTTATTATTATTATTATGTTACAATACAGGAGACCCACAAAACATTTTTCAAGGTAAGACACATTTATAAATCTCAAAATATCAATTCAGGAATTGCGATTTATTTATTTTGTTAATAATTCATAATATGTAATGAGGCATATTTTTATTTCTTCATTTCATGATCAAATACAAACTCTAAACAGGAAATCTCGATAATAAAAAGTATTTGATTAATAAAAATAAATTTAACAACTTATGTTTCAGCATTTTTTTTTTACTATAATGCATCATTAAATCTATTTCTGGATGATGAGTAATAAAAACTGATGTGATAAAATTCATTAATTAAAAATATTAATAATATGAAATTATTACAAGCTGTAGCTAAATCATAATTTAAAAAAATCAAACAAGTGCTGCGACATAATTTCACTTTCACGAAATAAAAATGTCAACTTTCGACATCAAGATTCTAATTTTTTTAAAATGCCTTACGTGAAAATAATGTAATGGAGCCATTTATGATAATATAAAACATATGTAAATTATATATAACAATAATAAAACCTAATATACAAAAACACTGAAACATTTCAAATACCTGTATTTAAACTGAGTGATAGTCCCGAGCACTTGCTAATGCTAAAATTGTAACTGCTTTCAATACTTGAAAAGTATTGTTGATCTGTTTATTTATTCGCCATAAATGGCGTTATTTAGTATTAATTACAGATATATTATAGGACACATATAAGGATTCTATTGTCTGTGGTATTAATGCGATTAAAATATCATATCACGCGGCACGTGTTTGTGTACGCTGCAATTGTCAAAGGCAGCCATTGCTTTTCTCTACTGTTTACGATCTAACTGACGCCGGGAAGAAGGGGAGAACCCGTCACACGCGCATGCGCAAGTGCCAATTCTCCCTGCCGGGTGACAATAAGAAGTGCAAGGCACCTTAATTCGCTTCAAACACACAGTGAGAGGCGATTTGGCACCCCAAACACATTTTCAAGTCTCGATGGCACTCCAAGGTACCAACTGGCTCCGTCAAATCACCTCGAGGTCCCAAATGGCACCGGTTTGTCACCTTCAGTTTTAACAGTGATTGCCTGAAATTTCGACTTTCTGCACCGCTTGCAGTTTATATGCGGCCGTATAACTTGCACGTCTTTTATGCATTGTACATACAAAAATACGAAAAAAATAATCTTCTCAGTAGTAGCACGTGTTAGTCGAACAGAAACGGAAATGAGACGAACGATGAATGTTGATTGTTCAACTTTTGGCCTGACCCGCCTGATTGATCGCTGAAACCTGTTAGGTGAAAGGTTACATTACGTTATTTTGAACCGGATGCCAGGTAACTATTATAGCCCTGTTAGTACAATACTTGGCGATAGTTGCAACAATTCTTCCAAACCCAGAAATAAATAATAATAGCATTTAAACAGTAACAAAAACATTACAAACACGGGAAAATTGTTTAAATTCCGCGGCATAGTGAAAAAAATTCACAAATTTCGACGATTTTTTAAATTTTTGGGAGTTTAAAAATTGTAGAAAAATTACACGATTTCCGTTATTTAAAGAAAAAACCTTTGTATAACCCGCACCGTGTATAAGCCGCAGTGGCCAAATGTTTTTTTTCTTGTATAACCCGCGGGCTATACACCCGAAAATACGGTACTTTCTTGTAGGATATACATCAGTACATGTTTTAAAATGTAAATTTAAATACAAATGCATTATATTATTCCAAATTTGCAATTTGAAAGTATACTAATTTTTATATAGTAAGTATAATATTTCTAATTTTAATTATATTTAAATATATGTATCATTATAATTACTAGTAATTTTATGTATAATATTTCTAATGTTATATTTATACGTCAAACAGTTTTATATCTGATTACTTAGTGAGCTGAAAACATTTTTCCATTATTTCGTTATTATTTTTAAAGTTCTTTTAAGTATAAATACCTTTTTTTAAGTTAACTTTATATAAACTTAAAAAAAGAATCGACATACACTACTGAGAACAGCAAATGATATATATCGAAGAAGATATTGGGTCTATAAACTCAAACAATATATGTTTCACAAAATGTGCGATTCTGTTTTACGTTTTGTTACATTGTATAATTGAACAGGTTAGACATACTTGATCTGCCGGAGAAAGAAAAAATATACACATTTTTCATATTCCCGTATTTGTAAAATCATATTGTTTGACTAAATTTTAACTTCAATATTTAAAAATAATAATATTTAAAATTATGTAAAATAGACAATGTTTACATTTTCACTTTTAACTTAACATCTTATTTTTCAAATATGGATGTCCTTTCTTTTTCAGACACGCATTTAATAAGGTCTTTTCAAAAACGTGACATTTACTTTAAAAAAATAACGCTTGCTAATACAAAGTTGTTTCAGAAACTACTAAAAACTCTCTCTCTCTCTATATATATATTTAAAGAAATAATATTTAAATATAGAAATAGAAATAGAAATAAATTTTAAAGGCATGCAGTCGCAAATTTCATGATTGAAAGTTATTTTGACAGATGAAAACAAAAATTGGTTCAAAACGTTATCAGCAAGCAAAATTCAATCAATGTGTTTATCTAGAAGGGATCTGAGATACACAGGAACGAATGAAATGTGAGATAAAAGTATGGAAAGTGTGTTTAATTTGTTTAATATTTTTTTAATTTCCATAATCATCTTACACGTATTTTATTATTGTACTTACTGTTATTTAATTCATTACTAAACTTTAATTCAAAATTTCATATTTTTCAATAGGAATTAAAACAAATTATATAATAAAAGAATGTTCTTACGCTTGTCATTATTTATCTTTATCGTCTTCGTTTATTTTGTTTATTTTTATACAAAGAGAGCTTTGGATAAAACAAAATTAAAGAATAAAAAAAAACTTTTGTAATTTCTGTGTATAAAATAAAGAATAAATAGGACGAAATAAAATTTTACGGTATTTAGTTTTGTTGTGAACAGTTTATGCTATAGTCTCAACATGTAGTTAAGAAATTTTCTTTTGTGTATCTAATTTAATATAAATAAGATTTTTTTTTTCATTTTATTGTAATGTATATATTACCGGATGATGGAGCTGTATTATTATTTACATACCACTGAACCTTATAAAAATACAGCTGAGATCACCAGAATAAGCAGGCAACAACTAGAATCATTAATAGGATTAATATTATTCTTCCACCCAGATATATTATAGGCATGATGTGTTTTCTAAGTAAGAAACACAATATTTAAATTGCTATGCATGAAAAAATACTAAAATAAGAATGAGTGTTAGGTTTTCTTATTATGTAGACAAATCTGTAAAATACTGTCATATCGCAAGTTTTCTAAAATAAACTTGCTTAAAATTTAATTCATTAAGGACTCCTTTACAGTTGGGAATCGTGAACATTTTCTAAATATTGATAGCGCTATTTTCTACATAAAAAACAGTACCTCTAATTATAATTTTGCTACTGAAAGAATAAAAGCAGACAGAGTATATTAAAAAATGTATTGCCATATTAATTAATTAGCAAATGTAAGCAAATAAAAGCTATGATTTGATGTACAAAAACAAACAAAAACGAATATTCCGTCCCTTAAAACGCTGAAATTTCGGAAACTAAAGATATCAACCATTGGTAAATTTTGTTGTAGAAGAATGGGATTTCAATTTCATTTTTTTTAATTAGGTGTTGCAATCAGGGAGATATTCTACAGTGAAATAAAACCTTTTCTTCTACTTAAAAAAAGACTTGGATAACAATGAAACATGATATTTTGATATAGATTGTTTGCAAAATTTGTCCCACAGGTAATGATTAAACCACTATTAAATGTCGAGGATTAAATATTTGTGATAATTATAGAAACCATTTAGTTTTTAAGATCTGTGTTTAATAGTTCACTTAAGTAATAATGAAAAGCATAAGTAAAAATATGTTTAAAGATTCATTTGTAACACTTTTTGTAACAGTAATGATAAAAGAAAGAACATTATACAAAACGAGAAACAAAATGTTTTCGTCATTTCTGTAAAACATTGCCTAGTAAATGTAAAATGCAAATCTTCTATGACTATGAAAGAGTAGGATTGCTGCTGCAATCTTAAAAAAAGCAAATGCTTCTTAATCTACGTAAATATAATAAAACCGCGAATGAAAATATACAGTAACTTATTTTGAGCTACCCTTCCGCAAACTGATTCCGCAAAACGTGCTTCATATTTATAAACGCTTGAAAAGAATATATTTTGGAGATTTAATAAATAATTTTAAAAAACAAAATTTATTTCCCTACCACTGATTTTCAGAAATGTTTACAAGTAGTATTATACTGTAATAATAAAGATGATATCAATTCTCAATTAAACATTTTCAGATGCGTAACTAAATTTATGCATACAACAGTAACACAATAATATTAATTTTATTATTAATGTTTATGCTGTTAATACCATATCATGTATGTCTGTCATATAATGTTTATCATATTTGTTGCAAAAACATGTTTGTATATGATGAAAATGTTTACTTGAGAATTGATAGCATTTGAAAAACGAATGTTCAGGGTTGAGAAACCTAATTAATGTACCATACAAAATCGTCAGATGCGTTTCAGAAAATCACTGGTTCAAAAAGAAATTCGTTTTTTTAAATGATTCTTTAAATATCGAAAATGTATAATTTTCTGAGCTTTCAAAAGGTGCAGAATTATTCTAGAAATAATGGTTTACATAGTACTTCCCAAGATAAAGACATAATTGTCTTGTGTACAGTATGGATAGGTCTTTATTAATTAAACTCTGTAAATCGATTACTCTGATAAATACACTAAATTTATAATACAAATGTTAACATATTTATTTAGGACTGCGCATTAAAATATTATCATAAATATTATAACGTATGAAAAACATCATAAATACATGTTTGTTAGTTACCATATTGGTAATATCAAACCTTTTCTATTTCATTATGATTTCATTAATAACTGTCAAAGACGATATATATTACATGACTTAATCTAAGTGTTCAAAGTAGCTACAGTTATTTTTTCACTGACAGCTATAGAATTCCTGTTTCAACGACGATCGCAGGCTAAATAGATTCAGTAACACATTTAGCCGGGTTCTGGGTTTCTAATTTGAAATAAAATTTCAAGCATAAAATTGTGAAATAACTCACTTACAACAAACTCATATGTCATAATAGTTCATATTTTACTACAGAAGCAATAATATTTCGCAGGATACACTAGTGTTTCATTTATACTTGTATTTCCCATTTGCATCAACCGCCGGTTTAGCTCGAAACTTCGATAGTACGCTGAAGTAAAGTTCATGATTAACATGATTGTACCTGATCACTTCCGTGGTATAATCAAATCACTGATGCATACTAATTGAGCGTTCGACCGAGGTTTTGTTGCTAAACTGTCAATTAAGGTAAATGTGGAATACCAGTAGAAGACTTGAGTATAAGTTGTATGTTCAACTGTAAATGTTACTTTATAACATTTAATCAATGAGACTTATTAACAGAAGGCTTCTTGCAATTATGAGTACAATCACAAAAATAATATCAACATATAACAATAAAATATTTTGTACATTTTGTACATATACCTGAGATGTTTTCTGGTTGTCTTAATACTTCATTACTAATGGTATTATGTGTGTGTTGTATATTTACAGAAAATGCAATTAAAAAGGGCGGCATTTATAAAAGTGGAAGTCTCGTACATACATTCAACCCCATTCAAAAGCAGCATTTATAGTTATATAATTTTACATACCGTTTAACCCATCGAAGTTGAATCTATTGGAAGAATTATAGATCCACTGTATTTATTACACGCAGGTTAGTTTAACTGCGTTTTGTGAAATTTGCGACGACAAACATATTGAAACAGAAGACAGCACATGTTTTCTGGTGTCATATTAGGTAGCCTAGTTTATTAATACGATTGTTTAATTTCTACGAAAAATTTAAAATAATTAAAATACGATAAAACTTTTACTAGACAAAATTTCACCACTTAGTTTTGCTGTATGATTCACTTTTACTTTTAAAATTTATTTTTATTTAGTAAAACAAGTGGTTTTGTTAACGAAACTTTTCTATGTATCGCCTAATTTCACGAGAATTTATTTTATTTTCCCTTTGGAAATGTATGTACCGAGATACATAACAAATAAAACTATATTCAATGTAGTGTTTGAAATTGTGAACATATTTTGAAATAATTTAGTTGGATATTTTAAAAACATGCAATAAATATAATAAAAATTCATATTTATAACTTATTACTTTTTCCTTTTTTTTTTAAATAGCCATTAGAATTTAGAAAACACTTCTGTTACATATGCATTTTTCTATTTTAATTGTAGCAATTGAAATAATTGAAAATATAAAAATTATGGAACAGAAATTTCATACATTCTTCTTTTTTCATTTAAATCTTGAAAATGTCTTCAAAACTCATTTTACTTCCAACAAAATGATATGTGAAAACAGTTATTTTTCACCATTAAAAAGAGATAATAAAACCCATTGTTTTTTTGTAGAGTACTTTAAATAAACTTTAAATTTCTAGTCAAACATTTCTTTTATATTTGTTTTTATGACTCATTAATCAACAAATTATTAAATAAGTGCTGTTTTCAGTGCCAAAAAGAACATTTATGCATGCCATAAAACTGTTTTATTGATGTATAAAACAATGCTTCGGTAAAATTAGCTACATAAAATTCACTCCTTTACTTGATAAATTTGGATATATGTGTATGGGGAACTTTAATATAAAAGTTTTTTCCTTAATGATTTAAATATATACTTTAAAGTATATTAATTAAAACATGACACGAGACTAAAAATATATTATTTAAATATAATGTAAGGACAGAGTTATCGATTATACAGAACAATTGATTATTTGAAGCCATTTCATAAGACATCGTAGACATTGCTGTGGTGATAGATTACGCAAGACACATTTTAACAGACATTGGAGAGCAACACTCCTCTCCTCCGAACAATAATGAGGATATACTTATTATATATAATTAAAATTATTTTATCAAGAGAATTATAATCATTAAAATTTGAATATAATATTTGACAATTATGAAACTCCATAACGGATGCAACATTTACTTTGTTCTGAATATTTCTTTTCTGATTTAATAATTGAAAATATTAAATCAGAAAATTGATAATTAAATAACAATTTAGTTGGAATAATAGTGCATACATTTAAAATCGTTTGAGTCATCTTCGACCTCGTCTTTGAATGACAGAGTTACAATGTCTGATGGACTCTACTAGTCAGCTCAATTCGTGAGGAAACGTATTGAGGCAGGATCTCTTGATAGTCGTTTAGTGATTGCTCAAATTTTTATATAGTGTGAATTTATTCGTGTTCATTTAATGTACAATGTGATTAGAAAAAAACTATCCCGATATATGAGCCCCTAACTGTCATACCGTTCACAGAAACTGTATGAAATTCTGGCCTAAAGTATTTTGAGGTATGCGCTCAAGAATCATGTGAAAAACAACAGTTAAATTCTCACAGTTACGGTTACAGTGACAAAATTTCGAAAATTTCAAATGGCAACACCTACTTTTTTTTTATTGGAATGTGATCTTCACAGTGAAAAACCATAAAAAGCGTTGGAACGGTACCTGTAGCACGCAAATCGCCGGCGCTAGACAGACTAAGAATAAAAGTGAAAACAACCAATAAAGGACAGAGAAGCAACAGAAAGTAAAACATTTTATTGTTCAGTGCTATCCACCATCTGCCGCATGTAAAGTGTCGTCGTGTGTGAAATGGAAAATGTATGAAACACAATAAAATGTTTTGTTTTCTGTTGCTAGAATTAATATACTTAAACAAAATGACAGTTAAAAGCAAACATAAAAAGACATTGAGTAAATGGGAGGCGGCGAATATATTTAAATAGAAAAACGATCTGCTTGATTACAACACGTACTATACAAACTATGTAATGTCAATCACCACTCTCTTTTCCATATGTGATAGTGCACTGTAATGTTTTGTTATACCAGACTATTAACTTCGTTTAAGTTCTTAAAACATCTCTGAAATTAGCAGTAAGCATAGATGATATATAACATTCCTCGTTACAGAACGTTATTAATTTGTGACACACCTGATTTAAAATTAAAGATAAATTTAAATGTTAGTTTTTTATTATTTTTTAGCCATATAGAATCATGCTACTAAGAAATATACTTCTTAGTAAAATTTATATATATCATACAGATGATCTGAAAGTAATTCGATCAATCTCGAAGTGTCTTAGACTAACACGTTGCAATCAGTTTAAACATTTACAAAAGGAAATATTTGAATAGAAGTGAAAACTCGTGAAAATAAATATAATGCATATAATGTTATATTAGCATACTTAAATTTAGCATACTATTTTCACAAAATTTTACATAATAAATTCAACATTATGATAATTAAATAATTTACTTTAATCAAAACATCTTATGAGTTTTGTGAACTTTCTTTTGTAATTGAAAATAAATTTCAGAAAACATGAGATTATTTGATGTTTGTTTGTTAAATCATAGAGACTACGAATAAACTGACCAGACTCATTATCAAATGACTGTAAATTGCTAAATATATTTGTTTAGGTTAAAGTGCTATATATATATATATATATATATATATATATATATATATATATATATATATATACGAGGGTCAATCAAAAATTTAATTGCATTCCTTCCTAATTTCGGTGAAAGGCTATTTTGATGAAAGTATGTGACATCACTTCAGACATTTATCTGTATCGTGTGACGTAGCGGTTTTCATGCGGCAATTTTTGGTTTGTCTGATAATCAGTCTTAAACATTTCTCGGCAGCTGCAAGCGGCGTCCAAATTGGAAATGCGTGCAGTGATTCGTATTTTATGTGAAAATAGTTGTAGCTGCACTGAAATTTATCGGCAGTTGCATGAAATGTATGGTGAAAATGCAATGTCACATCAAGGTATCGCGAAGTGATGCAACATGTATGATAACAGGTTTTGGTAGGTAGTATGAGATCTCCATCCATCTAGCCTATACTAGCCACACTTCGTGAGTAACATACTTTTGGTCCCATGGAAGAAGAACTTTCAAAGTGACGAGGTGAAAGCTGCAACCGAAGAAGGGTTATCGGACATTGAACGGGATTTAATTGCAGAAGGCATTGGAAAACTTGTGCTACGCCTCGACAAATGTTTAAATAACGGAGGTAATTACGTTGAATAGTAGATTTTGCTTGAAACATTAGGATAGAAATAATGATGCTATTGTAAAATTTCGATCCTGTTTTGTAAACAGGATTTAAACAGCGCAACTAACTTATTGACTGACCCTTATATATATATATATATATATATAATTTGGACTAAACAGACCTATATTAATGGCCGATATAGGAGTCTTAACAACAAGTCACCTCAACGCCAATAGTTTATGAAAAACATGAGATCTTGACCAAAATGTTAGGTACTGAATTTCAAGATACCACTAGCAGGTTTCTCCAAACGAACCGTGAATCAAACGAAATATATCAGTAAATTTGATCTTATATTTTAAAACAATATGTAACTTTATGTGGAACGGCCTGGCACATTGCTGAAAATGTTATGAACGCCATTGCGCTATTATATATTTTAATCTTGAGACAAAATCTGAGTTTTTATTTTCCAACACTTTTAGCTAATCATTTACAGTAGTACCTGGTAAATCCCAGTAGACTGTTATGGATAATATCAGATATCAGATAATAACATCTACTAAATAATGATATAGTTAAATTTTGTTTAGGGTGCCCTTTACTTACAGAAATAGTAAGAAATATTGAAATTATCATTACTAATACCTAATGTTGACATTATATCTGAATGTTTTAGTACATTTCAACTTACGATAACAAATGGGAAGCCATTGGCGCAAGTAGTTAAAATATTATGCATGTTTATAGTTTCGAAATCATTTTGTCGTTATTGTAATGTCTCATAATATTGAACTATCTGTGAGTAAGGTTATCTGTTAATATATTAATGTTATGTATATTTTTTTCATTTTAATAAAATATAATACATTTTGCAGTACTTCATATTATATATATATATATATATATGCAAATTTTAATTTTACCAATTCTCCAAGATGATGACCTTACGTGACAAAATCGCACACTAAAACAGACATTTTCCAAACTAAGCAAAAAATACTCAAATCTGAGTATGTCCCATAGTCGAAATGGCTCCAAATCAAAATTACTCATGTTTCAAACATGTATATAATCATTTCGGAAAACATGCACACTTTCAAGAATAAAACATCATGTGCTCATATTTGAGTATGTCCATGTTTCAAAAATTAGTATGAACTGACTTCTATGTGCTCATTTTTGAGTATTTTAAAGTTTTAGAAATGAGTTTGAACTGATTCTAATAATTTTTGAGTATATTCATGTTTCAAAAATGAGTATGAACTGACATCTATGTGCTCCGGTTTGAGTATGCTCATGTTTCAATATTCTGAGTATTTCTAGCATTTCAGAATTGAAAGTATCGGGTCATCATATTTAAAACAAAAACTTTCATAACAAAATGAAAACATCGATTTAATCAGATTTGAAAGTGTCATTTTTCTCAGTGCGCAATTAAAAAAAAAAAACCTTTTTATGTTGAATGAAGAATTTTAACGCCATTTTAATATCTCTTAAAATATTGAACTCTGTGTCTGTAATCGGATTTTTCGATATAGTCGAAATGAAGTAATTTACTGATTATAAGTAATTGAATGATTCCGTCACACACTCGAACAGTTACGAAAAGTAGGGAGAAATGTAAGTAATGCTAAGTTAAATTGCAATGATGTTTAAGGATGAACTTGCCTTGTTTATTTCATTAACTTATATTTACTTTTAAAGATCTCATTTAATCTTAATACATTAATAGCATTATTTATTTGGTTGATGTTTAAATGGTTGGAAATCGGGAATTATAAATTTGAATTTATGTGTAGATATTTAAAACTACATTATTTTGTAAGACTTGATCGTCCAAAATAACTGATATTTATAAAGAAACATTTGAAAAAAGAAACAATCATGTAAAAATGTCTCTGAAGGAAGCAAGGAATTTTTCCTTGTAATTTGTCATTTTTCTGAAATGCACATTTTCGGTTACGTTGAAATACTTTGGCATAGATAATTTTTTTTTTGCAGAAATTTATGAATAGTTGGATGGTTTTCAAAAATATTTCCCTTTACAAAATGTGTTTTATACGCCTTAAAACCCGTATTTATAACATATCTTTAAAAGGGACAATTATGTTTTGACTAAAATATCGAGCAATTAGAAATTTTCACTGAACACTTTTCTAAAACAAAATCAACAGATTTAAAATTTTGCATAGTTTACAAAGTTGCTTACTTTATCATTCAGAGTATCCATAGAAAACAACTCAAATAACACCCATGAAATAATGTCCTTCTCCACCTCAAGACATCTATTTGTGTTTTTTAAGTTGTCTGGTCTTGTCACCTGTTAAGTAAACAGTGGGATCTCTCGGGTCTCATATAGGAATTTTATGAAAATGCTAGTTTACATAAAATACAAACACTTATGGAACTCAAGAGTACGATGTAGGTGACGATATAATAATAATTATCAGAATTTTTGTCAAGGATAAAATAAGAAAATGAAACGTAATGTTTACAAACATGTTTATTTCAAAATTTGGGGATTATTTCTTGTCAGTGATACAAAAACTTTAAGTATTTGTATTTTTGTTCTTGCTTTTTTACATCTTAAATTAAAATATTTTCAATTACTGAATAATGTACAGTTCTAATTTATTTCTAAAAATGAATTTTTCTCCACATCAACAGCCACATACACTAGTAATCAGAATTACACATTATTTTATGTAATTTTTCATAAAAAATTGAAATCTTAAATGACTATTTCTTTGCTATCTGAGAATTTTTTGCTTTTGCACATACATATTTGATATACTAATTATGAGTTACTAACTATACTATTTTGTTATAACTTCTTGCAATATTAACGCAAACGACTGTTTTCTTTATCTTTGTTTAGCACTATTAAAAGCAATGATCATCATAGTAGTAAATTCATTGTAGAAATCTAATACAATAAATTTGGTTTTGAAATAGTGGTATGTATTTTTTTCCATGTTACAAACATTTGCTATTTTTAATGATATCTTTTAAAGGTGAAATATCACATTTAATTTTTTTTAAAATAATGCGTTTTGCATGAGTTTCTCTGCATTTTGAAAATTTCTGCATAATCGACATTGAAATACTGCTTTAAATGTATACAAAAAATCTGTTTGTATCCATTTGTATTCACATTCAGAATTTCCCTAACTCTAAATCTTTTTAAGTACGTATTAATTCCATGATATTTTCCATAAACAGTTATGTGAAAGTTTACTTTTTATTTATACCTGGCTTTTTACTTAATGTGCATAAAACAGGTGTGGCTGACATTTTTTTATGAAATATTCCGGACATAAGAAGCTAGTATTTTATCATTTTTAGCATCTTATTTTAGTAACTTGTATTTCTTTTCAAGTTATATGTCACGTCAAAAAAAAATTTTTCTACGTTGAAATGTTAGGAAGTACAGCACATGATTTAGTAAAAAGAGAAATTCAATTTCGAATATGTAATTCGTTGAAACATATATGCCTATATGCATAACATACTAATATATTTGATTACCTTTAAAATGATTAAAAATATAAATAATATTGCCGCAACATTACTTAAATTATGATGCAATACTTGAGCATTCTAAAAATAATTCGTTATTAATCATTTCCTTACCTTTTAAGTAAATACACAGCTAATATATTTTGAAAATTATAGGTTTCTATATCCGGGCAATACAATAATAAGAAAAAACACAACGTATTATTACTGGAACAAGTATTTTTTTAAGAAAAGAAAACACAATAAATAACCTATGGGTACAATATTGATGCATTGAATTCCTACACATGTTTAAGTTAAATTTTAAAGTTCCTATCAGTTAACTTATAGAAAGTTTTGAAAGGCAATTTATACAGAAATGTAATCTGCAGTTGGCTAGTTTATTGCTTAAATTGCATGTTATTCCAATAAATGGTGCATAATTCCGGCTTTTATTATTCATCTTAATATTTCCATTAATTTTCATTTAATATAAGAAAAACACCAACAGCGCCTATATAAAACGTGTCCATATGCTAATATGATATTTTCCGACAGTAAAAAATACTAATACAGACTTCAATGTAATTTCAGATACTCAAAAAATGATTGCATAATTCCGTCTTGTAGTCTCTTTTACCTAAATAGATTCAATATTATTAACTAATTTTATGCTAAAAGATAGAGTCTATATAAAACAAATACGTACTATGATAATATACTATTTGCCTAAAGTAAATAAATGCTATTCAAAACATCTATGTAATTTCGGAAAATCATAAAATGAAATTCACTATCATAATTCCATTTTTGCACTATCATAATTCCGTCTTGTAGGTGTTTCCACCTGAATAGCTCCAATAATGCCCATTTAACTTATAAAAAATACCAATTGAGCCTATATATAAAAATGCATATGATAAAATCCTATTTGGTGACAGTAAATAAGTGCTAATACAGACATCAATGTAATTCTTTTTATTCATAAAATATTTCGGATAAGATATGTATAAATATATGACAATAACATGAAACCAAAAACAATAAACTTCGTTTTCATTAAGCTCAATTTAAGAGCTATGTTAAATACATTTTAAGTTGTAAATAATGAATGAATAGAAATAGAAAATATGTATGTGTATTATATATAAATTGAAGTAGAGAATTTAGATCGTCTATTTTATAATCTATATTTTCACTTTTACGATGTGGCACCAAAACATATACGTAAACATGGAAATTAATATAGTCTCATAAAATTGTAAAAGCGTATATGGGCTTTTCATTTAAATTTTGCGTATTATAAGTTGCATATTATAATTTTAAAACACCAATTTTTACTTATGAGTAGAATTCTGCTATAGACGAAAATTGATATAATATATACGGAAAAACTCTATTGATAGATTTTAGCAATTATATCAAGTTATTCCGAATATACTATTCAAGAGTATTTGGGTAACGCATACTACAGTCTGGGTTTACGTACCATCCAGTGATAGTGGCATATCATTGAAGAAAAGAACACTTACTTTATAAATTAGAAAGCTGTATAAAGTACTTGCCAAATCTTAGTAAATTTTAGTAAGCAGGACATTTTTCGATTCAATTAGAATATAACAGTAACAATATTTTATAGAGAACCGACATACTGAAAAAAAACTTACCTTAAAGAAATATCCACGATTGTATAGGTATACACAGCTATATTGTCTGTAGTGAAAGTAATATATAGTATATATATATATATATATATATATATGGCTAAAATGATGATGAAACCACTCATTTTATTTGTGGTATTTAGGCATTTGGGATTTGATAATTTTGTCTAAATTCCACAAATTTCATTTCATTCATTCAATTTCATTTATTCAATTTTAATTTAATTTCTTCTTCTTTTAAATAAGTTTTTGGTATCTATATTCAGTGTGTTGGGGAATACTTTCATTGTCAACTAATTATTACATACTTAATCATTATTTCATAGTTTAAGTAGGTGTTATGGTAATGTTTTATTTATGAATATATATATTGTATTAAAGAAATCAGCTGTATAGTATATTTTTCGCGTTTCAAATATTTTATAAAGAAGAAATCATTTTCAAATCATCTAGTTTGAACAACTTTTCTGGCTTTTTATGAAATAGTTCTTTGTAACTTATCTTCAAACAATTCTAGTCCCTAAAGAATTTTAGCACCGACTTTACATTGACTCAGAATCTAATTTTCAGATAATATTTTTGAAACTCAATAAAGAATTTTTGACGAATATATTAGGTTTTAAAAGCGATTCATTGTTTTCTGTAAATTGAGTTCTTTGTTCCGGATTTAGCAATCAGATCATTTTATTTAAATACGTTTTTGTGGGTTGTATTTTGGTTTAGTAATGATAAATAGATGGAAAAAAATTATAAAATAAAAAAATGTTTTTTTTTTCTTTTGCGATTCTTGTAATGTGAAATAGAGTGATAAGAATACAAAACATAAAAATATAAAAGCAAACTAAACAAAAAATCTTACGATGTACGATGGAAGTATTAGGTGTTGATTTCATTATTCGTTCATATAACAAATAAAAACATATTTATTTTTGAATAAGTAATAAAAATAAAAAATTCTGTATTATTTTAGACAATGACGTATGAAGTTTACAATGAAGTTTTGCGACTATTTTATTATACAGAAAACAGAAATCCCATCCCTGATATCAATGAAGAATATAATATTTTTGTCAAGAAAAGATTTTCGACTAGAGAAATACAGGCCGAGAAGGGAGGGGTTGCCTCCGTCTAAGTGTTTTTAAGGAAAGGTTCTACTTCTTTAGCCTAAAATTTTACGATAGTGTTTCGGTTACAAAGTTTCGGTGTGTTCGGCCTAAAATTTTACGATTTTTACGATTTTTACGATACTGTTTCGGTTACAAAGAAAAGAGTTACCACCTTCGCATAATATTTATTGACATTTTACTTATATATTTAAATTGTTGTGTGTAAAAAAAGTAATAACAACACGACTTTTGCGACGGTCTGCGGATTTCTTCTAATTGAGGGACAATTTTCCTTCGTTCACAAAAGTCATAAACAAATTCTGTAGCCAAATTATGAAGAAACATTAACTTCTTTGGAATTTATACAAACATCTACGTTAAAATGATGAGTTTTCACAAAATGGCGGACATTTGAGCTAAATGGTTATTATTATTATTATTATTATTATTATTATTATTTGTATATTTTCCTTTTACATTTTACGAGCTCTAAAAAATAATTTATCAATGGTAATTATACATTTCTGTGGTATAAAATCCAGAAAACACGATTACTTATATTTAAAAAAAAATCAGTTGATCGGTCGATTCTCATGAAAAATTATTGAAAAAGTTTGGAACTCTTAGTTTCGAGGAGAAAAAAATTAAAAAAATTACAATAGCATTACATTAATCGAACAGCGTACAGTGGATCATTTGAGGCAAAAGCGTGGCCAAAATTACTTTTCATGTGTTTTAAAGTTAATATACTCACTATTAGTAAATGTACTTTATTAATGTTATATACACATAAATGTATGCATTTATTTAACAAATAAATCTATTATACAACTTTTACTTAACTGTTTATAAGAGGAATGTAATTGCTTACAGGTTTATTTTATTTACAAGAACTGTTTAATAAATGTGTAGTTAATTTTACTATACTTAAAAGTTTAATTATTTATACAAACCAATGTATACAATATATACATTACTTGCACATAGTATTTAACGAAATTGAGTCTGTGTAGTATTGAGATGCTGAATTTTAGTGTTCCCCCCAAAAACACTGATATCTAAAAATGGAAACAAAATGCAAAAACTTAAAAAAAAAAATGCTTTCAAATTATAACCAATAAAATTATAATTAATCAATGCTATTACAAACCCCGACACAGCTTTAAAAATCTTTGAATATATTAGATAATATGAAATATGGAAAAGCACCAAAAAATGGTGATAAATCACAATTAAATAAGAAAACATTGTATGAATCACCATAAAAACAAAACAACACACAGGACGCATTTCAGGTAATCTTGTCAATGATCTCTCATCATCTCCTTTTCTCTCTTCAACTTGGAAATTACTTTTGCAATTAAGTATTATTAATAATATTTATTGATTATTTATTTATTTATTTTATTTTGCTCATTTTATTTTATTTTATTTTATTTATTTACTTTATTTTTTATTGATTTGTAGATTTTCATTTATTTATTTAACCTTTTATTTTTTTAATCATTTTGGCTACACTTTCTTCTTCCAAATGTGCTCTTCTATGATTGGTGTTTTCCTTTCTGCTAGCAAGACCTGTCGCATTCTGTGCAAGCTGTCTTGTCTGTCCTTTTGTTCCTTTGTGACCTTGTCCCAATACGGACACGTGTTTACTTTTGCTGATGACGTGTTGTTAACAATTTCCATTCTGAAACGCGTCCTGTCTATTCTTTGGTTTTTATTGTGATTCGTACAAATTTTCCTATTTAGTTTAATAATATATTTCAATAAATATATTTCAGTAAATACATTTCAGTAAATTAGATCTAAAAAGGCTTAAAAATAACCCATTTTCTATTTTAAATATTTTTTATTATGTGAAATGTAAAACTATTTACACGCACATGTAACAGTATGCATTTAAACGCAATAACAGCTGAAACATAAACAAATCACGTCTTCTCACACACACGTACACACACACACACACACAAAAAAAAAAAAAAAAAAAAAAAAAAAAAACTCTTTAACGTCAGGAGACGCCGGAAATGACTCATGCTCCTGAAATAGACATAGTTCCACACACCAGTCAGCAATTTTAAAATATGTTTTTGTACAACTGTTGAGCAAATTCTAATTTTTTTATCGCAAAATTATACGCACAGGCGTATTAAAACACAGCCCAGGCAACTAAAATAATACGAAATCAAAATAAATTATAGTTAATTTTTAATTAATAGAAAACCACCAACGTAACAGCAATTTCCTATCAAATTTGAATATATATATATATATATATATATATATATATATATTTTTTTTTAACAGCTGCCAACAATTAAAAATCCACAATAAAATACTTTATAACAATTAATCTTTTTTTAAGGATTTCCACGTGAAAAGTGAAAATTAAATAAAAATTTTAACGAATGAAAAAGAAGATGGTAGTTTAACAAAGATTATCAAAGAGATCTCGGTAATATAAAAAGCATAAATATGAGTAAATACAGAAAGCAGGTGAATCTGACTTCAGCAAGTGAATATTTAACGTCATATGTGTATAAGGAACATATGGAATTATAATAAAAACCAAATTTGGGACATATTGGCATATTTTAACAGTTTGAGGTTTTCTGAATTTAATTTCGAAAATTTTAAAACACGTTTTTTCGCTCATATATACGTGCGTGTATACATGTATATTAAAATTTCCACAAATGTTTAGATCCCCAGAACTTATTCTTAGCAAATAACTGAAATAAAAACCTCATATTTTTTTTAAACAAAATTTATGGAATTTTTGCATTTGCCATTTTTTTTATCATGAAAAATTTTATTTAAGTAACAAAATACTCGCAAACAACCTTTCATCAAAAGCGTTTAATCTAGGTCTCAATCTGAACCACAGATTATTTACCAACTAAGTATGTAAACTGTCAACCGGATTAAAAGAAAATGAGTTAAAATTACGCAAATTAAAACTCAAAATAAAAACGTAAATTAAACCGTTAATTTTTAAAATGGCAACACATGAACTTCGTTAACATACAATATTATATTTGAAGGAATCTTAGCGCTTGTTTATTTTCAGCTTCTATTGTTTCAATGATGAATGGCAGAAAGCTGATTTATAGCTGATTTCTGATGTATTTATCATATGCATTTATATATTTTATAATGGGTTTTTATATGATTGGCGTGTATAATATTTCGCATGTTTTTTTATTGTTATGTTTTTATACTACATATTTAATTTTGAACTTGATTTTATTAAATACACATTCTTAAAATCACGGGCAAGTACTTCAACTAGTGACTCAGCGGTTGAATTTATTTTAAAAAACAAAATACTTTCGCTTTTATGCAAACTATTTAAAATAATATCCAATGGTTGGAGTATCATACTCGAACTTGGGCACTTTGGTTTGCCGTACCAACGTTCTCCCCACTGAGCCATCCCGGTACGGCAAACCAAAGTGCCCAGGTTCGAGTCCTGGTCCCGGTATATTTTCGCTCTGTTGGAAAAATCTAAACTATGATACTCGAACCTTTGGATATAATTTACCTAGTTGAATATACATCCCTCCGCTCATTATGACATATTTAAAATAATTTAAAGTTATGCATTTTTCTCTGTCAGTCAAAAGCGCAATATCAAATATCATTTAAGAATATTTCATGAAAGACAAATGAAATTAAATTTTAAAGGAACATTATATTTCAACTAATTCGTTAACCATCTTATTATTTACTAAAATTATCTATGAAAGCATCTCCCTAACTTAAATTGTGAATAACTTTCTATATATGGCCCCTAAAAAATCGTTTATACTGCCGAATAACCAGAATTAAAGTACTTTGTAATATCTAAGAATCCTACAATTCAATAAGAGTATCGCCCATGTTTATAAAATTCTTACTGCAAGCATTACAATAATACATTTACAGAACTGGGAAATTTCGATTATACGTAGTTTTGAAAATTTTTATTTTAAATACATTTGTCAGTATTTCTATAATGAAGGAGATTTAAGAATTCCAATTGCATACTTTCAATAGACATGAAAATCAATATTCGTAGTTTCAAATAATAAATCTTTTCACCATATAAGAATCAGACAATTTGTTAAGTTTTCACTAGCTGAACTAATGGAATTTTAGAACTTGCTTTTGAATAATGTTTCAGATTTTGAAAAGCTATAGAATTTTATCTCATTTGTCAGTAACTAGTAAATTCATCTTGTAACTCTTTCTGTAACACATTTCAATTTCTGTAAATTTAAAGTTTTATAATTGTACAACAAATTTCTATTCAATAAATTCGATGGGACTTGATAAAATTTTTCATTTAAATAATAAGAAAACACTTAGATATTGTGTGAGTTGAAATGAAACAAAAAAAGTCTAATTGATTTTGAAATTTGATTATTTGTATGCATATTATTTTGAATGAAAAATTATAAAATTTTATTTTGATTTAACAGTATATTTCCTTTGCAGTTTTTCTTTCTTTTGGTATTTTCTTTAAAAATAAAGTTACTAACATTCATACACGATTTAGTAGTAAATGACTAGAAAGGCTAAAATGTATATTTTATACGTGTTAAGTGTATATAACCATGCATATAATCATACATGAAATGCGTTGTTACGAACTGAACATTGCATTGTATGCATAAATAAGTTATTTTTTATACTTTTAAGTCATTAGGTAATATAAAGAGATTTTTATTAGGAGGATTTTAAATTCACTTTAATTTTCTTTACAGAATTTTTGTTATAGATATACAAAGTAATAAAGATTATTTTAATTTCTCAATTGACACTATATTCGAAAATTAATCATTATCTTGATTGCTTTGTTTAAAAAATGAAAATGAATATGCAAAAAAAAGCATTGAATTAATTCCGACAACATACGCTTTATTTAGATTTACCCATAAGTGCCAGAAATATCTACAATCGTGGAGAAAATTCAGTCAAAATCTTCCGCAAATCAGGATATTAAAATGGATTAAAAATATATGAGGAGGTTGGGATAGAAAGTGTCAAGTCACTTTTTTAGTGAAATAAATCTGACACTGTAATCTGTTGTAAACATTATTATTGTATAAATTATAATATCCTACATATTATTTTTTTTCTAATGTCATTAGATGGCAGCACATGTCCCAGGTTTCGTTTTTACCCAAATATTTCTAGAACTTTTTTACCAGATTGAAAGTGTCACTAAAATAAAATCATTCAGATAATGCCATATTATTATTCTGAATATCTCAAATGTTACTCAGAAATTGACAAAAGATTTTTATGTTATATATTTCGATTTGAGTGTGCATCTAATTTTCAAATTTATATATCTCAGAAGTATAAACATGTGGCTTAGCACTATCTTGCAACGAAGAACACATATATATGTTGACAATCTTATTCGGAAAACTTATGAATAGTAAACAATAAATATTTTAACAAAAATATATTTGTAGAAGCTTCAGATGGGAATTAAATATTACATCTTAATTCGAATACTTTTTAGTGATGAACAAAGAACTGCATGCATTACAGTTTGATTCGCCACTATTAAAATTCATATTAACAATAGGAGTTCCAAATATAATAACTCCATGATTTTTAAACTAGCTCACTGAATATTTACCAGCTTGTTACTAAAAGTACAATTTACCGAATAATTCAAATATGATGACACAATTGGTGTTAGATTTTCAGAGTTATGTAATGCCTCAACAATATTTTTTCAACTCTTATATTTTAATATCTTAAAATAAATATAATGCATAAAATATTGTTGCTTTGTTCAACATTATTTCTTGCTTATAGGTGACAAACAACAGACACGTAAAAGAGCAATTATTTAATTTATTTTACTTTCTAAATCTATATTCGTACAGCATTATGGCAATATCTACAGTGGCGGTCAAAAGTTTCCGGCCAGCCTAAAAGTTTTGGTTAATTTGTAAGTTTACTCATATGAAGAGGAATCTCGAAGTGATACTTATACATTTTATTGAGATAATAGCTAGGAACGTATTTATGGAATAATAAATAAATATCAATAAATTTAATAGACAGAAGTAATTGCAAAGGAAAACGCATGTTCTCAAAAGTTTCCGGCCAACTTGGTAAGTTTGGAAAAAAGTTGTGTTATAATAGAAAGTAACAGTGATCAACAATATTTATAATTAGTATTTTGTTATCATACCTTTAGCAATAGGTTTAGAATACTACGGCGCAGCGATGTCGCATCGGTTAAATGAACGGTGATAAATCGCCTATGGTAAGTTTTTTCCACTCTTCTTATAATTTTTGGGGAAATTCCGCTGAAATGGCATATTTATAATCCCGCACACGTTTGTCAAATTCGTTCCAAAGATTTTTCGCTGGATTCTGATTAAGTGATTGGGCTGGCCATTTCAAAAGCGGGATTTTTTTTTTTTTGTGCGAAAGCAATAGCTTGACGAGCTTGCATGTATGCTTTGCCATGTATGCTTTTGCATGTATGCTTTGCATGTATGCCATTATCATGCTGAACCAAGTAGTTGCGACTGCAATTTTTCCTCCAATAAGGCAGCAAAGGATCTTTTAAGATATCCTTATGCATTGCATGATTCATCTTGCCGCGGATTTTAACTAACGGACCGACACCTTTTCCAGAAAATGCCCCCCACAGCATAACGTGTCCTCCACCATGCTTCGTTATAGGAATAGCATATCTCGAATCATATATTGTTTTTAGGTCGTCCGACTTAGTGTCTGACATCACTTCCAAAAAGGTTGAACTTCGGTTTATCGGAAAATAGTACTTTTTTCCAGTTTTCACTTGACCAGTCTCTGTGTTCCTTGGCAAACATCAGTCGGGCCCGCTGATATTTTTTTACTTATGAAAGGTTTTTTTACACCGACTCTTTCATAAAGTTGCACGTCACGTAAGTGTCTTGACATGATAGACCGACTTATTTCAGCAATATTTTCACTCCGTAAATCGCGGGATATTGCAGCGGCCCTTTTATGCGGGTCTTCAACTGCTTTTCTCCTGATAATTCTGCCAACACGAATAGTCGTTGTCTGGGGTCTCCCAGACCATGGCAATACCTGAAGGTCATGGCCATCTTTATATATATTTTTTAATATCGTTCACAGTAGATTTTCCGATCGGTAACTTTGCCGCAATCTTACGAGAGGATTGGTCGTTTAGCGACAAAAAAATGACTCGTTTACGAACAATAATTGTTCAACTTTTCATTTGTGAATTTTATCTATGTTATTCACGTTGATTAATTAACAAACACGGCCAAAATTACACTTTACCGATAGCAAAACTAACAAATGACAAATGGCCGGAAACTTTTGCACACGCGAATTTCGAATTCCTCCCCTTTGCATCAAGTGTCTTCAGTATCCAATCAAAATGATCACGTGGTCGGAGGTCATTTTCATATTCTTAACTTTGGAATCAAATGCGCCTCTTCTTCGATGAAATGTTCGGGCAAACAAATAAAAAAACTAACTGGCCGGAAACTTTTGACCGCCACTGTACGTCTATATTTTGGGATTTAGTGGAATCATATGTGATTTCATGTAGCTTCCATAAATATCCCGTGCCTAAAGCGTACCTCAAGTTTTATATCTAAACTTTTGGGTCAAAATGCGCATTATCCACGATTAAATACTGAATGTGTAAACGAGTAAATGCACGAGTAAGTAAAAATGAAGTTTCGTACTTGAATGTGTTACCATCATTGATTAAGGATTGATGGTATTGCTGCAAAGTTTTGTAAAGTTTTGTGAAAGGCGGTATTAAGAAATGTGCTTACTTCCAAACCGCTGTTTTAATATTTAATATTTCAATTTCTTTATTATTGTAAATTAAATTTCAAATATTGGATTTCAAAAATGCTTTACTTTTAGTTCAGCATTAATTAGAAGCAAAGGTTTTAGCTCAAATTATAAACCGGAAGTGAATTTTCTGAAATTGGAACTATTATTTTAATCAAATTGTAAATACCAAATTTGGTAGACGAGTATGCTAGTAAATTTACTAGGTATTTCCAATATTTTGCTTCATAACTTAGGTAAACTATTTGCTAATATATTGTTAGAAAAAATGTGAAATATATTAGTTAGATTTTGTTATCAAAAAATTGGATTAAAAGTTAATTTTTACTTAAATTTGAATACATTTTGCCTAAATTGGAAAAGTTAATTAAAAATCCATTAAACTTTTACTTCAATACATAGTTTTATTCCATGTTTTTATTAAAATCACTTGTGGATCATAAAAAAATCATATTTGTCAAAACAATACTGGATGTTGTGTTGGATGGTAGACACAAACCTTATATTAAAAAAAAATATGAGTAAAATTATATTCCTTTGTTCTATTACATCTAACAATCTCACGTGTCTTAAAGAACTATAAATAAGTTTATAAAACTTTGATTTTAAACATTAATAAGTCCCACTATATGAATTGTAAAATTTCAGTTCAAAAAGCTTTCCAAAATGAAATATAAACGTTCGAACTCTACAATGGTTTCACTAATGTAAGTAAAATCCAAAATGAGTTAAAAGAAAAGTCATTATCTATTTAGAAGCTTCACCTAAATGAGAAAATATTCAATATTTTTTCGAAATGGGAAAAATATATGAAAGACAGAAACGAAAGATGCTATAGAAAAGACAATTTTCGAATTTTAACCCGGAGATTTCAATTTTCATGATATATCAGCTTCTCATTCCATATAGTAGAACTTTTCAATATTTAAGTTTCCGATATAATTTGTAAAACTCCCTTTGGCTAATGGAATTTTAGCACCTGCTTTTGAGATATCTTTCACATTCCGAAAACATATTAAATAGTTTCAAATATATTTGAAGCTTATAAATAGATAATATAACTTTTTGCTGAACTCATTGTGGTTTTCACATACAATAATGAAAACATTGTACAACTGATATACAAAGTAGATTAAAATATTTTAATTGCATATTTTATCAGGTTTTTGGTACATATTTTCAAAAACATTTCGCTACTTTACGTGAAAAAAAAATCAGTTCTCTAGAATTTAATTTTATAACATGTCTTGTTATTAGATATTTTATCCTGTAAATTTAAATAATATCATTGATTGACATTTATATTTTATGTCTATTTAGTTTTATAGGTCTTTACGTTAAACCGGTCTACGCTATGAAATAACTAGTGATCATTTATTAATTTTCCTATTTCAAATAATGATATTTACTTGTATATAATTAATTACCATTAATATTCGATATTTAAAATTATTTCTATCACCGTAAGGCATTTAAATAAGGGTCTTATTTATTAAATCTCCCCCTCTCCCAATTATGTGTTGTGAAAATGTCGGAAATACAAAATTGGGAAAGGCAATATTCCAAGGTGTACTTGAGAATACATTTATTTATAAGAATTTTCTTTTTCAAATCCAATTTTGATTTATTTAAAACAAACTTAGAAAAAATCCCCTCAGTTTTTGATCAAGATATTTCCTTTTATCATTCATATTTGGGTATTTAAATATTCCAAATTCATAGAAGAGAAAAAAAAACAAAAAATGCACTTTCAAAGACATTTCTTTTGATATCTATAAAGTATACGCATGTTTAATGATTAAGTTAATTCAAGCATGTGAAATTTTTAATTTAATTTTGAAAAATGTGTAAACCAACGAATTTATTTCAATATGTTTATTTTCACAAGGATGCAATTGTCATAAGTTGTTTATTTTAAATATTGCCAAATTAACAAACACTAAACCATGTATGCAAAATTTTGTTCGATACTTTGGTCCATAATTTTGTTTGATATACAAATATACTTTTAACTATTAAAAAAGTTTATTGATTTTAAGGTGAACATTTTAATTTTATATACGACAATATACTTCTTATCTACGCTTTTCTTTACCTGGCTTAAGTTAAACTTTCCATCACGAGAAGCATTTTCACCCAAACCTATTTAAATGTTATTTACTTGCTTTTATACTGAATTTTAAAATATTCCAGGTATATTTGTTTCATCTTGTACATTTCGGATAAAAAAAATAGAGATATATGGAGGTCATTGTGCCTAAATGCCAGTTGATTCCACAAACTTTTGTCGCATTCAGGATATATTTGACATTTTGTTAAATAAATATATATTTTATTAAGCAGACAATTATTAAATGTTGTGATTTTTGTTTAAAACTACAAAGTTTTGTAGAAATTGAATTATTATCAGTAATATAAGCCAACAATATCCGACTGTCACACTTAGGATATTTTTGTTTCATTTACAGTAATTAAAACGTAAATGACACGTCCAAAGTCCTAAATGCGACAATACGTTTTATACAGGTCAGTTCATCTTAAAATATTCATTTAATTTCTAAAAATAAAATTTTGAATTACTTAATAAAAACTTGAAATAGGGTAGATTTGGGTGAAGATGCCGTAGTTTTTTATTTATTTATTTTTTAATCGCCTGTTGTATTTATTTGTTATTAATTCATTTCTTGTTAAAGTTCACATATATGTATGATTTAAAAATGTATTTTATTTTTTAAATGTTATAGCAAATATCAAACATTTTGCTATTTGTAAATGCTTGCATTTTGACTTCTTACCCTAATCTTGAGGTAAGATGGCCAACTGCATAGGAACTACATAAAGAAAAAGCGTAAAAGCTTTTCGACAGTTACCAAAGGTGTTAAGACGAAATAGCAATAGAAAAGCACTATTTCACACTTAAATAAAACTAAGCAAACTGGAATTAAAGTATAAGTACGAAGCCTATTTCACGCAACTGAGTGGCGTTTCCCTACAGCACATGCGTATAGGAAAACCACGTGACACGGCATCTTGTCCAATACGATATATTACCCCATGTTACCCTACATAAAAGTGAAAGTTGAATAGTTCATTATTGAACTACGTAATATAAAAATAACTTTACTTAATAATAACTTAAATAATAATTAAAAGATAACTTAAATACATAACCATGAATATATTACAGTTAATTAATGCATACTTAAAAATTCATACAATACACACATTTAACTTTGACCGTGGAAAAAACAAGAAGTAAATAATGAATGACTAATACACCAAGCTTTACCAAATCACTTGCTTTTCAGATTGCTTTAACTTATTTTTGCTTTTTATTTTCCGTTTAGAAGTCAATTTTTTACATTTTGGTTTCTGGTATGGATCTATATAAGTTTGATGTTTAGGCTTCTTCTTGAATTCTGCTCCTGCTGCACTTTTACATCCTTATTAATAATGCAGCAGATTTATTAATGACTGGCTTCGAGTACTTTAAATTGTGTTTTTGAAATGTTGTTCTTGTATTTTTAGGCTTTAATCGTGTTTACACATATTTATAATTTTTTTGTCTTTCACTTCGTTGTCCTCTTTTATGTTTTTCATATATGCGTCTGTTGTTTAGCATTCAGCAATTTTGATCCTACTGTTTTTTTTTCTTTTTGGTTAAATTTTGATTTGCAGGCGAAACTGTTTTAACAAACATCTTTTAAAAGCATGAGATGGATTAGCTTCGGGAAGATATATTTGTGAGTGTAATTCTGGTTTCCTCTTTAGACTGTTCTTAAATATAATCTAATCTGGTTTTACACGTTTGTTTTTTTAAAAGATGCATTCATTGTTTGCAAAAATTCAAAATCTTCATTACTTATGTTTCTATCCAATGATACATTTATATGAACAGACACATCATACAATATTGGAGTGGTTGTATTATTACCTTCATGATGCTCAATTTAAAAACGTATACTTGCAGAATAGTCAGCATTAATTGTTTACTCATTATTAACGATATTTTTAAACCATCTCTAATTAAAAAACCAAAAACATATTGAGATCTTTAGAGGAAGATCATGATTAATATTCGATTCATGAAAATTAAAATTAAAATCAATAATAAAAATTGATTTATTGTCTCGAAAGATGTCAGTTTGCAAATCATTGCAAACAGATAAATTCTTATCAGACAAGTCATTGGTGGGTATGGCTGGTATATAATTATTTAATTCATTTAATTAATATTTCTGACTTTGCAAATTTTTATACATTTGAATGGGAACATGCCATTTTTTATTACAAATTATAAAGCATGTTTTTTTTTTCTCAATTTTTGAAGCTCGTATTTAAATACCCGGTCAAAGAAACACACTTTTGGAGGATCATGCTGAAATTCCTAATTTATAATTACAACACGGCTAACATAAACACAATATGTATTTATACATCCTTCTAATAGAATATATGAAAATACCATATAAACGTACCTCTGTTAATCTCCTAAAAGTCTATCCACATTTAGGGAATTCAGTTCGTCGCTAATAGGTCTCTGAAGAAAACCAGTCACCAAATTGTGCAAAATGTTTTAGAACTCCAATTTGAAAACTTGTCGCATTTTCCAAAGCTTATGAAGTAAATAAAATAGACATTGTAGCCTTTGACGCCCATAAGGTTATTTGAAATACAAAGTTTAAAACGAAAAGTCATAAATCATTTTCGGGTTTTTTCGCCGGATTTAGGAAATATGGGGGGGGGGGGGGGTAATTTAAACTGAACGATGTGCCTTGTAATAATTTTATATTGTAAAAAAGAAAACGTTTCAAACGCAAAGAAATGTTTCGCGTTTTGTTCCTAAAGTTTGGACTTATCTCTATATAACAATTATATATGATTCCTGTTTTAACATTTTAAGTACATAAACATTGACGCATTTAGGGGTCGTCACATTTAGTCACAATGACATTATATGGAGTATTTCAGATACTAGTGGGCAAACACAGAGCTATGATTTCGAGAAACAGAAAAATTATTTTAAAATTTGAGAAACAGCAATTCCTTTCTCATCTATACAGTAATAAATCAGATTATGTTGTTTACGTCAAATTTAACTGAAATTTACGAGCTACATAAACAGATTTTGTTATTTCATGTATAGTTTGAAAAAAAAAAGTGTTAATGTAAATAATATTAATATTTTGAAATTGTGACATCAAAATCTTATATACAAACACCAATATTGTAATGTTATTGTAAAATAATATAAAATGTCTTCACTTTATAAATCTGCATTTTTTTACTGTCTAATTACTCAGAACATTTTCTTTGAAAAAAATATCCTTCTTCCTGTCTTTAGGGATATTTCGGCTTTAAACACAATGAATCAGCGCCTACGCATTTGTCTTCGGTCTTCTGTCAATTCATAATCTACAGAAAATTTCAGAGTATTAGATTGAAACTAGACTCTTATATAACATTTCCCCGCTACTACAGTTTACATTGTAATGTTTAAAGAAAATCAACCTTTATGAAATCCGTCATGTATTCGTCATGTATCCGCAATACTTTATATTTTTCAATTAAATTTATATGTACAAAACATATGACACACAAAATAACTTCTATTTATTGTAAACCAGTAAAGTAATTTAACATTTTGCTACTTTACTTTCTGCATCTTAAGACAAGGCTAAATGCTATATGGAAAAATTCTATAAGTTGTTTCGCAGTTATTTACATTAAATTTACTTGTCAAATTTTCTACAAATAGACGGCTTTTAGAATTTCAATCCCATGTTTTCAATAGAATCCCAGAAATCATTTTCAGGTTTCATGTAATAAATCTTTGCAGTATAAGATTCAGACTGATAATTTGTAAAGTTTACTCGAGCTAAACTAATGATATTTTAGCACCTACTTTTGAGAAATCTTTTAGATTTCGAAAAGTTCTAGAATGGTATTTCATTTATCTGCGACGTGTAAATAGATTTTGTATTTCTGTGCGCAACTCATTTGAAATTCACATAACTATCTTGAAACTTATATAATTCCACAGGTTTAAAATTGTTCACTGATTTTTTTTAAATAAAATTTATGGAACTTTTTATTAAACTATATTTATCTGGTACATCAAAACTAAATTTATCTCGTAATTGTCGTTTACTGTATTTCTATTGTCTAGAATTTTAATAAAATGTTTTCTTTGTTTACTTTAAATATATTTTTAAAATATATACGCATGTGTTCTGTAATTTATCGTTATTTTTTTGAAAAAAAGGTGTAATTAATTTAAAAACTTTATAAAGTGTTGAGGTAATATTTAAAAAATATATATATTAGTAGTTTAATTATTTTTTAAAAAGCGACAGTCAAGGATTTGTGATTTATTTATTGTTTTAATTTATTATAATTAATTATCTTATTTAAAGTGTTAGGTATTTTGAGATCTTTTACAAGTTCTCTGTGAGTGGTTTATTGTTAAATTATTAAAATTTTCAGCATGCGGATTTTCCTTAATATAAAATGTATTTTTTTAATTGCTTGTTTAAGTTGATTTATTGAGAGTTTTAATGCAAATATATATATTTTTGTCCATAAATTTCGAAGATTCGCGTGGACGAGTTGCTGAATCGATCCCAACTGTTGTTCATAGGCAGTTTCTGGGATATCACTATAGTATTATCACAATTGTTGTATTTGAGTAAATAATAACATTTGTTACTTGCATTTGGAATGCCCATAATTTTAACTGATACTAATATTGTGTTAATGAGATCGTTTTCAAGCCTTAATAGCCTGATTGTTTAACATTACGCGGTGACACCTGAACCATGAACCAAGTTTCAAAAGATTAATAAAGTGGTGCAGGTATCTTTGAGGTCCCTCTTTAGATACTACTATTTCCAAAAAATAGTCATCTTTGTAGATTTATTGGCAAATATAATAGAAATCTACCAGTACATTTATTGTTTGAAAACAGTGGTAGGCATAAAGCGCCTTCTGCAGGTGACTAATAATCGCCTAAGAGTTTACAATATAAGGTACACCTTAGCCGTAAAAGCAGGTTCATGCCAGGCAGTGTGGCCTACCATGCGGCTAAAGCTCTACTAATGTTTCTCTACTAGTTTAAGCTCTACCTGATGCGTATAAGCAGTACGTATAACGTCGCAATCGATTTTTTGAACAATTTTTCATTAAATCCCATTAAATGAAATTCAGTGTGACTTCAATATTTACACGCCAACCTATTTTAATAGAAGGCCTTTTTCCTCTTCTAATACACAAAATAGAAAATATAATGCAGATACAGACATAACAGAAGAGAGTGTTGTTATAGAAACCATAATGTTAGAAAAATTGTATCTCATATGATGATATTATACAAAATTTAATTTTAAAAGAATTGGAAAAAAACACTTAGATATTAAGTGCATTCAAACAAAAATAAAATTTATGAAATGGTGATTAATAGTGTTATTTAGGTCTGTAATTATGTCTGTAGACAATTACGTGGATTAAAATAAAAATAAAAATTATGCAATGATGATTATTTGTTTTATTTAGGTCTCTAATTTGGTCTGTAGAAAATAGTTAACCTTCGTTTTATAGTAAAATATCTCCATTTTTTTCTCTTTAAAAACTATTAATTAAATAAATAAATAAATAAATAAATATTTTAAAATACTGACTTTCTTTCACAGATAATTAAATAACTTTCAAATACAGTGCAGCAGAAAACATAGTACGTGGAAGTGTCAACGATTTAATATTGGCATATTTTTATGGAAATTTTGCTGTTTTTTTATACATATAAACCGTTGTGAAGTGATGTTTCTTTTTCATGTATAAATAATTAAATTGTTACGTCTACCATCCTTAATAACGGATTTGTTGTAGCAGTTTTGATTACTATTACACTTTAATATTCAGTATTATAATCTGTATAAAACATTTGCAATAAGTATTAAACGATTATTTTTCTATGCAATCATATTTAGAATATTTAGTAGCAAAATGATTTTCGTCTCATGTTAAACATATATGTCTCTAATTATATGTCTCTAATATATATTTAATCACTTTGTAGCTATTATCTTTCTCATATTTGTATCAGTTGTAGAGAAATGCAGCTGTGTGAAAAGAAAAACGTGTGCAGAAAAAATATGAAATGCTTGCTAAAGAGAACATTAAAATTTTATTTATTTTCCTAGCAACATATTATTAGTTTAATTAAATTCTTCTTAAACAATTGGGAAAATGGCATTATTTTAACAATACCTCTTTCTAAATTGTATTGAAAAAAACATTCCTTAGACTAGATGATTCTTTCACTTTCTATCTCGTTTTTTAATCTGTTCTAACAATCTTATAATCCATATATAATTGTACACATGAGGACGCGAGTTTCAAAACTCGCCTTATCCAGAATTTAAAAAATCGTGTTTTGTGGTTTCTCTATCAATCTATTCTTTGGTAAATCTTTACTGAAAGAATACTACAATCTGCAGGAAAACTAGTTTTAGCATGTATTTCTGGAGTTCCAAAATCTTGGTTTACAATGAAAAGCAATAGAAGCAGTCAGAGGTTTTCGTGATTTCCTCGAATTTGATTTTTTGGATAAGCCGAGTTTTGAAACTCACGTCCTCACATATTTGTAAAACTTTCATTTTTAATATTTAAGTTTTCTCTCTAATAAATTGCAAAATTTCTTTACAAAACTATTTCACAATTATTGATTTTTAATTAACATATAATAATGTAAAAAAGAAAAATATATTCAACGTTCAATTAGGTAAAATGATTTCGGTGTTCATGTATAGTCAATTCCTGATTCAGTGTTAACACATATCATACCAATCATTGAAAATTTTATATTTTCTAGAAAATCATAAATATGCATTAATCTAAGCCTATGTATGCACATAAATAAAAAACTTACCAAACTTTAATTAGTTTGATCGGTACAGGCTGTCCTAAAAATAGGACAATGATACAACCCGCTGCTATTCGTTGTCATTTTGGTAGAATGGGAGAAAGCATCTTAGGCATCGTCCACCTACATTTTTTACAGGTAGGTTGTTGGTTTTACTTCACAGGTTTTCACCTTTGATCTTCTTTATTGGTTTTCTGGGGTTTTTTTACAGTAACATGTTCATTTTTAATCAATAGAAAATCTTCATTAACCTGTTGAAAACCCAATTTTCTGATAGAGAAGAGACAAACAGCAGATAAACATAACACTGACAGCAGAAAATAGAAGACCGACATCAGACAGGCACACTGCATACAAACAGCCGACAAACTGTAGGCAGACACCAAATAGAAGACAGGCAGCATAGAGTAGGTATCAGAAATTCATACAGCAAATAGCAGACAGACGGCCCACAGAGTGTAGACAGACAACAGTCCGACTGAGACATCACACATCCATCCAACTCAGAGTAGACAGACAGTAAGCAGATAGTAGGCAGACATGTATCAGATAGCAGAAATACATACAAAAGATAGTACACGGACAGCTTACAGAAAACGGATGGATTGTAGATAGACAGTAGGCAGACAGACAGCAAACTGACACAGTGGAGATAGTAATACACATATAGACAGACAGCATACAGTTAACAGAGAGACATGAAACAGGCATACAGAGAGTAGACAGAAATACAGACAGTAGATAGCCAGCAGACAGAGCGTACACAGATAGTAGATAGCAGAGACATATAGCAGGCTGCAGATAGTTGGCAAGCATACATCAGACGGACTTACAGCGGACAAAGAACAGGCAGCTAGACAGTAAACATGCATAAAGACTGTTGGGCTCCTGGGTTTGTTGCAGAGTAACAATGTTTGGAATGTAACAGTTAAAGAACAGAGTATCTTCATTACTAATTAATTGGGCTTTGGTAGTACCACTGGTTTGTACCATCGTTCTATTTACAGGACAGCAGTCAGACAGCAGTCAGGACATCAGTCGAAAATGCAATGTAAATTTATATCTTAAGTAATTGATTTTACTATGCCTTTCTACTGGTATAAAAATAGGGAATAATACACCAATATATTTATATGTGTGTTTTTTAGAGCTCAAAACGTTAAAAAAAATGTATTTTAAAGAATAAAAAAAAATGCAAAAATCGCCATTTAAAAAAATTAATAGGAAATATCCCACATTAATTTAAATTTGTGATAAAGAGAAATATATCGTTAAGTGACTCTTGAATAATAAATCGTCTTTAATTTGAAATAAAATATTCAAAAGAATTTATACAGAGTCCGCTAATCAGAGTGTGCTGTCCAATTTTTAGGACGATGAGGAAATATGGGTTAAAATATATTCGTAATTTAAAATCATATATAATTAGTAATATTCTTTCTCTCTGAACCAATTGAATCTATAGATAAAATGCTTAAGTGATACAAAGAGAAACACAAAAAGCTTATAAAAACCTTTTAATGATCGACATATGTTTCACCGCCATTGTCAAGATATCTTAGGATAAACAAAAATATTCTCGCAAATTTTTGAAAATAAACTTGAAAACATAAACCACGAGATTATATATGTATAAAACAAAGTGCTTGAAATAGTCAACTGTAAATGTGAAAATTAATATTTCCTTATTGTTTTTTTTTATCTGAAAAGTTCTTCATGCCAAATTTTAGGGTAATTCTTATGAGGCAATGTTCAGTTTACGTATATAGATTGCTATTGATTCACGGATAATAGATGGGAAATAAAACCTTCCTAGATAAATTATTTTACTATTTTTAAAATCAATTTTTAAAGTCTCTGTTTGATGTAGTTTGTCCAGGGCTGTTGTACTTCTGTCATATTTGATATACGCCATATGCTCTTTTAATCGTGTTTTAAACTTTCTATTGGTCATTCCTACATAATATTGTAATCTTACATCTGCTCTGATGAACGGGTTTCATAAACCGGGGATTTCATAATAGTTGGTATGGCTCTATTTGGTCTATTTTATTACAAACTACGCTTTTTAATTTAATGGATGGTTTTGCGATAAGACATATATTAAATTTGCTATGTTTATATTTCAATCTTTCAAAGAATTCAGGGAAATTATGTAATGTAGATAACTTTGAATTTTGTTTATTGAAGTTTTCTTCTCCTTCTTCTCCATGGTCGTACTTACTTTATTAAAAATGCTTTCTTTATATCCGTTGTCTCTTGATATTTCATGTATTTTGTTTATTTCACTGGTAACTGATCTGGAGTACAGACTGTAGAGTCTCTTTTAATGAAATGCCTAATGCCGAAACTTTGTATGAAAAAGGTGTCTGATCATTACGTGAGATAATGGATTGATTGGCTTTGGTTTTCTAAATACAGTATGTTCTATACCATGGCGGGGTTTTGACTAATAGCATGTCCAGGTAAGGAAGTGTGCCATTTTGTTTAATTTCTAAAGTGAATTTAATCTTAGAATAATCCAGGTTATTGATTTGAGCAAGAATGTTATCAAGTAAGCTATCCGCATATTTCTATATGATGAAAACATCGTCTACGTACTTAAGCCATGTATGGGGGGTAGAAACTAATTTATGAAATATATCAGTTTCCAAAGGTCGTAATATAAATTCTTCTAAAAGTCCAGATATGTATGTGAACACATTGGGGCCCCATTATTTTGTTTATAAATTTTATTGTCAAATGTAAAATAGCTCTAATTCACTATAAGCTTATGTGTACTTTTTAATGTGGTTTTCATATTTTCATTTATGTTCCCTATGCAGTCAATGTAGTTATTTATTATTGTGGTAACACGTTGACAGTCAATGCAGGGATATAAAGAGATGAAATCTACTTGACTAGATACTATTTATTTAGAGTCTTTGAATTCAGTACTTTGACCCATTTAATGCTAGTATTTTAGTTTAATTGCGTGTGTGTTTTAGGAAATTTTTATCTTCACGGATATTACGAGTAACGGTTAATACGAGTACATTTAAAATTCCTTTCTTCTCGTATTAACCGAGTTCGACTGTAGTGAGTTCAAAATATTTCATATTTAAACATTTTTCTTTTAATTCAATTAAATAATTATTCATTTCGTGACTAAACTTAAATGGGAATTTCGCATATGTCATCCATTGACAGAATAATTTTCATACATTTTCAGTGAGATGAATTTTCCTATATTTTGGAATATCTATTTTAACGTGCATATTGAGATATGTATATAGGAAATCAATACCTATTTTCTTAGGCTACAGAGTCGGAATAATTTTCAGAAGTCGGTCAATCTACTATTTGCTTGAGAAAGTATTTGTCAATATCGGATTCGTTTGAAATATAGTTTAAGGAATTTTTTCTTGTATGAATTTCTTATCATACTTTGGGGCAATAGTTAGAAGCATTTTAGCTTTTTTATTTCCATTCCAGAAATTTTTATGAAAATTTATTTATTTTACGTTTACAAATTATTGAAGGTTTTCAGAATATTCACTTTTATTTTGTATGATGTATTAGCCCAATTTACATAAATACACATTTCTGAGTTTGCTTATCCCACTTTTTTAAAGTTTAAATTAAATGTAACACTAAAAGGGATTTTTCAATCCATACTAATAAAAGAAAGTTTTGCTCTGTGTGTCTGTGTATCTGTCTGCGATGGATAGAAAAACCTGAAAATCCTCTAGAAACCTGAAAATTTTGATTTACGTAGTCCAAGGCTGCTCCAGATGGACCTGAGAATCGGAATTTTAATATTTTATTTCTTTACTGAGATAGTAATTAAAATACACAAAGAACTCTCATCAAAAATACGCTTTTCTTTCTTCGGTTGGTTGATTGTATAGAGTGTTTACAGAAGTAATTAAATAAACCAGAGTAGCGATGAAAAGATAAGGACTTCTAACGAAATAGTGTTAATCAAACGGTTCTACCCTTACTGCCCTACAGCCGTGCTAATGTAGCGCCACCTGCCCACGACAAACCAAAATGTGATTAGGTAGACGAACTGATACAACTGTCCTACGTAGACGCCACCTGTTTTTGGAGGGTTTCTATCTGTTCTATCGGCCTTTTACAACGAGTCAATGAAGAAGTAAGCTCAGGGCTGCCACAAACACGGGTGCCAGATATTATGTTTATCAATTTTAAGGTACATACGTATTTTAAAATATACATAAGGTACGGATTTTAAAATTGAAATGTAGGAGCAATTTCACAATGAGATTTTCTAAAAATCCAAAAATTCGGCCTACAAATTTTTCTTTTACAAAAATTTTGATTTGTATGGTAAATAAATAAAAACCTAATTCATAATGGCGTTAATAATTAAAGAAAGTTTGTACTTTTTTTATTTTGCAAGGATGGGCAGGGGGGGCTGGGGGCGACCTTTTAATAAATATCGCAGTTAGCGAAAAGTGCCTCCTAGCGGTGGGTTTATTGTTATTTGACACTATTTTTAATATATAAATATATACTGTCTCGATTTCCACAGGACTATTTCTATTTAATAAATTTAACTTTTTTAGGTTCATCCGTTGCATTTAATTGCTGTGATGTACAGAAAATTACGACTATTTCCTAATAGTAACTGGAACAATTATTTTTTAACTTCCAAGCTTTTTTACGATTCCCAGCCTTTGAACAAGTAGTCCGGCAGTCTTAAATAGTTGTTTGACAAAAATGCAGTCTCATCTCCCCTCCCCCCTACCCCTTTCAAGTTTATTTCTTCTATGTCCCGTTTCAATAATGCAGCAACTAACTTTCCAGTTCCAACGCAACTGATGCCAAACGTCGTAATAAACTTTATAATCAACCTCTATAATACTAAAGTGAACTTATGAGTTGTATATACCACTTTTATTGAATATAAACTTTTTTCATTTCAGAATATCTTGGCTTTTTCTTTAACTTTGCCCTGTTTCCATATCTCGGCGTTTTCTTTAACTGGGCCTGTTTCCATAGCTCAGCAACTAATTTTCCGATTTCAGCTCAACTGACTCCAAACATCATATTGAACTTAATAATGAAACTCTATAACATTAAAATAAATTTATGAGTAGCGGGAACCGCTATTTCTGAATAACAGTCTAAGACAAATTTCTAATTAAGTTCCTAGCTTAACCAAACGAACGAGTTTTTAAAGATACATAGTTGTCCTCCTTATTAGTTATTTGCTGTAGGACACTTGAACATCCGCTCCCTCTGGCCCCTCCTTTAATGATTTTTCTCTAACTATGCCTTATTTCATTAACTCGGCTAATAAATCCCCCATCTTCTCCAAACCAGGTCAATTTTGTAGCATGCCTACTACACAGTGCTGTAGGCAACGGGGACCTGTCACAGACGTTCATACGGAAAGAGGTTTAGAATAGAATGCACTCTGGTGGTATGGGGAAATAAAATAATTTCCGGAGAGTACGAGCATTTTCAATATACGTTGCCGAAGCCATTGGAGACCCTGGCCAGAGTTTCGATTTTAAGAGGTTTAAGTTCATTACACGTGCTCAGGCAACGCCGGGCGGGTTATTAGCTAGTAATTACATAAATATTCGCAACATCGAAATTTAGATTTAAATGATGCTAATCGAAATTGCATTCTCAAGTGCAATTTAACACTTAATTTATTACAAGTTCCAATTTTTAAACTTGCATATTTCTCAGGTCCCGATTAACCCTATGTTGATCACTGTAGGAAAGACATTTTTGTAGCCTCCGTTTATACTCACTTTAAATAGAAATACTCAAATTTTAGCTTTGGGGGTATTTGTCATAGGTGGGTGCACTAAGCAGTTGCCCCGTTTGCCCTTGCTATAATCAGACGCTAACAATTCCTAATGTACTTGACTGAATGGCTTACCATTTAGTAACTTAAGAGCCTACACTAGTCATGGGGAGAAACGCTCAAGCTAATGTTAAGTCTATGGGAAGGTTCTAGCCCGATTTCTCGCTCGCATTTTAATATTTTTAATTTTTTTTTTGCATAGGATAGCTGACATCAATCTCCAACATTGTTAGTTTTTACTTTTTCGATTTTTGTTGCAGTTTTTTTTATGAGCGGGCATTTTGAATTTTGGAACCGGTTGGAACCGGTTCTGACAACGTTGGAGATTGACCTCAGCTATCCTATACAAAAAAAAAAGCATTTAAAAATATTAAAATACAAGCGAGAAATCGCTCTAGAAACTTCCCATAGACTTAACATTAGCTTGAGCGTTTTTTCGCATGACTGATGTGGGCTCTTAAAGTGAAATTTACTGTCGAATCGAAATATGATGTCAAATTTAGATATTACTACTGATATATTTTAATTTTGGCGTATTTTGTATATGTAGATGAATCCTCAAGCAAAATGTACGTATTTCAATTATTAATAGGAGTTATTACTAATCAAATGGTGTCGTCATACTTTTACACGATCATTCGCAACACATGGTGCAGGGGTCTAATCACTTTTTTTTTCAAAATATTATTCCTCAGATATGTATTATTTATTAAAGTGAAATATTTATTTTCGATTGAAACTCATATTCTTTAGATTTTGCAGATGATGATATTTTTTTTCTGCTCCGATTTCAATAATGCTTGATTTGAACGTAATTTTATAAACAATTGTAAAAAAATTGCAGTTGATGATGGGCATTTTTTGTTCTTTTTCTGTTTGTCAGTATGTCTTGCGAGAACTATTGTAAGATGCATCCCATTAGCTTGCAATTATCTAGGTATGTTAGTAAATTCCCGGAATTATCGATATTGATTTTGATAAAATTTGTATTTATATACCTCAAAAGTTAACGTTTGTTTTTATATAATGAAAAGCAATATTCATATTAATAAAAATAAATAGATTAAAAAAATGTAAACTCTTTAGAATTAGCGATTGGTTCCCAATGCCTCAAAAAAGATTCTATGCTACCACTAATATAATAAAATCACTCGCTCACTTTAAATTAAAGCGTAATTACTGCTTAAAGTGATAAAAACATAATACAAAATTCTTAAAAATAAATAGTAAAATAATTTTTTCATCAAGAGTTTATTTCCCATTCATTATTCGTGAATCAATAGAAATATATTCGCGAAACGAGAACAAATGCAACGAATCAGATTCTTTTGATTTACCTAAAATTTGGCACACGATGATTTACAAATTATAAAAGCAATAAAATAATAATTTTCACGTTTTCCAGTTTCACAAATTTAAGCACCTTATTACATTGAACATGTGATCCCGTAATTTGTGATTACCATTTTCAAAAACTTTACGAAAATAGTTTATTTATCATTTTGATCTTGAAGAAGTCGCCGTTAATGTGCATGAAATGTCATCTATATATTAAAAGATAATTTATCATTTTTTGTGTTATGTTTTTATCACTTTAAGTAGTAATTCCCCTGTAATTTAAAGACTATATGATATGTATGGCTTTTTTCTGTCTATTGTAATTATTGATTTTATGCTATCTATTCTTTCTATGATTCACTACCTACACATAACCAAAAAAAAAAAAGGTTTTCTGCCATAAAATGAAAAACATGCCAGAAATACTTCCCTTGAAAAAAATTATATACATAGATTAGGAACGAAATAAGAGCACATGCTGCTTTTTATTTCCCTTATGTAATACATCTTTAAAAATACCCTTCAGGAATAGCATACAGAAACATGCAACTTACTTCAATCATAAATCCATTCACTGATTATACGAACGAGAGCGTGTAATACACCTTTAAATATACCCTCTTTACTTCGGGTTTCTACTCGTTCACACTTCTTTTAAATTCAAAGGCAAAATTTTATGAATACCTTTTTGAATAATTTTATGAATGTTACTCACAGTTCTTCTGCTTTCATCATACCACAGGAATGCAGCCATTTTCTCAATTAAACACAAGTTTAATTAACAGACGAAACATCACAAACATTGAAAAATACGCACATAGATATACATAAAGAGGAATATTTGTAGTAGCAGCAGCAGTTATAATAATCTTATAAGTTCTATCACCAACTATATTTTATTTCATAACATGCCCATCGCACGCATCGTCTTAACACCTTGGCCTCCCGCCAAACTCTACTACCTTCTCCGTCACTCCGCAGCAGAAGAGAGAAAAGAAAAGGGTTGCCATAAACCTGACGTCACCGGCATGACACCCCCCACCTAAGATTGGAAAAGGGGTATCCCACTTTAGCAATCTGAAATCCCGACTGGTGACGTCACTACATTTCATCCTCTACCAGTCAACTACTAATAAATAATAATAAACTACAATATATATAAAAAGAAATACAAAAAAAAATACTTAAACATGTCTGAACCACTTCTGGAAACTCCTGCTAGCTACTGCAATATAAAAATACAATTAATGTTTCATAATATTTAATACTAAATACAAATAACAAATGAGGAACAGAATGCAAATTAATACGAAATACAATTTCAGCTGCAGCATACACAAAAGTGAACTATCAAAAAGTTTTTGCTTTTAACAGTCATTAATTGTTCATCGAAAGTTAATAGTCCTTTTATTATTCCGTTGTCTCCAGTCTAGACAGCGCATCCGAATTCGTCAACTTTGCACCAGGACAATGTGAAATAATGATGTCATACTTCTGCAAAGCCAATGCCCATCACTGCAGTTTGGGAGATTGGGGAGCATTTCTGCTGATGAAAGTCAGTGGGTTGTGATCGGTGATAAGTTCCACGGGCGAACCAAAAATCCAAGTCTCGAACTTCTTTAGACTCCAGATAACCACATAGGCCTCCCGTTCAATGGTCGGCCAAGCCTGTTGAGTTTTGGTGAGCTTTTGACTGGCATAACTAACTGGATATAGTCTCTCATCTTTCTGTTGAGATAGACATGCACCGATGCCTATTGCAGATGCGTCACATTGAATGGTAAAAGGAAGTCCAATAACTGCTGTATAAAGACTAGGTGCCTCAACGAGACCCCTCTTTAGTTCGTTGAAAGCTTTATCATGTTCATCCAACCAGCACAGTTTCTCAGGACTGTTCTTTTTCGTAAGTTCTGTCAATGGGTATGCTGTTTCGGCATACTTAGGCAGGTAATCGCGGTAGTAATTACACAATCCAAGGACACTCTTAAGTTGTTTTTTTTGTCTGTGGAACGGCTAACTTTCGTATGGCTTCAACTTTCTCTGGATCGGTTCGATGGCTGCCGGACCCGATGACATGTCCTAAATACTTAATCTGGTTTTTCGCAAAGGCACACTTCTTCAGATTGACTGAGAACCGTAATTCTCGAATTTTAGAAAATATCGTGTCCAGATGCGTAATGTGTTCAGACCATGTTTCCGAAAAAACAGCTATGTCATCTATATACGCTCTAGCAAAGTTCCTGTATTTTGAAAGTGCTTTATTTATTTCTCTCTGAAAGGTCGCAGCTGCATTCCGGAGCCCAAAGGCCATCACTTTGAAGCGATATTGAGCCCTGTGAGTCTTAAAACATGCCAAACCCTGGCTTTCTGCTTCCAGCGGTATGGCCCAATATCCCTTTAGAACAGCCATACTCAACCTGCGGCCCGCGGGCCGCATGTGGCCCGGCGACTTTAATGTGCGGCCCGCAACACATATTCATTAATGTCTATTTATAAAATCAATTGAGATGTGCATAAAAAAATTTTAAAACCTTCATTGTTCTTTTATATATTTTCACGGGAAGACAAAATCTGCCCTGTTATTTATAATCATTAATTTAAAATTATCTTAAAATTTTCATTAGTCAAAAGTTTTTTTTTTACATATACTAGTTCTATTTGTGCTATAGTGGTGTATATATTTCTTAATCTTCAACACTGAACAAACATTATTTCAAATTAATTAAATTTGCCCTATATATTTCTAAATAAAGACTTTGCATTGAGATAATATTATTAAAGAAATTCACCTGATTTTTTTTTTCGAAACTTGGAAATGCTGCATTGTTATATTATAATTCTAATACGTTTATACTTATCATATACCTAACGATGCATATTAAGGACATTAGGGTTAAACGTTTGCCGCACTAAAAAGTTTTATGTGAATAATTCCAAACAAAAATTTCGCGGCATATTTCTACATCACTACGAATAGAAATCTACTACGAAGTATAGTGTTTGGAAATAGTGGTGTTAAAATTTTTGGTAACATTTCTTCCGCGACAAACCTTCAATCATACTAATTATACTAACTTTATTATATAGCTTTGTTATACTACTTTTGTTATCTTACTATTTTAATTACACCTTTTTTTACATTATTATACAAGTGTGTTGCGGCCCGCTTAACGTCTCAAACATATGTTTGTGGCCCGCGAGAAAAAAAGGTTGAGTATGGCTGCTTTAGAAGGTCGATTGTAGTTATTACATTGGCCCTGCCAATATTGAACAAAAGATCCGTTGCGTTTTCCATTGGGAAATCGTCTGTTTTTGTGATTGCGTTCAATGCTCTAAAATCTACGCACAGTCGGAGGGCCCCATCTTTCTTCATCACGCATACTACCGGGTGTGGCGCCTCCACATCACTCTCTTCGATCAGTCCTAACTCTAACATTTCTTCGATTTGTTTATCTACTTGTGGCTTCAATGCCTCTGGGATTCGATAAACATGTGATTTTTTCATTTCTTCGCCGTTTAATCTAATTTTGTGCTCTCCTACCTTAGCTATTTGTACTTTTTTTGAAAATAAATCTTTATATTTGTATAATACATCTAACATCTCTTTTCTTTCTACATTTCCTAAATGCTTCAAATCTACTTCTTCTATGTCAAATAAATTTGAGTTATCTTTCACACTGGGGGTGGGATGGACTTCTCCTAATTCTTCTTCATTTTCAAAGATTACTCCCACCGCCCATACTCTAGGAATAAATTTTCTTTTCTTATTCACATGAATATTCTTAACATTCCCGTTTATTAATTTTACTTTGTAAGAATCAGGCTTACAGCGTGCTACAATTTCGGCTGGTCCCGTCCACCTAACATAAAGTTTGTTCGTGGAATCCGGGATTAATAGATATACCTGGTCCCCCGGTCTTAATTCCTTGTAAATCGCTCTCCGATTAGCGTACTTCGCATACGAGCCTTGTTTAAATTCCGCTACTATTGCTGCTTGCTCCGCCGCCCTTTCTAAATTAATTTTTAACTCCTGAAGATATTCGGTTGCGCTCTTTCCAAGATTTATGGGTAGTGGTATTTCTCCTGACCATGTAGATTTCAATACTGCTAATGGGCCCCTCGCCTCCCTTCCGTACATTAATTTGAATGGCGATACTCCCGTGGTACTATTCGGAATTTCTCTATAGGCAAATAATAAATAAGGGATGTGTTTATCACAATTTTTGGAATCACTCCGAATTATATGGTGTAACATGCGTTTCAGAAACCTGAATATATCGCTCCACTAATCCCGATCTTTGCGGATGCCCTGGCGTCGCAAATCTAGGAGTCGCTCCTAGCCTAGCATGAAACTCCTGTATTAAACCTGAAACAAAATTCCTGCCCTGGTCACTCGCTATTACGCGCGGTATCCCTGTTCGCACAAATATTTCTAATAATGCATCGCACGTAGCTTTAGCCGTAATTGTTCTTAACGGGACCGCCTCCGGCCACCGCGAATGCTGATCCACTAAGGTAAGTACATATTGATGTCGACGCGCTGAAGGTGGTTCAATTTTCCCAATTATGTCAATATTTACTACGTCGAACGGAAGTTCCGGTCTCTCAATTAGGACAATGGGTATCTGATCGCTAGCCCTTTCTCTACTCCGTAACTGACAGTCTTTAGAGTCTTTACAAGATTTACAATAATCCTCTACATCCCGTGACATATTCGGCCAATAAAATGAATAACGAATTCTTTCTTTTGTTTTTTTCATGCCGAGATGATTAGCAAAAATCGATTCTTGCGCAATTTTTAAAATTTCCCCCCTCCTTACCTTTGGTATAACTAATTGCGTAACACAATCCCCCGTGACTCTTTCTCTATGATAAAGCAAATTATCTACCATAACGAACCCGTTTTTACCCTTTTCCGCGTCTTTGAAAGCAACCTGTAATGTTTCGCAACTCTTCTGTTGCTCCCTGTATATACTTGCATCTGATCGTTGACCTGCATTCAAATCTCCGTTATCATATTTGTGGGGATCTGGCATCGCCGAAAACTTAAAAACGGCTAATGAGCTGGGTCCAGAATTTTGGATGTTGGATCCATGGTTTTTCATCTGTGCTTAACGGGAAACCGCACGGAACAAGCCTTCGCCGTGGAGCGGGAAGAAACAGTTAGTTGGACTCTGGACTGCCTGTGGAACGTACGTATTTTGGCGTGCTAATGTAACGATTAATGCTGAATTGCCGCACGCTGGTGCGAAGAGTGTATTTTGAGTTTAAATATAATTTATTAAGTTTTAAATGTGTTCTTAATTTGTGAAGTGCAATATTTTATTTAATCGATAATTAGTAATCGGGTTTAGAATTCTCGCTACTAAAGTGGTGACCTCGGTGTTTGAACATTTCTTATGATAATCTAAGTGCATCGACCTTATAATGGCCTTAATTACGGCGTGTGTGCATCATTAGTGACCCAAGCGGGCATATTTTTCATATTTCTTCAAGAGTTTGTGTGAAACACGATTGTGTGCATTATCGGTAAACTGTGTTGTTAATCACCTATTGGCATGTGGAGACATCAGTGCTACGAGGTAAAGAGCTTGAATCCCGGTGAGTCGTATCTATTTTGATGGTGTTCAAATCATTAATACCCCTGTGTGTGCATATAAATTTTACTTGCCCCTGGATAAATTCGACATTAATTTTTTTTGCGCATTTTATTTAATTTTTGTATATGTATTTATATTGGTAATAAGCTTTCAGTACAGCATTATTTAAGTGATTTCAAATTGAATATTTTTTGTTTGTTTTGAAATATATACTTATTTTGAAATTCGGGGTATGACGCGATTTATTTCGACATACTATCGTTAATCCTGGTCAGATCAAATCGCATGTTTAGGTGATCCAAAATATTGTTTATCGTATTATATTATGCTAAAATTTTTGTTTCCATACTTTTCCTTGCATTCTTATTTTTTATTATGTCTTAATTAGCATTTGTGTACATAGTTTTTTGGTAGGGTTGTTGAAACCAGTTTTTCTGTATACAGTATCTGTCCTGCATTTATATTTTTTTCGTGGTTTAATTGTGTAGTAAAATTTAAAAAAAAATGTCAACAGAAACACCAGATACTGTCGCTCCAGGCATTCATAGGGTTGGGGTAAAGGCGACCCCATTTTGGCTTGCAAATCCGAAACTTTTGTTTTTTCATTTGGAATCCCAATTTAAGCTGGCAGGGGTTTTCGACAGTGTTACCCAGTTTCACCATTTAGTTGCAGCAATGCAACCGGAGGAACTGGCGATAGCAGGCGATATCATTCGTGAGCAACCCACGGATCAGCCATACGAAAGGCTCAAAAATCGGCTCGTAAATCAATATTCCATGAGTGAGGATCAGTGCATTCGCGAGTTGATTTCTGGTTTGCAACTGGGGGATAAAAAACCTTCCCGTTTGCTGCTTGAAATGCGGAGTAAGGCTGGTAGTCAGGTCAAGAATGATTTGCTGAAAACCTTATTTCTCCAGCGCCTACCCACTCATGTGCGACAAATATTAGCAATCTCTAATGACCCGCTGACAAATTGGCCGAAATGGCCGATGGTATCATTGCGGCGAATGGTCCACCCCTCATGGTTCAAAATATCCAATCGGGTAACGAGGAGCTTAGGTCATTAATTCTTGCACTCTCCACTCGATTGGAGAAGTTGGAAGTGCAGGGGAATAATAGCAGGCAGAGTCGTTCCAAGTCCCGTGACCGTTTTAGGCATTATAAACGATGATAAAAGTCAAGATGGAACATGATAAAAGTCAAGAAAGGAATGCTGTTGGAAGGAATTTATGTTGGTACCATGCTACTTTTGATGAGAAAGCAAGTAAATGCCGCAAGCCTTGTTCATGGGAGGGAAACTAGTACAGCCGTCAAACAATTCTGGGAGTGACGACGCAGTTCAGATAAATAGGCTCTATCTCAATGACAGAACTACTCATTTGAAATTTTTAATTGACACGGGGGCTGACGTGTCTGTCTTACCTGTGACAAAAGCTGATAGAACACGTACAGCAGATAAGCTACAACTTTTTGCCGCTAATGGCACGATCATTCCTACGTTTGGTCAGCAGCTCTTAAAGCTAGATTTAGGCCTGCGCAGGGAATTTCATTGGCTATTTATTCTGGCAGATGTTTCGCAACCAATTATTGGGGTCGATTTTCTTCGACATTTTGGATTACTCATTGATGTGCGTCAGGGAAAGTTACACGACCCCATTACTAATTTGCAGGCGCAGAGTATAATTGATAAGTCAAATAGTAGCAATATACGCACGGTTTCTGAAATGACAACATTCCATAGGCTGCTCAACAAATTCCCTAGCCTAACCGATACTTCAGCCTCCCTTAACCCCCCAAAGCATGATGTGCAGCATATTATTGAGACCAAAGGTACACCTGTGTTTGCTAAGCCTCGCAGACTTCCTCCAGATAAGCTTCGCGCGGCTAAGCAAGAATTTCAGTTTATGATGTCGGCCGGTATTTGCAGACCTTCTAGAAGCTCTTGGGCTAGCCCGCTGCACATGGTACCCAAATCGAAAGGCTATTGGCGCCCGTACGGGGATTATCGTCATTTAAACGCTGCTACAATTCCGGATCGCTATCCTGTTCCTCATATTCAGGATTGTACACAAGCGCTCCACGGTAAAAAGATTTTTTCGACTTTAGATCTGTCTAGAGCATATCATCAAATTCCGGTACGACCCGAGGATGTTCCAAAAACAGCAGTCACAACTCCGTTTGGTCTTTTTGAATTTTTGTATATGCCGTTCCGTTTAGCCAATGCTGCTGCGACGTTTCAGCGATTTATTCATAGAGTGTTATATGGGCTTGAATTTTGCATTCCATATTTTGATGATGTACTAGTAGCATCGGTGAATTACGAGCAGCATGTCAGACATTTACAAATGGTGTTCGAGCGTCTATCTCAATATGGGGTACGTTTGAACCCATCTAAGTGTGTTTTCGGCCAATCTAATGTTAAATTCTTAGGGCATAACATCTCTGCGGATGGTATTAGCCCACTTCAGGATAAGGTTAACGCGATTAAAAATTTTCCCCGTCCCGAAACCATTAAAGAATTGCGACGTTATCTGGCCATGCTTAATTTCTATCGCCGGTTTATCTACCATGCTGCGCACACACAGGGGGTTTTAAACAAATATTTGCAAGGAGCCAAAAAGAATGACAAAAGTCTAATTCAGTGGACAGAAGAATCTAATGATGCTTTTGTACGAAGCAAGGAAGAATTTGCAAATGCTGCCACCTTGGCATACTTCAGACCTACGGCACCTCTATCTATTGCAGTGGATGCATCAGACTTTGCAATGGGTGCAGCCTTGCAGCAGCAGGTGAATGCCAATTGGCAACCTCTAGCGTTTTTTTCAAAATCACTGTCACCGGCTCAACAAAAATATAGTGCTTATGACCGCGAACTTTTAGCGGTGTATTCCGCAGTACAACATTTCCGACATATGATTGAAGGTCGGAACTTTACAATTTTTACTGACCACAAACCACTTATTTTTGCGTTCAGACAAAAAGCAGACAAATGTTCACCGCGGCAAACCCGACAGCTTGACTTTATAGGCCAATTTTCCACGGACATTCAGCATATTAGTGGTGTGGAAAATGTTGTGGCTGATGCTCTCTCCAGGATAAATATTTCCTCCATCAAGTCTTGTGTTATTGATTTGGAGCTGATGGCCAAATTACAAGCAACCGATATTGCTTTACAACATGCGAAGCAAGACAACATTAGCTTAAAACTTCAACCAATGCCAGTAGGTGATTCAGCGGTTGAATTGCAGTGTGATATTTCCACGGGTCGCATTAGACCTTTTGTGCCAGCAGACATGCAAAAAACAGTGTTCCAGAAATTGCACGAACTGTCCCACCCTGGTGTCAAAGCGACACAGAAACTGATTGCTGAACGCTACGTTTGGACTGGAATGCAGAAAGATATTGCTTTATGGGTACGATCCTGCATCTCCTGCCAGAGAAGCAAAGTACACCGGCACACGAGAAGCGCTATTGGCACATTTGAACAACCGTCTGCTCGGTTCCAGCATGTTCACATTGATTCCCATTGCCACCGTCTAATGGGTTTCGGTTTTGCTTAACATGTATTGACAGATTCATCAAGTGGCCAGAAGCAATTCCATTGGCTGATACTACTGCTGAGAGTGTGGCGGATGTCTTCTACGCTAGTTGGATCGCCCGTTTTGGACCGCCTTTACGTCTAACAACTGACCAAGGTCCCCAATTCGAATCATCACTATTTTCGGCGCTGAATCGTTACCTGGGCATCTCGAAAGTTCATACTTCCCCATACCATCCGGCAGCGAACGGTCAGGTGGAGAGATTTCATCGACAGCTCAAGGCTGCATTTATGGCCCACAACACCACGGATTGGGCCCGAGTTTTGCCATCTGTACTCCTGGGCATACGAACAGCGTGGAAAGAAGATCTGCAGGCTACAGCAGCGGAAATGGTATATGGTACCACCATCGCTCTTCCAGGAGAGTTCCTTGCTCCAGCAGCCTGTTCACCTAACCCAGTCAATTTTCTTGGCAGGCTACGGGAGGTGATGCGACGATTACAACCAGCCACTTCTCGGTTGACACCTGAGCGTAAAATTTTTGTCAGAAAGGATTTGAAGTCTTGCTCACATGTTTTCTTGCGCAGAGAGGGTATTAAGAAGAGTCTGCAAGCTCCATTCGAGGGGCCTTACCAGGTTCTGCAACGGACCGACAAAACTTTCACTGTTAAGATCAACGACAGAACTGTTACAGTAAATATTGACAGAGTAAAACCTGCCTTCTTCTGCACTGAGGAGCAGCCGTCGAATCCTCAATCCGCAGAAAACCACTCTAAATTAGATTCACCAGCAGCAACAGTCACAGAAGAAGCGGAAATTCCAGCTCCAAGAAGTCCAGTAACTACTCGTGCTGGTCGGCGTGTCAGATTTAACCCTCGCTACCTCTGATGGTGGAAATTGTTTCGCTATCTCTCAGGGGGGCTACTGTGGGAATCTGGCATCGCTGAAAACTTATAAACGGCTAATGAGCTGGGTCCAGAATTTTGGATGTTGGATCCATGGTTTTTCATCTGTGCTTAACGGGAAACCGCACGGCACAAGCCATCGCCGTGGAGCGGGAAGAAACAGTTAGTTGGACTCTGGACTGTCTGTGGAACGCACGTATTTTGGCGTGCTAATGTAACGATTAATGCTGAATTGCCGCACGCTGGTGCGAAGAGTGTATTTTGAGTTTAAATTAAATTTATTAAGTTTTAAATGTGTTCTTAATTTGTGAAGTGCAATATTTTATTTAATCGATAATTAGTAATCGGGTTTAGAATGCACGCTACTAAAATATTTCTTTCAATACAACTAATCAATTATTCTCTCTCCGCGTTTTGATTTTCACCTCGCCAGCATAAATTTTCAATATTTATATCATCCCCCTCTGTTTGGTGGTCTCTCCCCTTTTTCCTATCAATTTCGTTACCTTTTTCCGATTGCGTATCATTTACTGGCGCCAAAGAATACTTCTGTCTATCATCTTCAATAGAACATTCCTTTCCCCCCTCGTTTCTAGCTAACTGTAATATTTCATAAACTGCCGGTGTTATAATACATGTCCCATATAATTTATCCGTAACAGCAAACAGTACGTCTACACTGTTGTTAAATATACAATTTGACTCTTCGGATTTTAAAGCTACCGGCAATGTCGCAAGATTAGCAATTATTCTTTCTCCAAAAGCCGATATTAACTGAATTTTTGAATTTTCATTATTTCTAAATGAATCTGGTAATTGGTTAGAGTTTATTACGGGTATTTCTGCAGCACTATCTATAATACATTTAACTTCTTTCCCTCTTAACCACAAATGTTCAAATTGAAGAGGTTGCGTACTTATTAGCTCTTTTCCAAAACAGAGTGTTTCAACCTTGGCAATTATTTTATCATCCTGCTTATTTTTTCCGACAAAAGAATCTTTTTTTGTTTGATTTTGCAAACTTCCAATTTTATCTCTTTCTCTATTATTCGAACAAACCGTAAATGCGTCGTCTGTTTACAAAGTCTACATTATTTTGACGCGTTTGATTTTCTATCGCTACGAAAAGTGAAATTATTTCTAACATGGGGTGGTGTATATTTTCCATTATTGCAATTTACAGTTCCGGATTCGTCATGATTGCGGGGTTTCACCGGTTTATCCTATAATTCCGAAAATGTTCTGCCCTTTGACGTAAACCAATTATCGCATACTTCCGCTATTTGTCGTGGTTTTAACCAATTATCTAATTGTTTTATCCTCACATAGCTTCGCGTCTCCGAATCTAGTGAACTTAATAATCTGTCGCTGACAATTAACTCATTAAGCGTGTCAAAATCATTTACTTTTCTCAGTTCACAATAGAAATCCCAATTGGCTCTGAGCGTACTCGCGAATTGCATATGATTCTCATTTCTCGATCGTTTTGCAAAAAGAAAGTTTTCGAGGCAAACCTTTGGTGTAGGTTGAAATTCTTTTAATATTAACGCCTTAACCTTTTGGTAATCTTTGATTTCTTCCGTGTTTGAGTACACTAACAAGTGCGCCGCCCGTTCTCCTACCAAATTAAGCAAAATCTCCACCTTTAATTCCTCTGCGATATTTTTAATTTCGAATGCTTTCTCTAGTGAAGTAAAAAATAAATTCCATGATTCAGGCCTGCTGGGGACTGCAATAGTCAAAGTTTTGACGCTTTTGATAAGTGCTTCTAACGAATTAGGCTTGGGTCCATCCCCCCCCCTGTATAAGAATTTTTATACTCGTTCTGGATTTTAGCCATTTCTATCTGAGCTTTAACTAATTCCAGCTTAGTTCTTTCGATTTCCAATAACGTATCTTGTTCCGACTTCGACGTTTCTTTGTCGAATTTCGCGACTTCTGCGTCACGCTTTTCTCTTTCTATGCGGTCTGACACCGTTGTATTTAAAAATTCTTTTATAAATTCATTATCTTTTGAATACTGATCGCTTTGCTCAATTAATGCTTTTAAATCAATTATCCGGTGCTCACTTTCTACTTTTATGCCCAATTCTGTGGCAACAACAACTAGGTCTTCTTTCCTTAGCCCTTTAATATTAAACATTTTACTTTTACTCTTAACGCTTATTTACTAATACTCTAAATATCTCTATAAATATCTATATTATCTCGTTTCAAATAAAGCTCATAATATTAAAATTAGCACATTGTTTTCAACATAAAATATTTCTCAATATGATTCTATTCAAGTTATTTTCTATTTAGACTTCAGGAATAGCATACAAAAACATGCAACTTACTTCAATCATAAATCCATTCACTGATTCTACGAACGAGAGCGGTTAATACACCTTTAAATATACCCTCTTTCCTTCGGGTTTCTACTCGTTCACACTTCTTTTAAATTCAAAGGCAAAATTTTATGAATACCTTTTTGAATAATTTTATGAATGTTACTCACAGTTCTTCTGCTTTCATCATACCACAGGAATGCAGCCATTTTCTCGATTAAACACAAGTTTATTTAACAGACGAAACATCACAAACATTGAAAAATACGCACATAGATATACATAAAGAGGAATATTTGTAGTAGCAGCAGCAGTTATAATAATCTTATAAGTTCTATCACCAACTATATTTTATTTCATAACATGCCCATCGCACGCATCGTCTTAACGCCTTGGCCTCCCGCCAAACTCTACTACCTTCTCCGTCACTCCGCAGCAGAAGAGAGAAAAGAAAAGGGTTTTCATAAACCTGACGTCAAGGCATGACACCTTAAATATGAAATGTTTACACTTATTATTTGTAAACATAAATTTTTAAAATGTATCTGATTTACACAAATTATCGCTAAAAAATGATAATAAACAGACCCTATTATGGAAATTTCTCCAAAGAGGCTACCTGTTATCTCGGGAGTAATCAGTCAGTAATCTGTCCTATATTATGAAGCAAAAATTCGTGCGGCCAAAACGATGATTTAATTAAAATGCTGGCAACAGTGTAGCTTCAACGGTACACTGTAAAAAATTTGGTGTAAAGTTCCTAAGAAAACCTGGGGCAGCTATTATGCCATAGGTTTTTTACAGGAATTTCACCAAAGAAATGTCAGGAAACTTACATTAGCCAATTACACACAAAACACATGGAACTTTACGCAGATCACCGATAATTTCTCTTTTACAATAATTCCGAAAAGTTACACAAAATTTCAAATTATACCTGAGAAAACTAAGGAATGTTACTCACAAAGCATATGGAACGCTTTACAGTTGATCAGTAAATTCCACTTTCTCAAGTATTTCGAAAAGTTATACAACATTGTGGAAGATGTTACACCAGATTTTTCGGATCAACAGAAATAATCCGAGAAAACCCAGGAATGTTACACAGTAAACGTCAGGAACATTACACAGCTTTTTTTACAGTGTATGGATTTTGAAAGAATTGAGTCAATAATATGACAAATCGAAATGAATAAAATATTAAATTTGGCATTGGATAAGATTATGGAACCGTTCTCGCATTCGCATGTATCTAGACGGACACCACTCACACGCACACGTCCACGCAGTTTTACGCACAAATTTACACACTCCTAGCTATAATAAAGGTTTTTCTATTAAGTCAATTTGGCAAATTCCCTTCTGTAATAAATTTCAAGTTAAAGTTAATTTGGGCGATTTGCCTTTAAAACTTCTCAAGGGCACTTTCTAATGACGTTTCTTTCGTATAAAATCTATTCTTCGTGAATTTGATGGGCAGTTAAAAATGATATTCTGTATTAAAAACTGTATTAAAGTTTTCAGTTTAAAACGATTTTTATATATTTATAATGTACAGGACAGTATGTGCTGTAACCCGGATAATCTGCTATGGCATACCTGGTTAAATATATCTGAACTATTTTTTCAGGAGATATGTGTGTGTAACATTAATAATTACTTGATCATCCCATCAAGATTATGTAGGTGATTCTGTTTTGTTTTGAAGAGGCGTTCCATTTTTCACTTAAAACGATTTTTTTTCATTTTTCCTTTTGAGAATATGTACTATATTTTTGAAAATATGTACGGAAATAAAAATGTAACGTAGATTATGTATATTTATTTTTAAAAGTAATTTATCATTATGACAGACTTCTCTTTTGTATTTGTCCACTAGAGAAAAATGAAACATTATCATCCTTCGCGCTTACTAAATGCACATTTAAAAGTCTTACATTAACTTTACTCAAGTATTTTTCATTGCTTTAGATATTTTGTAGTTTATACTAAATTTCATTTGTTTCGTGTTCCATTTAACATTGGGTTTATTTGTTTATACTGAAGTGAATAAAATAGCTAAAAACTTTTGAAATAAAATATATTTAGCATAAATTATTTTAAGTCTTTAATATTGCCTAATTATTCTGAAAAAATGTGTGGTCTTTATTTATATATAATAAATCATAATAATTTATAAAATTAGAATACTGTTGTTTTAATTTTATTAAATTGTACTATAATATATATTACACTTATAATACATATTTTTATATAATACTTAATACTTATAATGTGTTTAGTATATTTATAATGCTTAACATGTAATACTTATCATCTCTCGCCTCACTCAGATATATTTAATCGTCACAAACTACCACAGAAGTGAAATACATATTTTATGTTCGTCAAATTCTACATTTAGATAATATAAGTTAATTTCATTAAAAAAATGTAGATATCTATATTAATATTATAAAGTAGTAAAGATTGTTTGTTTGGTTGTTTGTAGGGGGTAATCTCTGGATCTACTGTAGCGATTTCAAAAGTGATGCTGGCAAATTGATGGTAAAAATCCCTGTTCCAACATAGGCTATATTTTATGTCGATGCAACTACCCCCAGGGGGGGGGTGGTGCAGGAGCGAAAATCGTTCTAAAATTTCGATTTTTTTAATACTGAAAGAGCTAGAAATTTGAAATTTGGCATCGTAGTTACTTATAAGATGTAAATGCTCTCTAAGAACAAATTCTAAAAAAATTCGAAATTTAAAACTGTGAGATGAGCGGAAAGCGTTCTAAAAACATTCTAAATTACAATTTTTGTGGAATCTCTGGAACTACAGAATCATTTTCAAAAGTGATGGTAACAGTCCCTGCTGTAACATAGGTTATATTTTATATCGGTGACACTACCACATGTGGGAGGAGGAGTGAAAAAGCAAAAAAACTTTCCAAATTTTCGAGTTTTTTCGCGACATTAGTATGGCTTAATTAGTAATTTCTGAATTATCTGTGGTAGTAAACTTTTCTCTAATGAAAATAGGCCAACGAATACCACTTGGCATTTTTCAAGAATTACGGGAGCAAAGCCGCAGGTTTTGCTAATATTTTAATAAAATTATCATTTTATACTTCAGCAAATATTATTTAAAAATATCTCTTACGCAAAACTTTTAAAGCTACCTGAAATATGAAGATAAACTAAAATTGAAAGAAAAACGCGTATAAATAGATAGTAAGTAACAAAATATTTATTCCAAAACGAATTTTTGATTTTCTTTAAAGATGAAAATTAAATTTTACCCTTTTCATCTTTATGCTTCGAAAAGCTTTTAGATCTGATTTATTAGAAATTTCTCTTTAATTTAGTAGTATTATTTCTAAAAACGCCAGTTCAGTATATTATGATTTTCATTAAAGTTGATATATAGGGTGTCTCAAAAATCTCCGTACAACTTTAAAAATATATTACAAAAAAAATAATAATAAACCTACAGCAAAAATAATTACAACTGTACATAGAGTAACTTAAAAATTTTTACCTACTTATTAAACTTCAACATAAGATCCTTTCGTAGCACGAAGAATATCAAGACGATATTCCAATTCAATCCACGGATGTTTTAGCATGCCAACATCAACAGTAGCTACTGGTGTTTGGATCTTTTGTTTCAATTCCATGAGACTATTACATTTTGTTCGGATTTCATCAAACAGTTGTAACTACTGTTGATGTTAGCATGCTGAAACGCACGTGGATGGTATTGGAATATCGACTTAATATTTTTCGTGCAACGAAAGTATCTCATGTATAAGCATACTAAGGTAGTAGAAAAAAACTTTTTAAGTTACTCTATGTACTGTTGTAATTATTTTTGCTGTAGGCCTATTATTTTTTTAAATAAATTTTTGAAGTTGTACGGAGACTTGTGGGACACCCTGCAGTATTGATCTCTCAAAAGCATTGAAATGTCTGAGATGCATTACATTCTTTGCTGACTTGTAAAATTATTTGACCATATTCCGTAAATATATATTATAAAGCTGCTGGAGATTATATTTTCTATTGTCCAGTCATCATTTTAGCTTAACATTCTGAACAGTTTGTTTAACTTCTAGGGCATTTAGAAGCCTCAATCTTGTTACGTTGATGGTGTTATTTGACATTGAAAGATAAAAAAAAGTAACTGGTAATCTCGATTTTGGAATTGTTCAAATAATTTAGAAACTGATGTCAGAGTTTGATAATTAAAGACATGGGCTGCAATGAAAAGGATTTGTAGAAGAAAAGTTTTAATTCAATAAAATATTTCGCGTTTTGTTCATGAAATGTGGATATTTAATTATGCGACATTTATATACGGTTCGTGCCTTAGGAGTTTTTCACCTTTTCTGATACCTTTATCTCTACACATTTTTCTCATACATGAATCATCACATTTAGCCACATTGGACTAGCTTGTTTAGTCTTTCAAAAATGAACTCTCATATGTTTGCATTAAACTAAGATTTTGTTATTTTAAAGTTTGAGTAATAAAATAAATCACAAAGATGTTTATACATTTTTTTTTAATATCCATTTTAAAAGACATTTTGAAAATGAAATTCATATATTTTTCAGAGTACACATCTAACGAGTGGGAGTCCTCAAAGAGAAATATCCATTTTTCCAAAAGAAACATACATATAAATTGAAGTGAAAATAGAAATCTAATATTATAAGACATATATACAGCTAGTATATTACAAATTTTTAGGTACACTGAATTTAAAAATACCGGGTGCGTCATAAATTCGTGCAAACTTTAAATATTCATAATAAAAGAAGTAATGCTAAGAAAAATTTTCGGTTTACGCGAGTATGATCAGAAGGATTTTGGATTTTTTTTCCAAAATGATTCCAAAAGTAACCGATAGAGTTCGCTCACACATCATACTGAGGCGTTTTATGCAAATCAGGCTCGCAATAAAACACCTGGCTGGAAATGGATTCGTCATTCGATCTCGGCATCATGCTATCGTTACCAGATCAGTCACTGCAGAACGGTAGATTACGCTTTGCGTGACTATGATGTTTGCTTTGCAGGAAAGACATGCGTTAACTGTTGTCACCTTCATGCAGGATGCTGCCCCGCCCCACTTTGCACGTGAAGTCAAGACGTTCCTGTTGGACACTTTCATTGAAGATCGAGTAATAAGTCGAGGTTGTAAGTTTGGCCCGCGCGATCTCCAGACTTGACCCCGGCAGATTTTTGGTTGTGCGGATGCTTAAAGTCTGGTGTATACCGGGGCCCCGAAGCCACTTTGATGGAACTGAAAGATGCCATTCGACGGACCGTCGGTGGCATCGATGCCGACATGCTACACTCAGCTGTAACAGGCGTATTGACGCGCCTCACTTGCCTAATACCAGGTGGTGGAGATCATGTTGAACATCTTTTACCTTAAAATAAATGCACAGTGTCATGTTATTGTGATTTGTTTCATTGTCTGTTTGTGTTTGCCTGATTAAAAAAAAACGCCTCAGTATGACGTGTGAGCGCCCTCTATCGGTTACTTTTGGAATCATTTTTTATTATACATGGAAAAAAAATCCAAAATCCTTCTGATCATACTCGCGCAAACCGAAAATTTTTCCGAGCATTACTTCTTTTATTATGAATTTTTAAAGTTTGCACGAATTTATGACGCACCCGGAGCACTTATAGCTAATAAAAAAGAAGTGCGATATTGAAAGCCTCTCCACACTTGAAATATCTAATTCGTTGCTAATGAGTATTTCAAAATATCAGACTCAAAAACACGATAAAAATTTTAGAACAGTTATAAGTTGAAGCATGCCGCATTTTCCAGATTTTACTTCTGGCAGATAAACCAAAATTTCAATGTTGTTACGTTGATGGTGTTGTTTGACATTGAAAGATAAAAAAAGGAACTGGTATTCTCGATTTTGGGATTGTTTAAATCATTTAGGAAGTGATGTCGGAGTTTGATAATTAAAGACATGGGCTGCAATTAGTGGCGTAGCCAGAGAGGGGGTAGAAATGCTCTGCATACCAGTAATAATATAATTTTTCCTTCGCACTAATTATCGCAGAAAGCTCTCCGATTAGACAAGTAAAAAAGAACCTTACGAAATTAGTGGTGTCCAAAGTATCTGGACACCCTCCCTGGCTACGCCTCTGGCTGCAATGAAAAGGATTTTTAGAGGAAAACATTTAATTAAATAAAATCTATCGCGCTTTGTTCATGATATGTGTATATTTATTTATTCTACATTTATGTACGCTTTATGCTTTGGAGTTTAGATATAACACCTTTTTCTCATATTTGACTCATCACATTTAGGTACATTGGCCTAGCTTGTTTAGTCTTTCAAAAATGAGCTCCTATATGTTTGCTTTATACTAAGATTTTGTTCTTTTAAATTTTGAGTATTGAAAAAAATCCCAAAGATGTTTATACATTTTTTTTCATATTAATTTTACAAGACATTTTGAAAATGAAATTCATATATTTCTCAGAGTACACATCTAACTCGTGGGAGTCCTCAAAGAGAAATATCCATTTTTCCAAAAGAAACATACATATAAATTTAAGTGAAAATAGAAATCTACTATTATCAGACATATATACAGCTAGCATATTAAAAATTTTTAGGTACACTGAATTTAAAAATACACTTATCCTCTTTAATAAAAAGCTATGCGTTGTTGACTACTGGGATTTTCGTTAATCGTTGCCACAGATTAATCTCGGAAAATGAAACATTTGAAATTACTGAAAAAATTAATTGCTTGAAAAGTATTTGTCAGAAAATTGTTAGACAAACTGCGTTAGAAAGGTGAAAATTTGTATTTTTCATGACATAAATTTCAAATTTAATGATTATGCCGTTTTTCATATATTGAATTTCAAAAATTACCCAATTTTACAAAGATAATGATAACGACAATGTGTCCTGGCGTATGTACACTGACTATAGCACGAGTTAAAAATTATAGTAGTCTTATTATTCTGTTAAAATATAAAAGTGAATTATGATGTCACGAGTGCATGATTTTTATTTAATTCTCGAAAAATAGCATATTTTAGTCCACCTCAGCGAGGCATAACAATTTCATTATATTTGAAGCATTGTAAATTGTAACTTCATTCAAGTCCAATTTGAATCCAACGAAAATGACTTTTCTCCATAGACACCGTAATGTAAACCCCATAGACATCATAATTTAACACAATTATTCATTTCTTTTTATGCTGACCTATTCCATAATAAAGTCTACAGAGAATTGGCCTAATTTGTCCTTAACAGCCCAAATTTTGTCTGACACATTAAAAATGTAATAACGCATTAGCGTTCGTATCGCTTTTAAAAATGCAGAAGGACATTCCAAGTAAAGATCCATAGGGTTTTAAAATACAGGGTCAAATTAAAAGTCAATATTTCACTTGATTAAAGGTGCGTTAAGAGAAATTGACCAGCGTAGCGGGCGTTGCTAGTAGGGAATAGAAAATATGTGTGATATTGAAAGCCTCTCCACACTTGAAAGATCTAATTCGTTGCTAATGGGTATATCAAAAACTCAGACTCCAAAACAAGATGAAAATTTTACAACAATTATAAGTTGAAACATGCCGCTTTTTCCCGATTTTACTTCTCGCAGATAAACCAAAAAATCAATGTTGTTATGGTGATGGTGTTATTTGACATTTAAAGATAAAAAAGGAACTGGTATTCTCGATTTTGGGATTTTTCAAATCATTTAGGAAGTGATGTCGGAGTTTGATAATTAAAGACATGGGTTGCAATCAGTGGCGTAGCCAGAGAGGGAGTAGAAATGCTCAGCATACCAGTAATAATGTAATTTTTCCTTCGCACTAATTATCGCAGAAAGCTCTCCGATTAGACAAGTAAAAAAGAACCTTACGAAATTAGTGGTGTCCAAAGTACCTGGACACCCTCCCTGGCTACGCCACTGGCTGCAATGAAAAGGATTTTTAGAAGAAAACTTTTAATTAAATAAAATCTATCGCGCTTTGTTCATGATATGTGGATATTTAATTATTCTCCATTTATGTACGCTTTGTGCCTAACACCTTTTTCTCATATTTCACTCATCACAAATAGGTACATTGGCCTAGCTTGTTTGTTTAGTCTTTCAAAAATGAACTTCTATATATTTGCATTATACTAAGATTTTGTTCTTTTAAATTTCGAGTATTGAAAAAAATCCCAAAGATGTTTATACAATTTTTTTCATATTAATTTTACAAGACATTTTGAAAATGAAATTCATATATTTTTCAGAGTACACATCTGACGCGTGGGAGTCCTCAAAGAGAAATATCCATTTTTCCAATAGAAACATACGCATAAACTGAAGTAAAAATAGAAATATACTATTTTAAGACATATATACAGCAAGCATATTACAAATTTTTATATACACCGAATTTAAAAATACCCTTTTATAGAATAAAATAATGTGTGATATTCCATGTTACGTTTTGGAAAGAAATTCTTAAATTAGTTTGTCATCTCAGTGTACATTTCAGTATTGCACATTTATCTCTCTCTTTTCTTTGCATACGAAAAAATAATTAAATACATATACGGTACGTAAATTAGGAGTTTTCATATTTTAATTTTAGAGTTTTTTCATATTTTCCCTAACTTGTCCTCCCTGATATAAAAAGGGAATTATTTCTTGTGCTTGATTCGCGTCAATGTGAGATATCTTAAAATATTCAATTTTATTTTTTAAATTGATGCAAATATGGAATAAAACCTTATTTATTTCATATAATTATATATATAATAAATGTTAATACATATATATTTTTTTAATCTTAAAGTAAAGAAATCAGAAAAAATATTTAATCATATCAGTGTGTAATTTTTCGCTATACTTTCGCCTAATTTAATTAACTGAAAAAAAATGGAAAATTGGTATAGATATAAATATTATGAAATAAAATATCATTAAGTATTAACTATTTCTGTAAATAAAGGAAATTAGATTAAAATACTATATTTTTTATGTGACATTTTACTAGAAAACTTTCGTTTTCCTTTGAATTTAATTATGAATTTCTGATTTACTTATTGATTTAGCAAAATCTCATTAACATCACTTATGTTTATCTGAAATAATGATGCTATGTATGAAGCCAAATAGGAATTCTCACAAATGTCAGTCTTTAAATAGCGAAAATGTTAATGTCAGCAATTACTCTTCAATGCCAAATTTATATTGAGAATAAATTCATCGGAATTCAAAAGTTACGCGGAGTAAATAAATTACAGTACTTGATGAATAATTCCTAAATAAATATGCATCTGAAAAGGTAAATTTAAAGTTTTTTGTCGCTAGTTTCAAGATAGGGCCAAAGGTTTATATTTGTTAGCTCTCTTTATGTTTAGATGAATTAATGATGAAATTTCGTTAAGTGTGCTCGAGGCTAAGAGGGGCCACTTAAAATTTTCATTTATTACATAGCGTGCTTTAGTGTCTATATAGTACCTCATCAATATTCTACAGATATTAAAAATAAATGCACTTAGTTGAAAAGATATGCATACGATTTAATAACTGTATCACTTGACGAAGAGGATTCCTGAATTACAGCATACAGGATTATTCATATATATCATCTTAAGGATTATTAAAATTTTGATATATAATATGTATGTGACAATGTAAATGTGTATCCCCGCAGCCTAAAATTTTGTCTAATTGTTCCGATTTATGTATATAAAGGAATTTATATTTTTCTTTATGTAATAGAAACTACTGATTTTATCAACAGGAATAGAATACAGAAATTTCAAACTAAGTACTAATGAAGCAAAAAATAGAACATATTTACAAATGAAGTATAATGTAAAAAATAAAAAAATTCAAAATGATTACAAAGACATGCAAAAAGTTTCTGAATTTTACACATCAACATTGCGGTTTTTTTCATTTATTTTAAATATGTATTTCGAAATAACTTTATAAGTTTGAAAAATTCATCTGACGTTTGAAGGTTCACATAAATTCTAAAATGGTTTTTGTATGAGAGAAAATATGCGAAAACAATTTCCAAATAAATGAAATAACATAATCTTATTGCAACTAGTTTGTTTATTGTTATATACATGTATATATAGATATATAAAGTAGCTGCCGAAATTGTGAAACATCTTTTGAAAAAGGGTATTTTTAAAGTTTAATGGTTCATAACAACACTTCTTTTCCGTTAAAAGCTACTATAAAATTATATATCAATAGAACGATAATTTAATCAAGAAAATAATGGAACAAATTTCATGAATGAATATTTACTAGAACCGCAGTTATAAAGAAGACAATTGAAACGTATAAAAAATATGAGATATACAAAAATTATCACAATATCACTTAGATGAGTAACCTATTATCTAGATAACGGCTTTACCACGCAGTTCCATGGAATGAACCAAGTCTTTTTGTTTCAAAGCTATTTTAATGTTATACCAAAATTAACTTGTTGTTTTTATTAATTAGATTCCATTGCTTGGTGACTTCTGTTCAACAAGTTCTAAAGTTGGCTCATGAGATTTTCAATTGGGTTAAGGTCTGGGTTATTCCCGGCACATTCAACACTGTAATATGATTTTTTTTAAACCACATTTTGCAGACATGAGCAAGATACCATGGAGCTGAATTCTATTGAAATAAAAGGCTCATCAGAACAACTAACACAGTTCGATTGATTCATTGTCCAGTTGACATGTGTTTTAGTGTAGTTTAATTATTTTGATTCTTTTTTTAATTGATAAAAATGGCTTTTTTCGTAAAATTCTGGCTTGTAAACAAAATTCTTGCTATCTACGACGAAAAGTCATTGCATTCAACATCACATTGGCTTACAACGTTGCATTACACCATTATATTGCAACATTACATTACAATATTATATTAAATTACTTGAGAAGAAAAATTGGCAGTAGTAGGGACTGCAGGCGTGACTTGATATGGCTGCAGTTTCTGAAATTTACTATATGAAGCGACTGCTTTAAAGTATATTTTATAGAACTGGTAATGGTGGATGTTACAGTTAAGTGAATAAAGCCGCTCATTTGAATTTTCTTTTGGCTACCCTTGGAATACTGGAAGAAGAATAAATGAAACTTTTTACAAGTTACTAGTTCATGGACGGACGCCGTAGTTTGATTATACAGAAGGCATTTTTTATAGTGCTTACATTCCGGGTACGGTTAGAGACGAGCTAATATGCATTTTACTTAAAAAATAGAATTGGTTACTTAAAAATTATTGAATATATTTAAGTTATAACAGAATTATCTGTATTGTTATATTTTGGTTCAATTAGTTTAATTTGGAATGTTATATTTTATTGAAATAGTTTTTGTTTATATTGATAAGAATTTATTTCATATAGTATTATTTTGTGTTTAATTTAAGATTGGCTCGCTTTACGAAATCTGCTGAAGTTTTACTTACGGTTGATTACTGCTGATGATTTTTTTTTAAAGAGGGGGAGGGGTTTTAAATTGCCTTTCCACCCATTGAACGTTAAAGACAGGTCAGACGGCTTTTAAACATTCAATTGTTGTTTTTGTGTTTTTAATATATTCTGTTTTTATTATTGTTCAAACAATTTGCATAGTTTATTTTTATACACCTTATCTTAAGTCTAAGAACGTTTAAGCGAACAGATTGCATTTAACACATTGATTGAGATTTATATTGTATTGCACATTCTAAAGGCTGCTTTTTTGCCCCTATATTTGCAATAAGTGTCACATATATATAATGAATATATATATATATAATGAATATATATATATATATATATATATATATATATATATATATATATATATATAATGAATATATATATATATATATATATATATATATATATATATATAATGAATATATATATATATATATATATATTTAATGTATTGAATGAGTACAATCGGAAGAATCTAGTGAGATATTATAATTTCTGTTTTTACATGTGTAATGAAAATCGAAATGAAATATTTTCGTATTAAACTTTGTTCATTTATGTTCTTCTTCATAACGTATGTTTAAAATGTTAAGAGGCGGTACTACACACTCTCAGAAAACGTATAACAAATAATTATTAAAAATTCAAAATTATTATAATTATTATTACTATTATTAGTTACGTAATTGAATATAAAAATAATAAAAGAATAATCTCTCTTATATTTAGGGATAGTTAGAGACTGAGGACAGATTAGAAATAAAGTGCTATCATACCATGGAACACTTAATGGGCATCGTGGGAATAATTTCTCATGAAATTTCTTAAAATAATGTCACTGCAATAGAACTTTTTTGGTCAAGTAATTAATTTCCCAGTAAGTATAGTTTAATTCAAGAGATAAAGACTGGGCCAAAAAAATATTATTATTAACCGGATTCTGCAAAATGTTATTAGAATAACAATATTATAGTACAAAATTGAAAATATGTTTTAAATATCACTATTAAAATAATTTATAATTAAGTCCAAACACGTTAACTGCAGTAAATATGTTCGAGTATAATATTTAAAGTTGGTGTAGGAAATATACATAACAAAACTCATATATTCAGTTAGTAAAAATAAAAGTATATTGAATTCACTGTAATATTGCGGTAATGCTTATAAAGCCTACGTAGGTGAAAGTTGACATTATCATTCTACTGTTTTAAAGGTACATATCTCAGAATTCGGTATAAAACTTATATTATGTATTTACATGTTCTTCACAGCAGAATTGCGAGATATTTCATATTTTCACAAATATAGCATTTTGAAAATGATATAAGGTGCAGAAGACACTTTATTATCTATCACACATTAAACTAATATTATGACGCGTAACTAATGTGCTCAGATAAATGGTAAGATATATTCAAAATTGAGAGGTACTTTATAATGTATTTAATATGTCTTGAGGTCATGATGTATTAAAAGTACTTAAATTCGACACATATTTCACTTCTTCGTAATACCGTACTTCAATGAGAGCCCAATAATTCAGTCTACTGTATTTATTGTTTTGTAATTTTCATCGATATACGAGACACGATAGCTAAAAAAATATAATAATAATTATCTCTTAAAATTAAATTTTATTAGTTAAAAAATAAATGCAAAAATATTTATTTTTCCTAAAATATAACATTTTTAAAAATTATCTAAAAATATCCCAACTTGCAAATTTTAAAATACTAATCATATATTAATATTTTTCAAAAATAAAATGCTAATCATATTTTAATATTCGTTACAAAATGTTTAATGTTGATTCTTTTTTAATGTTCCTTCAAAAGTTTAAAATGCATATCATATAGTAAAACTAGAAAACGTATGCTTTATGTTCCATACTGGGACTATAAACGCAATCTACAAGTTTTGTTTAATTTCATCAAATACTAATAAAAAAGTAGGAATATTGTAACGCACACTTATACTATTGATGTGCCTTCATTGTTTTCCACGCATTTTTATTCGTAGTTTCAGATGTCAGTAACGGAAAGGAAATAAAATAGGAGTGTTTGAGTTCTACATATCTCAAATCAATAAAATTTTAAATAATTAGAAAATAAATTAGATTTTTCATGAATCCACAGGAAAATCAGTACATGTGAATATGTGCAAGTTTTCGAAATAGAGAGATTTGATTAAGAAAAGTGGTTCAAAATACAGATTATGATGTTTTTCTCTGAAACCGAAAACTCAATTGCAAAAAGTAATCAAATCAAGTATAACTTTTACATATCGCACTTGTTTGGAACGGTGGTGTATACATAACAAAATCTGAAAAATAATATTTTATGTGGCCCCGTCGTCAACTGAATATAATAAAGCACAAACAGTGTTGATTCCAGTACGAACCCATCAGTGAATAAAAATTCATATTTACTTTAACTTGGCATATATATATATAACATAATTTATTTTAACTTGGAGGTTTTATTGGAGTTGTATTATAACTTTATGGATACCTTTTTTTTCATTACAATTAAATAGAAAATACATTTTTATTTGTATTCATGGTGGTTAAGCATAAAAGTACATGTGAAAAGTTTGCGCCGGTGAAAAGGGCGTTATACGCAACTTGAAATGCAGTTTTACATTGATAAAACAAAAAATATATATATAATTGTGCCAAAATGACGTAATTTTTACTGATTTTTCAATTGTTAATTATAAAGATTAGAATTGGATCTTTTATTGATCTTGATTGTATACCTTGATTACATGTTAGCGATTGCTTTTTAAAAAACTAAATCATACGTAAATTGAATTATTTTTTAAATGAAGAATTCAGAAAAGCAGATGATTTTAGGAAAATTAAAATTATTAAGAGTAGTGTTTTGGTAGAAAAAAAAATTGAAACTTTTACGGAACATTAACACGTTTGCACTTAAAAAAATATAAATAGATCACCGTTTGTCTCCAGCTAATATACCATAACAAAATCTGGCGGGTCCCTACTGGCGCAACGACCTATGAGGTCGATACCTGGTAAAGTGGTTTGGGGTCCGCATTGGGGAGCGAACCTTGGCCGATCACAGCGCCGAAGCGAGACAAAGCTTCTGGTGCGTTAAAAGTCCTTCAGAGACTTGGGCGCGATGGTCGGAATCGTGTCGCCGTGTTCCCTCGTGGGCGTCGGGCGGCGCATGTTAGTTTTTATACCATAACAAAATTAAGACGACATGATAAAACACAAATTAGAACTATATCTATATACTATACTATACTATATTATTTTACTAATTAAGAAAGATCGGTGATTTCTCCTCTGTTCTGTCATTTTATTTACATAAGATTAAAAATTTGTTGTTAAATCTCCAAAGGATCTGAACTTAACGTTTCAGGAAAGTTTTTCTTATTGTCGATGAACAGTATTCAAACATGTTTATAGTTCTTAGAGTACAAATCAGGCAGTAAATATTATTTGTACTGATAATGCATTAAATATATATCAATATGTATCAATATTTTATTTTGCTAATCAAGATATATCTGCAATTTCTCCTGCTTTGCCACCTTATTTACAACAGATTAAAAAGTTTTTGTTAAAATCTCAGAGTCCCATGCATTAATCAGTACCCTGAACGTAACGTTTCATGTTTGTTTTCCATATTTTCGAGGAATAGTATATGCATATTTTTAACAATTATTTCAAATTTTAAGTGAAATCCACGATTTCTGCCTACCGTCCTAGAACGGACATTTACACTCGTGTAAAACATATTTAAAATTTTTATCTTCATGCTCTTAAAATGTGTTTAATTTCTCTTGATGCGATGTCATGTCATGAGATGTCATTTAAAAAAAGGTAAAGTATTAAACGTTCCATTCTACTAAGACCAAAAATCACTGAGTTATGATTCTATGAATTTTCTGAATAGTTAGAGCTCCCTAGAACTGAAAACACACAGGCGATTTCTTTTTCTAGATAGATAACCATTTTCAGAAAATTCAAAGTATCATAACCTGATAAGATTTGGTCGTAGCAGAATACCATTTTTACTATTTTACTTCTTAATACACGAAGAAAAAGTTTATAAGTATTACTTATAGGACTGATGGACAGTACAAAATATGTAGTTTTGAATGTTAATATGTATGAAACCACTTGTAAAACAAATTTCATATCTAAAATTTATACCTCATTTTTGCAATAGGTAGTACGTCGTCATCAGCATTTTAAAAGTATAATGTCCCATCTATTTTCAATCACTAGTATATACACTATCTCCTACAAATAATTGGACATTCCTGGAAGCTATGATATAGTATGAGTTTCTGACACACGTCACGGTCGGTCACCGACATTAAATAGCCTGTTAGAAGCAACAACGCAAGCAGTCGCTGCAAGATGCCATGCAGTTCGGAGCTCATGAAGATCGATAAAGGTGTATTCGTCGAGTATCACAAAAATGGCCTATCCATATGTGTCATATTCAACGAGTCGCAGTAACTAATATCTACAGTGGATTACGTGATTGACAAGTGGAAAAGGAGCGGTGCCGCTCGGAATGTTGCTCCAACCCGGCATACCCACAAAACAAGTTGCAGATGAACGGGTGGTGATCAGAGAAATTAGGAAGAACCGCACCAAACGGAAGTAGTACAACAGCGAGGAGTTTTAACAGGCATCCGGCAGTGTCGTTTCGATGAATACCTTCCGTAAGGAATTTGCTTGGTTATCATCGACGTGCTGCCGCCCACAAGCCGATGATAACCAAGGCCAATGGCACTGCTTGGCCAACGTGGTGCAAAGAACAGTGGACCATGGAAAAGCGGAAAAGGGTTCTCTATAGTGAAGAATCAAGGTTCACCTTGTATCGTTAGGATGGGAGGGTATGGGTTTGGTGTCTGCCTGGAGAACGTATCCTGCCACAGTGTCTAGTGCCAACTATGAAGTTCGGTGGAGGTAGAGTTATTCTGTGGGTGTGTTTCTCCTGGTATGGCGTGGGACACGTGGTCACAATTCCTGTTAGACTCAACGCCGAGAACGTCTGAACCATTTTGTATAACCATGGGCTTCCTACGTTGTGGCAGTTTTTCGGGATGGACTCATGTTACTTTCAAAATGACAGTGAGATCTGCCATGCTATGAGGGCCACCATGGCTTGGTATGGTTGCAATGGGGTCAGCGACTGGTCTGGCCTGCGCAGAGCCTGGAACGTAACCCTTTCGAGCACCTTTGGGACGAGGTGGAGCGTCGAATGAAGGGGTGCCTCCACAGTCCAACAAGGGTGACAGAAATTATCTGTCTTCTCCAAGCCGAGTGGAAGAAAATACCACTCGCCGTCGTACAAAGACTGGTTGAGATTGTGACCCGGAGATTCGCAGCTGTAATCGCCACTTATGAAGGCTCCACCAACTTGTAAAGGTGGAAGAACTTCGTTTTCTTTTGCTATCACTGGTGTTCAATTACTTGTTGATAGCTAGTGTATATCACGTAACGTGGAATGTAACAACGAGTATTTGAAATTATTATTTTTAAATTTGGATTCCTTCTTTTGATTTCTAAAATGTCAGTGATTATTTAAGTTTAGACTACCTAGAAGTACTTATGCACTATAGTTAACCTTTAAAGACACGGGTGGTGTACTGAGTGCGCCACTAGGTGAAAAAACAGTTGTGAATTCTAAAATAATTACGTGATTAACATTTGCACTTCATTTACCCTATTCCCAAAATCCCTTCAGTCATCAACTTATGTTTAATATTAAAGTTCCCGATTTTTCTGCTCTTTTTCGATATTTATGTTAGTAAATTAGCACTGGTGTATGGAATATGCCACACGTGTATTTGTGTAGTATATGTTATGTTCTTTATTAATAATTTTTTTTATAAATGAGATGTCTATTATTTTTATACTATTACTAGACGTTAGAGACTACTCTTCTTTAGCATCAGAAGTTGATATTTAGTCTTAGAAGTCATTATCGCATGGAGTACCCGTGAATTTATGTTACTACAAACCGATCGTGTTATATTAATTATTATTAAATTCCATTGAAAATAAATTTCTAATGTATGATTCATATTTTATTTTAAAAAAAGATTGGCTTGATATATTTGCATTTAATATGCTTCTGTAATCAATATGATATGAAAAACAAAATAATAATATAAAATATTGATAATTTAGATTGATAATATATTGTTAACAGATGCTGTTTTCCGACAGTTGTTTGAATTTTGTATGCAATGTCCTTCGGGTTACACAAAAGAATCAACAATCCTGCATTTCTTTCACATCTTAAAGCCATTTCATCACAAATGATGTTAATGAGAGTAATGAGGCACTGATTATTTTTTACTTTTTTTTAAATGTTAAGTGATAATATATTAATTGAAATTCTACAAATAATATTCATTTCAATGTATTTGGTACTTAAAGAACATTAATATAAATTGCGATCCTACATCTTTAATTACGTACCGTAATGCAATATCCTGTAACATGATAATTGCATTTTCAAATCTTGTTCGATGTCTAAACAATTAACATGAGTATGGGATCACATATTAATTATATCGATATTAATTGTATTCACGTACAAAGGGATGCCATCCTTTAGATAATTAGAGTGTATGTTGACAATAATTACCCTTAATGGTTTATTACTAGGTATATCATTCTGTATTAAACTGTTTACCGCCATCAATATTAGCCTAATCAATCCATGTATATAGAGTAAATGTATGCTAACAAAAAACTTGTTGACTTGTAATTATTACAGGAACTTAATACTTTTTTTTTAAAGTAGCAAAACACACTGGTCGAGTAAATTTAAAACCAAGTGGGTAAGTGGCTTTTTGTTTAATATACCTTTTCGAAACACTTTATCCTTTCTTTAATAAATCCAAATAAATTTCATTTTCCAAAAAAAAAAAAAAAAAAAAAAAAAAAAAAATCTTGTTTTTTATAAAATAAAAATTTACCGGTCTATTTTTCTCGCTTCATGTAACTTTTCTGTTTTTCTGTTTTATACTGGCCTTCTGGTTCCACATTAGTTCAGGGTTGCCATTCTACTACCATTCTCTTAATTCAGATTACTTGATTTTTGCCACTGTTTTGAAATAGTAATATTCCTCTTATTTCGCCTAATTTTATCTGTTTCAAAACAAGGCGAATATGACCGTTAGTGTTATTTGTGCTTACATTTGTATAAATTTATTTATCGTTAAATGCTTACCATTTCAATAAATTGAAATGTTCATTACTTCATACTTTATCTGTTAGTGTGTTCTAGTACTAGACGTATATGTATAGGCCTTTTTAACACTTTCCAACCTAGTTGAAAAGTGTTTATTCGGTTTGTCTGCCGTATGGCCGTCTGTCCGTGCTCTAATTCCCGTAAATATGCTCGGATTGCCCTGCAATTTTTATATGTTATTGTCATTATCTATAGCATGTTTCCTATTTCAACTGAAGTGTGTAGCACTTTTTGTTTTTTTACAGGGACACACAAAATAATTACGTTACATTACGTCTATGGAGAAAAATCGTTTGCGGTTTAATTAAATAATGTTTCACTATTTTAAACACGTTGAAATTTATATATATCACTAAGGTGATTTACAAGAGGCTTACTACAGAATATTGTGTATAGCAGTCATCGTTCATTTACAGGGACACACAAAAGAATTCTCTACTGTCTGTTAACAATAATTCCTGGAAGTGCGTTTTAAGTTGTTGAACGGGATTTTAAATTTGACTCACTTTTTGTCTATTACTTGGTGTGTATAAATTATGTAGATCATATACAGGGCAGCACAAAAGCTCGCAAACACATTTTCGTTTATTGACAGAAACTCCAGAAGGAGAATTTTAAACTGTGCTACTCGTTTCCTAACTAAATTGAGATTTAGCATCCTATGTATAGTATATATACAAATCTATAGATCGTATACAGGGCTGAATAAAATTATTCGGATATTTTTCCGAATATTGTATATGTTGGAAATATATGTTGGAAATTCCTGAAATTACGTTTTTAAATATGTTATACGTTTTCCAAATTGTTTACTTAGATGTTATCTTTCAGCTTATTATACGGTAATGATTTGTAAAATCATTTTAAAAGCGTTGGAAAGTGTTACATAATTATGCTTGATGCATGATTTTTCGTTCTTGTTTGAAGTTGAATTTGATTTTTGTACTAAACCTCCAAGTAGATTGCAACATATTAAAATATGTTTCAATAATTATGATAAAAAATTATCTATCTATTTTGTTAAAAAATGATAAAAAAAATTGTGAAGTATATCTGGAATTTTTTTCCGAATATTTGAATTCATCTTGAGGCAAATTAAAAATACCTTGTAATAAAAATACATTTTCTTATTTTTAAGACTAGGGGGGTTCGGCCGCCCTGCTTGCTACGCTCACCAACCCCCCGCGTAATCGCGCCCTAGCCAACCACAGACGTAATCGTTTCGCGTTTCCATTCTGGATCGCCTCGCAATCCTTTATTTTCTATGCATTCAATATTTAGATTCCACTTCGTAAATGTTGTTGTAATTTAAATGAAACCTAAATTTATTATAAAAATCAGCATTATAAATCACTAAACAAATCCAGCCTATCACCTCCATCTATAATCGGGAAAATCCCTTGCTCGTTTAATATATATGAATTTGGAGACAATCATTTGGTCGACAGGATAACTAACAAGTACCAATTGTATATAAAGTGTTACGAATATTGTAAATAGTTAGTGTTTGTGCTTAAAAATAATGTAAATAGTTCAATTAAGCTCTATTCATAAGCTACTATTAATTTTTGTTGCATTGCAATATCTCAATTTGTTGATTTTTTGCAAGCTAGTAAACGCTATTGGATTTCAATGGGAGTCTAAGGAAATTTTGCAAAATACTGCAAATAGCGTCAAGTTGGCGCCACTTTTGGCAGTCAAATTTGGCGATATATCGCCAAGCTGGCGCCAAACTTGGCGACAGACCCGGGTCCCTTCCCCTTGGTAACCCCCCTAATTGCTCCCATCCTATCTAAATTCTCTACTTTCATACGTCAGAAAGCTCTGACAAATCAGATACGTTTTGCGGTATCTACGCAGATTTTTATTGGTCCATTTCCAAACCATTACTTTTTTTTATATATAGAAGGATTATACCGCTTCTAGTTTCATCCAAAAAAATTATAAAAATCCATTATAAATAAAAAATCACATTAATTCTATTAATCTTTTATTATTATTATTATTTCTGAATTTCGTCTTTATTATTATTTCAATGCAACCATTTTGTGTTTAGGTGTGTTCGTAATTATATAAATTAACTAGCTTACCCGCCCGGCGTTGCCCGTGCCAACAACCTTAAATGAACCTGAAATCAGTGTTGAACATTTTTTTTTATTTTTAAACAAATCTAATGTTGGGGGCCCCACTACCTTAGACAGCAAACACTGGGCTTGCCATACACACTCCCATATATTACCGTAAGTCGAGTCGAAAGAGCCATACCCCTTCATGATCCACCCCATAGAACCAGAGATAGAAAAGCGCCCCTGGTGGTGAAAATCGAAAAGCTCTATCTATGTAGAGTCGAATGAGCCATACCCCGTCGTGATCCAGCCCATAGAACCAGATATAGGAAAGTACCCCTGGTGGTGAAAATCCGAACTAAAATCAGTCAGCTCTATCGATGTCAAGTGGAAAGAGCCATACCCCATTGTGATCCAGCCCATACAAAACAGAGATAGGAAAGCACACTTTGGTGGTAAAATTCAGAACTAAAATAGGTAAGCTCTATTGATGTTGTGTCGAATGAGCCAAACCGTGTCGTGATGTGACCCATAGAACCCGAGTTAGTTGCAAAATCCTTTAGTTACACCTTCCACCGCCAGGGGGCACAATATGTTCTATACGAACATAACTGAAATCATTAAGGTTTTCGATGTCGAGTCAAATGAGGCATACCACGTCATAATCCAGCCCATAGAACCAAAGATACGAAAGCGCCCCCTGTGGTGAAAATCCGAACTAAAATCAGTAACCTCTATTGATGTCGAGTGGAAAAAGCCATACCCCGTCGTGATCCAGCCCATAGAAACAGAGATAGCAAAGCACCCCCTGGTGGTGAGAGGAAGTTGATCTAGAATAAATGCGATATTTAATAAAAAGTCGTTCCCCCCCACCCCCTTTATCTCGCCATTTTCGCTAATTATTACACATATACAAATGTTTCTTAATTACATCTAATGTCCCGATCTGATAATGGGGTTTCCCTATCTACCTATCCTAATCCGCTTTTCCCTATGATAATAGAAAAAAGCATATTTTATCAAAGAATCGCTGGCAAACGCGAATTTCGTCAAAGGTTCGCAAGAAAAACACGAATTTCAAAAAATAATCGCTGAAAAAACATGAACTTTGTAAAAGGATCGCTAAAAAAAACATGAATCTCGTCAAATGGCAGCAGAGAAAACACGAATATTGTCAAACGATCATTAAAAAAGCAAATTTCATCAAAGGATCACGGAAAAATGCGAATTTCATCAAAGGATCGCGGGGAAAACGCAAATTTCGCCAAAGGATCACAGGAAAAATGTGAATTTCGTCATAGGATCGCTGAAAAAAACACGAATTACGTCGTAGGATCACTGAAAAAAAAAGGAATCTCGACAAAAGTATGTGGAAAAAACACGAATTTCGTTAAAGGATCACAAAAAAGCAAATTTCGTCAAATGATTGCAGGAAAAACTTGAATTTAATCAAAGGATCGCAGAAAAAGTCCGAAATTCGTCAAAGGATTGTGGAAAAAATGCTGATTTTGTGAAAGGTTCGCGGAAAAAATGCAACTGTCTTTATTAAAAACAGCACACACACAAACATCCCATTCCTGCTAATTATTACAAATACACAAATGTTTCTTAATTACATCTAATGTTCCGATCCGATATCAGGGTTTCCCTATCTACCTATCCTAATCCGCTTTTCCCTATCATAATAGAAAAAGCATATTTTATCAAAGAATCGCTGGCAAACGCGAATTTTGTCAAAGGTTCGCGAAAAAAACACGAATTTCATCAAATAATCGCTGAAAAAACACAAATTTTGTCAAAGGATCGCAAAAAAACCATGAATCTCGTCAAAACTCAGCAGAGAAAACACGAATATTGTGAAAGCATTATTAAAAAAGCAAATTTCATCAAAGGATCACGGAAGAATGCGAATGTCATCAAAGGATTGCGGGAAAGACGCAGATTTCACCCAAGGATCACAGGAAAAACGTGAATTTCGTCAAAGGATCGCTGAAAAAGCACTAATTACGTTGTAGGATCACTGAAAAAACATGAATCTCGACAAAAGGATATAGCCCAGTACATTTATACCAAAAAGGGGGTCGATAGCTAAGAAATTCATAATGAGTTAAAATTTCCAGGATTAGCTCCTGGATATGTATAGCATGGATCCTGGAAAGTCTCAAAAAATTTGATGTCGGCTTCCATCCAAAATGGCGGATCAACTGTGGTCGCCAAATAATTGCGCCTTGTTGGATGTTTTTCTTTATATTTACGTCAAAAGTGAATATTTTTCGCTTCTAAGGAAACAATGCAGTCAGCAAGTATGCTAATTTGAATATGAGCTTAAGTTTATAAAATAAAGAAATTATAAATGTACGGTATACGATTTATTTAAACTGAAATTATATAAAAAAAAAATCGTTTTTTCCTTTGGACTTTTCACCTACATTTTCACACACAGGCATTTTTTCAACAAAAAATGTAGATAAGAATAAAAATAAAAGGTAGTGAACAAAGAAATTTCCTACGCATGCGCTCCATACAGACATGGGAGGGGGTTGAAGAGGAAAGGGAGTTTGCCGACGCCGGCTCTGCTAATAAGAATAAAAGGTAGTGAATGAAGGAATTTCCTACGCATGCGCTACATACAGACATGGGAGGGGGTTGGGGAGGAATGTGAGCTTGCTGACGCCGGACCTGCTCACAGTTTATTGTTTAGGCCAAAGGCTTGACTCTGTGAGTGGTCATTTTCGCTTCTGTTTTTGCTCCGTTTAGCTTTTTATGTCCAAATATAGTTCAAATGGATTGTGATCCGTTGTGTGTGATTTGTGGTAAAGCACTGAATGTTGGTAAAACAGTTACAGTGACAAGGGGCCTTCCAACCCTTTTCAATACTAGTAAAGAACGACAGTATGGATTACACGAATTTTTTTCGAATGTCAACAGTTTAACTGTACATTCAGAGTGCAGAAAATATTACACCTTGCCATCTTTGATCGCTAAGGAAATTTCACAACGAGACCATGCTACAGTTTGTGAGAGACCTACAAAGAGAACTAAAGACACGGGTTTCAATTTTAAATCCCACTGTTTGTTTTGCGGTGAAGAGGCTTCAGTTAAAGTAGAAACAAAAAAAGCAAATAAATACAGAAAAGTTGTTCATCACATAGAGACTTTGGAGTCTTTAAACAGTTTAAAAGAGAAAGCTGAAGAGCGTAAAGACGATAAAGGTAAAACAGTTTTGAGAAGAATTAGCTGTGTCATTGACTTAGTTGCAGCTGAAGGCAGGTATCATGAAAACTGTTATGCATCTTTTTTGACAAATCCTGTTACTGATAAAACTGTTGGGAGGCCAGTAAACATAAGGATGAGGTCTGCTTTTGATAAACTTTGTGAATTCATAGATGAGGTAGATGAATGCCAATATTCAGGCCAAGAGCTGTTCTCGAAACTTTAAGAATTAACTGCTGAGGAAGAGGGAATTTATAGCAGCCAACAAATCAAAGATCTTCTGAAAAAAAAGTATGGTGAACGTGTTAACGTTGTCAACCAACGTGAGGGTTTTGGGAAGGATGTAGTCTTCACATTCAAGGATGGGTCAAAAAAACTTCTCTATGACGCATGGTACGAAAAGAGGGAACAGAACGAGTTTAAGGAAAGAATGAGGATTATTATGATGGCAGCCAAAATTATTAGAGAGGACATCCAGACTCAGGTGTATGACAACCAAACATATCCTCATCCTGAGAACATGTTGGATGATTTATGCTTTTCTGTTCCAGAGACTCTAAAATTATTAATTGATAATATAACTAAATCTAAAACAATGAGTCACAAAGTACAGAGAAAACGAATCATGGTCTGTCATTCAATTATTTCAATGACAAGGCCAAAAACTTTTGTATCTCCTTTCCTTCTTGCATGTGGAGTCTACTGCCTGCGCCATTTTGCTTCCCGACAACTTATAGACATTCTGCACAATTTGGGAATATCTGCTAGTTATAATGAGGTTCGGCGATTTGAGTTGGCGATTTGAGTTTTCTTGCATGAATGCTGTCCCTCCACAGACCGTGTCTCATTTCACACAATGGGTATTTGATAATGCTGATTTCAATATCAGGACCTTAGATGGGCACAATACCTTCCATTGTATGGGCGGTATTAGAATAAGTACACCACCAGAACAGTTAGTTTCTGATACCAGATTACCAAGACTGAAAAATCCTTCAGCAGAAACTATAGCTGTACTAGGAAAAACGGACATTCTAACCTGCCCCCCAAAAAGCAGTAATGGTCTTTCTCATGTGGTAGTGAAATCGATTCTAATCAACCAACAGAATGTCACAAATCTAGAAATGGCCAAGTTCTCCAATAGGTTGTGGTTGTGCTTACATATTGTTAAAAATACACCAGAGCCTATGTGGAATGTGTTTATGAATGCTATTTTCAAGAATATTAGCACCACGCAATACGACACTAGTAGTATTGTTCCTGTTCCGTTTTTCAGCCATCCTGCCTCTGACATAAATACAATATATTCAACTCTGGTTTATGCAGCAGAAGAATGTAAAAAGCTGGGACAAAACACATGTATAGTGACTTATGATCAATCCCTGTTTTGGAAAGCTATGCAAATCGTTACGGCAGCAGAAACGGGAGCTGCTCTGGCAAATGTTGTCGTGCGGCTTGGTGGGTTCCATCTTCTCATGTCTTACCTAGGTACTATTGGATACCTAATGGCAGGCAGTGGAATCGAGGAGCTGTGGGAATTGTTGTATTCGAAGCAAACGATTGAGAAAATGATGAATGGGCATGCTTATTCGAGAGTCTTAAGAGCACATTTTCTCACATACGTAACTCTGTATGAGAAACTTCTTCAACACTCTCTGCACGAGTTAGATGACAATACCAAAAGCAAAATTCGAGATATTATTCATGAACTTATGGTGACAAATGGAAGCCGTATTGAAGATCTTCAAGACAACAACTGCATTAAACAATTGATCAACTCTATTGAAACAGCTGCAGAAAGCAGAGACTTTTCTAGAACTGGCAAGCTGTGGTTACAGTACATGGAACAGATTACACTTATTCTTTTCTATATTCAAGCAGATCGAGTTGGGAACTGGGAATTACATTTGTATAGCATTAAATCCATGATGCCTTACTTTCATGCAGCAGGGCACATTTTTTATGCCAAATGTTCCCATTTATATATTCAGCAAATGGAAGAATTGATGGAGAAAATGGAAAGCAATGAATTAAAAAAAATTATTGATGGTTATTTTACTATTCGCAAAAAAGACAGGGCATGGGGTGGAGTTGCACCAGACATGATAATAGAGCAGAGTCTCATGAAATCCATAAAAGTAGCAGGAGGCTTAACACATGGCCGAGGAATGGAAGATTCTACTTTGTCCAGATGGATTGCTTCTTGTCCAATAAACATGAAAGTATCGGAAGTATTAGAAGATTTTTGTGAAAAAAACTTATGTATGCTCAGAACAACACGTTTAATTTCGGCCTTCCAGACAATCAAGAGATGATTCTGATTTGAATAAGCTATCCGAATGACTACTGCTTCACAATCCTTTCGATAATCAATGTCTTAAACATTTGTTGATGAATATAGCTAGTAGATTGGTTGCTGATGATAAAACAAACTGTGACAATGCAAAGAAAGTTGGTGAAAAGTTATTGTCTTCAATCATAGGATTTTCATTTGGAGAAATTAAACTTCAACGGAAAAAGAGAGTTATACCGATATCGGCAACAAATAACACATTGATAATAAGGAATTCAACTGTGATATTCAATCCTCTACAGTTGTTTACCAGGATTGCTGCTGTACTCAAGTCAAATAAAAATCTACGAGATTACCTCAAATATGAATTGGCTCCTCAGCCTCCCTCCCTCTTTGATGAAGTTTCAATGGGGAAGAATGTTAAATCAACTTTAGCTGCTATCATTGAAACAATTGAGCCTTGTGTTGAACCTCCACCAACTTGCTCGTTTATTGTAGATGGAGGATTCCTTTTGCATGCATTGGTTTGGAATGAGTCCGACACCTACAGAGATGTATGCCTCAAATATGTTACATTTGTCCAGAAACACTTCTCTCCATGTGAAGCAGTTGTTTTTGATGGGTACACTTGTGCCTTATCAACTAAAAGTGTGGAGAGGCAAAGAAGGTTGATGTCGAAAATGTTTGCAACTATTGCTTTTGACGAAAACATGATGGCCACAACCAAACAAGCTGTTTTTTACGTTAACTCCGAGAACAAGGCTAGGCTTATTCGAATGGTCATGGGCTACTTCCAGGCCGAAGGAATAACTGTCCTACAGGCAGATGATGATGCTGATGCACTAATCTGTACAACAGCAATTAATTCAAGTAAGACCAATTCTAGATTAGTTACAATAGTTGGTACTGACACAGACCTTCTGACCATTCTCATCTCACGAGGTAACCTAGGAAAACCACTCTTCTTTCTACGACCTCACGAACAAAAATGCTATAACATATTTAAAATTCAAAAATCACTTGGCCCAATGAAGGATTGCATTCTCTTCCTACATGCAGCAATTGGATGTGATACCACATCAGCAATTTTTAGGACGGGCAATCCTCAGCTTTTAAATTGATAAAGAAAAACCATGAGCTGCTTTCTTTGACTTCCTTATTCAACAATCCTCAACTTAAACCCCAAAAGGTAATTGAAATTGGAGAGATATTCATGAAAAACCTTTTTGGGAGAGAGAACGTTGACTCCCTAGATGAGCTGCGATATATCTGTTACAATAAAGAAGTAACCAAAAATCTCTCATCAAAATTTAACCTGGCCGTTCTTCCACCAACAAGTGCAGCAACTTCGCAGCATTCACTTCGGGTTTATCTTCCAACAGTGGCTGGGAAACAACCTAGATCCTACTGAATGGGGATGGTTCATGAAAGAAGGCAGATTAAACCCATTACCTTCAACACTTCCCGCAGCGCCCGAAGATCTTCTGCAGCTTATCTCTTGTGATTGCAAAATAACTGCTGCAAGGGACTGTGATGAAAGATGTCAGTGCAAGAAGGCAGCTCTCCATTGTTCTAGATTTTGTACCTCTTGCTTAGGAGAAACATGCACAAATTCAGTTCGTCCTATTAACGGATTTGAAGAAGACGATAACGGTTACGACGTTGAATGAGTGGCATTCTGGTAATTTTGTTTTAAGTTTATTTACCACAAGATTATTAGCTTATTTATTACAAGCATTACTATAATGTTTTATTGTACTTTTATTTTGGATTGAAATTTTTGTGCCTTTAATCAATAATTTAAACTTGTTCTAACTTTCTTTCTTTTTTTTCCATCACGGTCCTCTGACAAACATTTCTATATAAAAAATGGAATATCTGTCATTTTTTAAAACAAAATTTTAAAAATAATCCTCACAAATAGGATTACAAACATACAGATGACTTGTCAATAGTTTCTTAAGTACGAGGCAAAACTGGCTAAGGGCAATGAAATTCTATTAATTTGACGACAAATAAATGAATGTACAACGCATTCGTAGCTTTTATTTTGATAAAAACTAGGTACAAGTCTCGACTAATCGACTGAGGCCTGGGCAGGCATCTCTTTGCGGGACCCCTACACCTTAAGGTTCTTTTACAAGACTATTAAAAAACTTCGAGTTTTTTTTTAGTTTTTAAGGCCTTTTCTGGCACGGGGGCTCGGGGCACATGCAGCGTGTGCCCCTACTTTATTCAGGCCCTATTCATACATTAAAACAGGATGTAAGTAGAGGTCACAGAATTTTTCAGAAGTAAAAAAATATTGGTATATGACTTAGAAATGGAAAAAAAAACATTGGACGATGCAAAAAGGTCTTAGCGGCCATCTTTGATCGGCCATTTTGGATAGAAGCACACATGAGAACTTCTGAGACTTTTAAGGGTGTTTTTTACTTGTCATAAAGAGCTAATTCTGAAATTTTCAGCTCATTATGAATTACTTAGCTATCAAACCCTAAATTTACTGGGCTAATAGAGAAAAAACACGAATTTCGTTAAAGGATCACAAAAAAGCAAATTTCGTCAAATGATTGCAGGAAAAACTTGAATTTCATCAAAGGATCGCAGAAAAAATACGAAATTCGTCAAAGGATTGTGGAAAAAATGCTAATTTTGTGAAAGGTTCGCAGAAAAAACTTTCGTGAAAGGGTTGCGGAAAAAATGCAACTGTCTTTATTAAAAACAGCACACACACAAACCTCTATACAAACGAACCTATTCTGTCTTCCTGCCTGAGGAAAGCACCGCAATTATAACACCTAGGCCTGATTTTTTTATTTCAATTTAGATTTTTTTTTTTATTAAAACGTGCATACGGAATTCTGGATTCGAGGCTATTCCTTGCCCTCCGCCAATCCACAGCAACAAAGCAGACAGCCAATGAGAGCAGGTGTGAATATGGGATGATCCAGGATCCAGCGACGGCAGTTTATGTTCACAGCTAAAAGGGGCTAGCCACAGATTTCATTGTTTTGTTTATGTTTGAGTTTTATTTTAAAGAAAAGGTATATATTTTTGGCTAATTGAGGTTCACATAAGTTAGTTTCGATTGTATTCATTCTTTGTATGCGTAGTTGCCCCCATATATTATGTGTTCGGTAAGAATATATTTTGCACTTTACTGAATGTTTTCATAGCGCTAGACATATCAGCTCATGTTCTTAAATGAAACAAACTGTTTTCAATAACAAATCTTAATGAATCAAATTAATCTTACACTTTACTTTAAAATGTACATTTCTACAATTTATCGCATATTACAACGTTCTTGGGAACTAAAAATGTAGTCCAATAACAGTAACAGAAATAAAAATTGTAAATAACAATAAATAAATAATCATAAATTTCCCATCATTGAATTAACAAACTCATATATAAGATACAACTTTAAACTGATATGCCTCATCAACTGCTGTCGAAGTCAATATAATGTAAATAATTCTTAAACATTATGAGTTTGCTAAGAAATTAAAACATTCAGTGCAGTGTAGGTTGTATTTTTTCCTCAAAACAATTAAATTTGTAAATATGAAGTAAAAAACAAAAATCACCGTTTTCTCACATATTATGAGTTTTATCAGCAAGGTAAAACATTAAGTAAATATGAATGATTTGCGGAGCTGTTTCTATCAAAAATTCAATAACATCGCCCAAAAACCCTCAACAAAAATAATTATAAAGAGTGTGAGGACAACATAAATTTTATACCACATTTCATGTCCTTTCTTGAGCGATTCTTATAAAACTCAAAATTTGTCACAAAATGGTGATTTTTTTACAACATGCTTACAAATTAAAATGATTTATAATTATTTAAAAAAAACTCGGCCAGAAATAACATTGACTTTACATTTTTAAAGACTTATTCTTTATAATTATTTTGAAACAGCTCCGCAAATCATTCATATTTATTTATTGTTTTACTTTCTGATGAAACTCATTATGTGAGAAAAGGGTGATTTTTTTTTTTTTACCTCATACTTACAATCCTCAAAACAATTTAATTTTTAAATATGAAGTAAAACAAAAAATCACTGTTTTCTCACATATTATGAGTTTTATCAGCAAGTTAAACATTAAGTAAATATGAATGATTTGCGGAGCTGTTTTTATCCAAAATTCAATCACTTCGCCCAAAAACCCTCAACAAAAATAATTATAAAGAGTGCGATGACAACATAAATTTTATACCACACTGCATGTCCTTTCTTGGGCGATTCTTATAAAACTCAAAATTTGTCACAAAATGGTGATTTCTTTACAACATGCTTACAAATTAAAATGGTTTATAATTATTTTAAAAAAAACTCGGCCAGAAATAACATTGATTTTACATAATTAAAGACTTATTCTTTATAATTATTTTGAAACAGCTCCGCAAATTATTCATATTTATTTATTATTTTACTTTCTGATGAAACTCATTATGTGAGAAACCGGTGATTTTTTTACCTCATACTTACAATCCTCAAAACAATTTAATTTGTAAATATGAATTTAAAAAAAAAAATCACCGTTTTATCACATATTAAGGTAAGTGCAGGTTCGTCGGTACCATGTCAAACTATCGAATTTGAAAATAGCTACTTTTTAGCAAGGCAAAAAAACTGTTTTAATTATGGATTTAAAATCAGCGCTTGGCGGAAGTAACTAATTGTTATATATTTCTTGTTCTGTTTAATATCCTATTTAAGCTTGCTATCAAAAAAAATCATTTGGCTAATTTTATTCGCCAAAAAATCACATTCGATAGTTGGAAATGCTATGTTTATTTGTACTTTTCTCAGTTTTTGCAAAATGTTGCAACTCAAACTAGCGAATTTGCCGTATTCGATAGTTTGATTTGTAAAATTTTGTACTTTTCTCAGTTTTTGCAAAATGTTACAACTCAAAGTAGCGAATTTGCCGTATTCGATAGTTTGATTTGTAAAATTTTGTACTTTTCTCAGTTTTTTGCAAAATTTTACAAGTCAAAGTAGCGAATATACCATATTTGTATCAATATGGTTGTCAACCTAGATAGTCACTTATCAACCTAGTTGAAAAGTGTTTATGACTTATGTTTGTCCGTCTGCCGTCTGTCACTCTGTCCGTGCTCTATCTCTAGTAAATGTACTTGGATTGCCCTGAAAATTCTGTACGTTATTGTCGCTTACTATAGCATGATCTCTATTGAAAATTAAGTATGTATAATAGTTTTTTTTTACAGTGACAGTCAAAATTATTCCATTACATCACAGTCAATGGGAAAAAATCGTTTCAAGTGCATTTTGATGATGCTACGTCATTTAAAACATGATGAAATTGATATACAATTGTGAAGTGCACTAAAACATACTTTTTCTAGAATATGGGGTGCAAAGCATTTATTATAATTCATTTACAGGGTCAAACAAAAGAATTCTGTTACACATCGTTCTAAGGGGAAAAATCGTTTGCAGTGTAATTTAGTGATATTTCACTATTTCAAACATAATGAAAATTATATGCATTACTGAGGTGCACTATAAATAGCTCTCTTGCGTGCATTGCGTTTATTTACAGGGACACACAAAATATATTACTCACAGTACATGTGCGATATTTACAGTCTATGTGTGATAAGTGCGTTTTCAACTTTGGTTTGCGTTTTTAAGTTTAACTAATTTTTTTCATAGTACGTGTGCGTTTATAAACTGAGTTGTTCATATACAGGGCTACACAAAGGAATCCGTAATCATTACAGACTATGGGAGTGAAGTGCTTAAGGGTAGTTTTTAATTGTGTTACGCATTTTTCTGCTGAACTATATTTAGTAGACTAATAGAAATTTGTGGAATATAAATAAATTCATATACAGGGCTACGCAAAGGAAAATATACATTGTCATTTACGGTTGGTAAATGCTGCGAGTGAGTTTTAAGTTGCATTTTAGCTTAATATGTGGTGTGTACAAAAGACTTCAGATAATATACAGGGCTGCACAAAATATTTCGAGTGATTTCAATCGATTCGCGAAAATTGCTAAATGTGAATTTTCTAACTGAACTATATTTCATCCTCCATGTATTAAATATCCACATCTATAAATCATATACAGGGCTGCACAAAAAAATTCGATTACCTTTTTGACAATGGAATCTATTTTTGAACACTGGATATTTCAATGTGTTAAATGTGTTCTAAACTGTTCAATTACGTATCTTCTTTCACCTTATTTAACGGCGAAGTTTCGTTAACGTTTTCTGGATGTGTTGTAAAACGTTTCATAATGTATGCTTACCTCATAAAAGTTAGCCCCCCCATGACGGAAAATGAGAAAGTGACAGATGCATTTCGTTTGATCATCGTTTGATCAGATTTGATCAACAATTTTTGTCATTTGATCAACTTTATTTAATGAGTTATAATTAAAAATGCACAGGGGGGGCTAACTTTTAGGAAAATTAAAAATGCGCAAAATTAAAAAAAAAATTAGTGATTATTATCAGAAATCGTTAGATCAGATTTGATCAACCATTTTTAGCGTTTGATCAAACCCGGAAGTACCCGAAAAATCGATATTTATATAAGCTGTCCCCTACAAGTTAGCCCCTCCCTTGACGGAATTTCAGAAATAAAACGGTGTCATCCGACGTAGAGTCGATTGATAAGACTTGATCAACCATTTTTTGCGTTTGATCAAACCTGGAAATCTCCTAAAAATCGATATTTCTAAATAAAAATGCGCAGGGAGGGGGGGCTAACTTTTAGGAAAATTAAAAATGCGCAAAATAAAAAAAAATTAGTGATTCTTATCAGAAATCGTTAGATCAAATTTGATCAACCATTTTTAGCGTTTGATCAAACCCGGAAGTGCCCGAAAAATCGATATTTCTAAGTGCAGACACCCTAAAAGTTAGCCCCCCCTTATGGAAACTGACGGAAATGCGGAACAAATTTGGTGTCATTGGACGTAGAATCATTTGATCAGATTTGATCAACCATTTTTAGCGTTTGATCAAACCCGGAAGTGCCCGAAAAATCATATTTCTAAGTGCAGAAACCGTAAAAGTTAGCCCCCCTTATTGAAACTGACGGAAATTCGGAACAAATTTGGTGTCATCCGACGTAGAATCATTTGATCAGGTTTGATCAACCATTTTTAGCGTTTGATCAAACCCGGAAGTGCCCGAAAAATCGATATTTCTAAGTGCAGACACCCTAAAAGTTAGCCCAACCCTTATGGAAACTGACGGAAATGCGGATCAAATTTGGTGTCATTGGACGTAGAATCATTTGATCAGAGTTGATCAACCATTTTTAGCGTTTGATCAAACCCGGAAGTACCCGAAAAATCGATATTTCTATGTGCAGACATCCTAAAAGTTAGCCCCCCCCTTATGGAAACTGGCGGAAATGCGGAACAAATTTGGTGTCATCGTACGTAGAATCATTTGATCAGATTTGATCAACCATTTTTAGCGTTTGATCAAACCCAGAAGTGCCCGAAAAATCGACGTCCGATAATACCAAATTTGTTCTGCATTTCCGTCAGTTTCCATAAGGGTTGGGCTAACTTTTAGGGTGTCTGCACTTAGAAATATTGATTTTTCGGGCACTTCCGGGTTTGATCAAACGCTAAAAATGGTTGATCAAATCTGATCAAATGATTCTACGTACGATGACACCAAATTTGTTCCGCATTTCCGCCAGTTTCCATAAGGGGGGGGCTAACTTTTAGGATGTCTGCACATAGAAATATCGATTTTTCGGGTACTTCCGGGTTTGATCAAACGCTAAAAATGGTTGATCAAATCTGATCAAATGATTCTACGTCCAATGACACCAAATTTGTTCCGCATTTCCGTCAGTTTCCATAAGGGGGGGCTAACTTTTAGGGTGTCTGCACTTAGAAATATCGATTTTTCGGGCACTTCCGGGTTTGATCAAACGCTAAAAATGGATGATCAAACTTGATCTAACGATTTCTGATTAGAATCACTAATTTTTTTTTATTTTGCGCATTTTTAATTTTTTAAAAGTTAGCCCCCCCCCCTGCGCATTTTTAATTAGAAATATCGATTTTTAGGATATTTCCGGGTTTGATCAAACGCTAAAAATGGTTGATCAAGTCTTATCAAACGACTCTACGTCGGGTGACACAGTTTTATTTCCGAAATTCCGTCAAGGGAGGGCAAACTTGTTGGGGACAGCTTATATGAATATCGATTTTTCTGGCACTTCCGGGTTTGACCAAACGCTAAAAATGGTTGATCAAAACTGATCAAATGATTTTACGTCCGATGACACCAAATTTTTCCCGAATTTCCGTCAGTTTCATTAAGGGGAGGGGGGGGGTAACTTTTATGGTTTCTGCTCTTAGAAATATCGATTTTTCGGGTACTTCCGGGTTTGATCAAACGCTAAAAATGGTTGATCAAATCTGATCAAATGATTCTACGTCCAATGACACCAAATTTGTTCCGCATTTCCGCCAGTTTCCATAAGGGGGGGCTAACTTTTAGGGTGTCTGCACATAGAAATATCGATTTTTCGGGTACTTCCAGGTTTGATCAAACGCTAAAAATGGTTGATCAAATCTGATCAAATGATTCTAAGTCCAATGACACCAAATTTGTTCCGCATTTCCGTCAGTTTCCATAAGGGGGGCTAACTTTTAGGGTGTCTGCACTTAGAAATATCGATTTTTCGGGCACTTCCGGGTTTGATCAAACGCTAAAAAGGGTTGATCAAATTTGATCTGACGATTTCTGATAAGAATCACTAATTTTTTTTTTTAGTTTGCGCATTTTTAATTTTCTAAAAGTTAGCCCCCCCTGCGCATTTTTAATTAGAAATATCGATTTTTAGGATATTTCCGGGTTTGATCAAACGCTAAAAATGGTTGATCAAGTCTTATCAAACAACTCTACGTCGGAGGACACCGTTTTATTTCCGAAATTCCGTCAAGGGAGGGGCTAACTTGTAGGGGACAGCTTATATAAATATCGATTTTTCGGGTACTTCCGGGTTTGATCAAACGCTAAAAATGGTTGATCAAATCTGATCTAACGATTTCTGATAAGAATCACTAATTTTTTTTTTAATTTTGCGCATTTTTAATTTTCCTAAAAGTTAGCCCCCCCCCCCCTGTGCATTTTTAATTATAACTCATTAAATAAAGTTGATCAAACGACAAAAATTGTTGATCAAATCTGATCAAACGATGATCAAACGAAATGCATCTGTCACTTTCTCATTTTCCGTCATGGGGGGGCTAACTTTTATGAGGTTGTATGCTTGACGAATTATTTTTTGTTCTTGTTAGTTGATTTACAGGGGAAATGAAAGTAATTCTATTACATTACGCTCAATGGGGAAAAAGAAGTTTGCGGTGTATTTTAATGACGTTACACTATTTCAACTATAATGAAATTGATATGCACTTATAAAGTGCATTAAAATAAATTTTATGTAGAATATGTTGTGCAAATCATTTATCATTTATTTACAGGATCACTCAAAAAAATCAGTTTACATAATAATATACGGTGCAAAATTGTTTGAAGCGTATATTTATAATGTTACACTATTTGAAACATGATGAAATTATACGCATTACTGAAGTTCACTACAAAATGCTAACTGTACAATATGACAAAGCATGACAGTTATCGTTTATTTACTGGTATACACGAGAGATATAGATTATAGTGCTCTATATTAGCGGTAATTGCTGGAAGTGCGTTTTAAGTTATGGTATGCGTTTTTAAGTTGACCTATTTGCATACTACGTGGCTTATAGCAATTCTGTGGATCATATACAGGGCTACACAAAAGAATTTGTAAGCATTACTCTGTATGGGTGGGTATGCCTTAAAAGTATTTTTTAGTTAAGTTATGCTATTTCGGGCCAAATTATATTTAGTAATTCGTAGTATATAAATAAATTCATAATATACAGCGCTACGCAAAGAACTGGATATATTGTCGGCTATAAATGGTAATTTCTGGAAGTGTGTTTTAAATAGTGTTAAGCGTCTTTCACCTGAATTAAATTTTGCCTTAGTACAGTACAGTAAGCTACATGATGTGTACTGTACATAAAGTTGCAGATAATAAACAAGTCTCTACAAAATAATTTGAGTACACTTCCGTTTAATTATAGAAATTGGTGAAGGTAAATTTTTGACTGTGCTATGCATTTTGTAACTAAGCTACATATCTATTGATCGCGTGTAAGGATAATCAAAAGATTTCGAATACTTTTCCGGATATGGACATTAATTTCCGAAATCGCGGTTTCACTTTGATATCTTCTTTTGCCTTTTTTAAATAGTGTTCCTTACAGTGTTCTGGATGCGTTAGAAAGCGTTTCATAGTCTGTTGTTGACGTATGTTTTTTCTTTATTTTTTGACAGAGCAGCATTTTTAAACTCAATTCACTGTACATAAAGTTGTACATTTGCACCAATTTCCGATCAATCAGTTTGATGTTTTTTTGAAAATTAATCATCAATAATTATATCAATTAACATGACTAATTGTATAATCAATTAATATAACAATATAATATATATAACAATTTAAATTTTATAGTGAAATGCGACACTACTATGTCAAACTATCGAATAAGAATATTAAAACTTTTGTGTGGAGAGCGAGAAAATGTTTTTATTGTGGATTCAACATCAGTGGAATGCTGAAGTTGTTGATTGTTATAGTTTTCCTAATCTGTACTATTTAATATTGACACCGAAATTTACAATTTCATTGTTTTAATCGACAAAGAATACATTCGTTAGTTGAATCACTAAGCTGTTATGTACTTTTTCAAGGTTCCCTGCATCAAAGTAGCGATTGTGCCATACACGATAGTTTGAATTGTTTTTTTAGTATTTTATTTATATTTACATATTCACTATCAAACGCATAACAGTTTTCCTTAGTGAATTATTTGTAAGTAAATACTAATTTAATAGAACAAAATAATTTATTTTCAAACGTTACATAAGTTTTATAAAATGTAGCAAAAATTAATATTAACTTGAATTGTGAGATTCAATTCTATCTTCAGTTCTATCAACTAAATTAATCTTAATCAATTTCTTCTTCAATGTCACTCCAATCAGGTCTGCTAAATTATCGCGTGCAGTGGAAGAAGTTGGTAGTAAATTGTAGAAATCGTGATAGGATCTTGGTATTAAATTGTGGGTGCATAACAGCAAAAGATCTTTTTTCTTTTCGTTTGAAATTGGTAGACGTTGCTGGTATGGTTTGACTGGTTTGCTATTTAGTTTTCCTTTTCGTTTTTTAATGTATAATTCAATGAAATTTTCATCTTGTATTCGTGTTTTCATAAATATTTTGTTTTCGTTGCTTTTTCGGTACTGAAACCAAACAGCGTCACTAAATTTATATGTCTGCTCATTTTCTCTGTGATTGTTTATTTCTTTTTCCTCATTACTGTCTCCATTTTTTTTTGGACTTTTTTGATGTTGCTTTTCTATTTCAAATTTTGCCTCATGTGAATTAAAATTGAGAAAGTCATCATGAAGTAATCTAATAACATTATAAGGACTAGGTTTCGTGCGAGCCATTCTCACAAGCTGTGCCCATTCTTCAGGTGTATATATAGGAGTATTTTTTGCTTTTTTCTCTATTTTTGAGTGAATGGAATCGCATTCAATGTACGAGTGCCCGGGCTCAAAATAAACGTGATCTATGGTGGATAACGTTGGGTGTACTTTGACAGCATGAAGACACATAGCAGAAAAATGGAAATTTTTTTGCTGGCCACTACAGCTGTCCGAAATCATTTTTACGTGCTCTATTTCTGGATGGGCCATAATGTAATTGAATATGCAAGATGAAATTTCAATGCTGCCTCTTCTTCCTTCGGTTTCATCCCACATATAGCATTGAACACTCGAATCTTCCAAATTATAAATAGTTAAATTATAGATGGCCAATTTTCGAACATAGAAAAAAGGTCCTGCAGCTCCTTTTGGAGTTGATAAAACTGACTGCAGATCAAAATTGAAAGCCAGTACTTTTTCACTTCGTAAAACGGAGAGTTTGTCTTCGTTCCTTTTCATTCTTGCGGCTTCTTTTCTTTCTTGATGTCGATCAAATTCTTCTCTGTTTGTATTTTTCTCCGCCTCTGAGCTCGCCTCAAAAGTGGCACATACTTTACATAAATCTTTTTTGGGCTGGTGGAATTTTAATTTGAAGGATTTAAATATTTTCCTATATGATTCATAACATCGTTCTTTTCTGCCTTCTGCTTTACATTTTACCTTATACAGTCGATACATGATATTTATATTTAAATTTGCATCTAAAAATCTAAAATCAGTTGATTTGCGGCAATAATGTGACTCCACAGCAGGAAATAAAAGGATGTGCTGTTTCACATAATCTTCACCATCATTCAAGTTGATCCGTGGGTTACTTCCTGGATTTTTTTGTCTTCTGCACCCCCTCTATTATCAGACTCTATGACGCCAGTCTTGTTAATTTTTTTAAATGCTCCCTTAATTAGTCCCTCACTAATACCAAGGGTATCTAGAAAAAAGTCTCTACAAACAATGCGTTTCTCGTTGCCATAAGTAAATGTGTATGTTTTTGTGAATTCTTTTCTAGATATTTCACTACTATGTCTTTTCGGTTTTTTCCGAGTGATGTGCCTAACAAAGAATTCTCTTTGCTTGTGTAATGAGTCAAGGGAATGAAAATTATCAAATATAATCTTTCTTTTCTCTTCTGGAAATTTTGCACAACATTGATGTTTTCTATTATTTATGCAAGTAGGTCTTCTCATTGGTTTGGCAGGAATTATTTTATGGTTTTCAGTTTCATATGCTGCACCTTTTAATCTTTTGGCTTTATTTACATTTTTTCTCCATTTATGGGGATTGGACTTGTACCGTTTCACAGGCTCGATAATTTCATCTAACATAGAATCATGTGAACTACAGCTATTTGTAGCAGGACAGCATTCCTTGTTATTTTTGTTGGCGGAAGAGCTAAAAGTATGTTCTAAACCAATGTTTTTCACACATTTTGCAGCCTGGAAATGGTCTAGTTCTGAACGGAAATGAACTTGTTTTTTTACTTATAACCTTCGTGGGTTTCTTTTTCTTATGAATTATGATTTTAGATTTTCCAGCTCCTAAAAAAACATAAAAATTAATAATTATAATAATGAAAACAACAATCATTTACAGGGTGTTTCAAAAGTTTCTTGGCATTTTCCTTCAAAGTGCTTTTAATAAAGAACTTGTTAGTACAAATAAGAAGTACAAGGTATAATCAATACATTTCAATGTGGTTGCCCTGTAAGTCTATGTCTAGGCTCCATCTTTCATGGGTGACGCGAAAAGCATCTGCTAGCATATGTGGTGTTATTTGTGCTGCTGCGTCAGTTATTCGTTAATTTATTTTTTCAATTGTGTGGATCTTCACTGCGTACACTTCGACTCTATGAACTCCCACACAAAAAAGTCTAAGGGGTGTTAAGTCAGGAGACCGCGGCGCCCACAACCGCGACCTATCCACCTATCGGGGAATTGTTCATCCAGGTTGTCTTGAACAATTCATGCGAAATGGGATGGTGCAGTGTCTTGCTAGAAAATACCATCACTTTCTAATTGTGGCTGAAAAAAAAATTGCAGCATATCAAGGTCGATGTTTCCTGTAACTGTTGGCTCCGAGAAAATAAAAGGTCCATAGATCTTTGTTTTAGTTATTCCCATCCACACATTCAACTTAGGAATGTACCTTTATACATTTCTTAAATAACCTGAGAAACAAAGGAATCATTAAAACGTTTTTACATGAAAATGTCAAGACACTTTTGAAACATACTGTAGAGTATTTAATATTATACATAAAGAAAACGAGAAAAGAGATTAAGCCGAACTCGAATTTTCGTTTGAACATTAAGAAAATTTTATATTATAGAGCAAAAATATATCCGTGAGTAACACTGGCGTCATATTGACAGTGGCAACAACGGATCAATAAATGCTGATTTTACTACTTTTTTTTTTAACTTCTAGGCACAGAACAATTTCAATTTTTATAACGTCGAATAGGCGAAAAAATATTCTTTTAACTACAATTTATTTGAAAATTGTATCTAAAACTGTGTCTGAAAACTCTCTCCATTTTTTATGGCTCTAAAAATAATGTCTAATGTAAGTAGTCTAAGTAAGTAGGTCTAAGTAGTCTAATTAATGTCTAATGTAACATTTGGTGATTTATTTGGCTATTAAATTCGGGCATGCGGCTAATACGAAAGTATCAGTTTTAATAAATTACAAAAATTTCTTTGAATACATAATTAATATTCTTTATATAAAAATGTATTTTCGTATTGTGTATGTAATATATATATAAGGTAAAGCCAGGAGAGATGACGCAGTCGGAGAGATTGCGCACATAGAGGTTCGGGTTGAAGGGGTAGAGTGAGCGCGCAGCGACTCTAGGTAGTTGTACAACACCAGTAGTGGAGTGTCTACTTGAAAGTGCACGTTGATTGTTTTGAGCGTCTAAGATAAGGCATTGCTATTTTGTTTTCTTTTCCCAAAGTAAGTGCTTGAATTTTCATAGCTATTCATCAGAATTTCCATACAATGTCAGTAGTACAAAATATTTTAAACTTAAACGATTTCTCATAAGCTACTAATCTAGACTAAAAATGTGAACATCAACGGTTCGTTTTAGAAGAGGTCATGTTTAAATAAAAGGCCACGTAATCTCTCCTACCGAAATTGGAGAGTTTGCGCATCTGCTACTTAGGAGAGATGGCGCGGTGTTCCCATTAGTTTCAATGCTAGGAGAGATTACGCAGCTTATTGGTAAATTTGCATAAAAAAATAAAAAATGGAAAATGGACTAATTTTAAGTTAAACGTGTTATCAAGTAACATAATTTTATTTTGTAATCTTATCTGGACTTGCTTTTTCATATTCTTTAATTTTTTTTTCCTTTAATTAAAATTTTTTAATCGTTTTTTAAATTATTTTCTTTTTCTGATTCTTTAATCATTAGGTTGAAATATTCACTCCTAATACAATAATATTTGTTCACAAAAACCTTACAGCAATGTCATTTAAGCGTAATTATTATTGTTAACAATTTAATTGTAGTTATTATTAGTAACAATCTCTCCTACCCATGTGCGCAATCACACCAACCCTGTAAGGACAGATTGCGCAAAATAACTTTCTTGGTTTTATTACAACTGTTCTATTAAATTGCAACATAAAAACAAAATAGCAATGGAAATGCATAAAAAACAAATGAAGTAAATAATATTCATGAATGGTTTAGCAAAAAATTAATATTTAGATGTTTTATTGCTATTCTTTTGAATTGTGCGCAGACTATCCTAGCTTTACCTTATGTATAATATATAAATTAAATATAAAAAAAATCTACTAGAGTTTAAAAAAAAATGATTTTCACCTATGTTAAGGTAAAGACAGGAGAGATGTCGCAGTCGGAGAGATTGCGCACATAAAGGTTCGGGGGGAAGGAGTAGAGTGAGAGCGCAGAGACTCCAGGTATTTGTAGAACAACAGTAGTGGAGTGTCTATTTGAAAGTGCACGTTGATTGCTTTGAGCGTCTAAGATAAAGTATTGCTATTTTGTTTTGTTTTCCCAAATTAAGTGCTTGAATTTTCATAGCTGTTCATCAGAATTTCTATACAATGTCAATAGTACAAAATATTTTAAACTTAAACGATTTCTCATTAGCTACTATTCTAGACTAACAATGTGAACATCAACGGTTGGTTTTAGTAGCGGCCATGTTTAAATAAAAGGCCGCGCAATCTCTCCTACCAAAATTGGAGGGTTTGCGTATCTGCTACTTAGGAGAGATGGCGCATTGTTCCCATTAGTTTAAATGCTAGGAGAGATTACGCAGCTTATTGGTAAATTTGCATAAAAATTGAAAAATAAAAATCGACTAATTTTAAGTTAAACGTGTTATTAAGTTACATAATTTTATTTTGTAATCTTATCTGGACTTTCTTTTTCAGATTCTTTATTTTTTTTTCCTTTAATTAAAATTTTTTAATCATTTTTAAAATTATTTCCTTTTTCTGAATCTTTAAGCATTAGGTTGAAATATTCACTCCCAATACAATAAAATTTGTTCACAAAAACCTTACAGCAATGTCATTTAAGTGTAATTATTATTGTTAACAATTTAATTGTAGTTATTATTAGTAACAATCTCTCGTACCCATGTGCGCAATCACACCAACCCTGTAAGGACAGATTGCGCAAAATAACTTTCTTGGTTTTATTACAACTGTTCTATTAAATTGCAACATAACAACAAAATAGCAATGGAAATGCATAAAAAACAAATGAAGTAAAAATTATTCATGAATAGTTTAGCAAAAAATTAATATTTAGATTTTTTATTGCTATTCTTTTGAATTGCGCGCAGGCTTTCCTAGCTTTACCTTATGTAATGCGGGAAGCCCGGAATACATCCCCTATTTAATATACTGTAACGAAGGTATAAACGTACGGGATATTTTTGTCCTGTGAGCATTGTGATAAAATTACAAGTCAAAATAGAATCTTATTAATCAAGCAGGACGGTCGTTCTGTCAAGCCAAGCTAACAAAAAATAGTAAGCCAGCCATACAAATAAACGCCAAGAACAAGACAACAGACCGGTTCTGTTTTCTTACAGGAAACAAATTTTGAATGTTAAATCGACCAAACATGCCAGATTAAAATATCACATATAAAAAAAACCCCGAAAATTAGAAGAATTTGATGAAATCTGATGAAGAAATTCTTCAATTTGAGATCAAACTCATCATCATGAGTGATATATAAACAGAGATATATATATTTTAAAATAATGTCGAATTACTTATAATGATCACTTTTTTCTTCGTCAATTTTTTTTCCAAACAACCTACAGCTGAACTAATGCACAGAAAAAAGTAAAGATTGCATTTTTGGACAGGTAATTGCTTAATCTACGTGCTTTTATGAAATTCAGTGTCAAAAAAATAAAAAGGCTATCATTAATTATTTTTATTTCCCAAAAACCATGGTAAAGGACAGGCATTTCGTTTGCAGGCAGAGAATCAAATCAGAAAATACCTTTGTCGTCATTTTAATATAAATTAATGAAATTCTGTTGTTAAATTGTTTTTGTTTTAGAAGTCAAGTTTTCATTTAAATGTATTGTAAGAGTGTGTTTAATTAAGCGTTTAATTGTGTGTTTAATTGAGCCAAGAAATAGTAGAAAAATTCTAATTTAACAATTTACAACGACCATTGGGAAAATACAGAGGGATAGCGGGGCAGTGTTCAGTCTCTACCCTAACCGTTACCTCGTACTATAATACATTTAAAAATTTTATTAATTTAGCCCTCCTAAAATACCCCCCCCCCCTTCCCGTCTTATAGCAGACTATTCGCCCCACCCTACTATAACATAGCTTCCCCACGCTAGCTATTCTAACGACCTACTATAGTATGATCTCGGCAGAAGGCGGTATTACCGCCACCATCGCCTGCTGCTGACGCAGAAATCCCACTTCCTATCTACTGACTTCCCGTTTGGTATCCGAAGGTCGAATAAACCGAAATATTGAAATAGGATGCCAATTTTAGGTGTTAGCATTGACATTTTTAAAGTTTGGTACAATTTCTATTTGTAGACCATCCCCTAAGAAAAATTTAAGTATTGCTTTAACTGTTGTTTAGAATGATATCTGAGCTAAAAGTATTTTGAGGAAATTAAAGTTGAAGACCACATTTTTTACTTCATAAGACGATTTCTCATTCGACGTCAATTTTTGAATTCGGCTTTTTTTCATATCTGATAATTTGCATCTATCCTTTTTATAACTTTAAAATTTTTGTAACGATTTTATGCATTTCTATTGACTATTCAGAGAAAAATTCATCTAAAGTTATAGAATTTCGTTAAAAACGCTTAAAAAATTCTTCTAAAATTACACAATTTCGTTAAAAACGCTTAAAAAATTCTTCTAAAGTTACAGAATTTCATTAAAAACGGTTTAAAGAGTAAAGTGCGTACATCATTTGGTCCATTCTCGACCGAAAGTATCAACCCTTTTCCCAATGGTTAATAAAACCTAGCAATAATAAAAAGATTACTGTCTGAGCCATAAAAAACAATATACAATTAAAATTAATTAAATAATACCTTGGTCGATATAGCTGCCATCTGGTTCAGTGGTGTGACTTGGAGAAAATGTTGGGTCTAAATCAGTGTTATCAGATGAGGTTGGATATAAATCTAACAGAAAAAAATGATAAAATCAAGAAAAACGCGTTAAATTTATAAATAAACGTTTGTCTGGCTTAATGAGCCACTTACCATTATGCAAAGAAAAGTTTGAAGCCTGTTGATCTGTAAAAATTTTTTCAGCTGCTTTAAAAGTAACATCAAAACTATTAATATTTCTGTACTTTTCTCGAACGTTAGATAATTTGCAGTTTTCAATACCTAAAATAAACGTAAAATATTATTAGTATTCGAAGAATACAAAACATAGCAAGATAAATAAATAAAGGAATTGTTTACCTTTTTCATTCTCCGCATTGGATATCAGTGTTGAAGGGGATGGTCTAATCAAATTTAAATCGAGTACAGGGTGAATATTCCAATCTAAATAAAGAAGACACAATATACAAAATTAAAACAACATTCGAATTCAAATTAATTACGCTGAATAGCAGAATATTAAAAATAGAATAAATACCTGTGTTAAAGAGATATCGTTTTTATCTCGGAGTCGAGATGACGACGGCGAACTCGATATACAGACGTCTTTAATTCCAATGTTAATTTCTTCTTGATATATTTTTTAATAAAATCCGTTTTGCCATTTTCGTTACATTACAGAGGATAGAAATGATTGGAATAAAATTTAACTAACTCAACCAGATTTAAGAAATAAGTTACTAACTACCGCAGACGATTTTAAATTTGATGAAATACAAGTGTATTCTAGAATTAAAGTTTCTTAAAACAAAAACCAGCAGAAAAAAAATTAAATTACCGAGTTGTCACGATTAAAGAAATCGTACTAAAAATGTAAATAAATAAAAAAAAAGCATCATGCGTCAATCATAGATTATGAACCATTTTCCAACGCTTCCAGATTACTCTAACCAAACTTCAACATTTAATATGGTGAGAGAAGATATTTAAGTAAAAAATTTAGTAAAAGGCATTATTATAAAATGATAACCGTCTAGCAATTACCGTCTATAGACGGAAAAATAATTGAATTCGTTTGTGAAGCCCTGTATATGATCTGTAGATTTGTATATCTTCTAGATAATGTTTGAAAATTTAGTTTAATTTTAAAACGCATAACACAGTTCAGAAATTTCCGTCAATAGACGAAAGTTTACTCTAATTCTTTTGTACAGTCTTGTATATTATCTGCAGATTTTTATACGCGTCACATAATATGATAAAATTTAATTCAGGCAAAAATCACATAACACTGTTTAAAACACACATTCTGAAATTATCATACATAGCCCGCAATGCTTTGTGTAGCCCTGTATATTATGAATTTATTTATATTCTACAAACATCTCTTAGAAAAATAAAATTCCGCTCAAAATTCCGAAAAAGAATTAAAAACCTCGTTTATGTAATTTAGCACGCATACGAATTAATGCTTACAAATTCTTTTGAGTATCCCTGTATAGTACTATCTGTGGAACTTTAACACACCACATAGTATGCGAAGAGTTAAACTTAAGGAAGCATACCATAATTAAAAACGGTTTCCATCAATTATCGCTAATACAAAACATTGTAACCGAGTTACTTTGTGTGCCCCTGTAAATTAACCATGAGAAGCATGTATGTCATATTCTACAGTAAGCATCTTGTAGTGCACCTCAATTACGTATATCAATTTCATTTTGTTTGAAATAGTATTGTAACATTATTAAATTACGCTTCAAACATTTTCCCGTACGCCATTACGTAACCGAATTCTTTTGAGTGGCCCTGTAAATAAATGATAAATGATTTGCATACTATCTTCTAAATGAAAAATGTTTTAATGCACTTTAGATATGCATGTCAATTTCTATATTGTTGAAATAGATTAACATCATTAAAATACACCGCGAACGTTTTTTCCCCAATTGAGGGTAATGTAAAAGTATTATTTTGAGTGTCCCTGTAGATGAACTATTAATGCTACACATTCCATTTTTAGTAGAAAACATTCTATACTAACATAAAAAACATGCGTCAATTCTGTTAATTTTGAATCCATAATTAAAAGTTTTAGATCTTTGCCTTCCTACAAAGTGACTATTTTCAAATTCGATAGTTTGACATGGTACAAATGGTTAAAAAAGTAAAAAAAATACAAAAATTTACGGCGAATTATCGAATTTGCCGTATTCGACACTTTGACATGGTAATTTTTTGAAAAAATGTGCAAATTCGATAGTTTGAAATTTGCATTTTCTAAGTTTCAAGTAAGTTCTAATTAAGCTAGAAAAGTGACGATTTGGCAACGTACGCGTCATACACAATATAAAAGATTGGCATAAAATATGAAAAATGCATTTTTTCACATTCGATAGTTCGGAATGGTACCGACGATGGCCACATAAAGAACAGAATTTTTTTAGAGATAGTAAGAACTAATTTAAAATAAAAATAAAACTTGTCTAAAGAGTAGGCTCTTTTTAGTACTTGAAAAAAAAATCAAAACTTAAATTAATCAAAATTTAAACCCGCAGTAATTTTTTTAAATGTCTAGTTAATGAAGGTAATATGCCCATATTCAGCTAATATGCCCATAGGTGAAATATAATGAAATGATTCATATTTAACGCATGAAAAACATGAATTATTAAAAAAATCAAATTTAATATTTGAAACTCAACAAGAAATAATGAAAAATTAAGTAAGAAAAAAAATTAGAAAACAATATTAAGCAATTTAAGCAACATTTTAAGCAATTATAAAGTTTTACAGTAATTTTTTTTTTTACATGTAGGGCAAGTAAAAACTTCCGTATCATTCTTGGTAAATCCTTGCATATTCCTCGTGCACATAATTACGACACACAACACATAATCGCATATCCACAACCTTTCCTTTGTTGCAAATACCGCAGAACCAACTGTATTTATCACTTTTCTTTGCTCAGGATCCTTTTCCGCTAGTCTTCGCAGACTGACGTTTTTGTTTGTTTAATCGCTGTTGTGATGCTTGAGTATCTTCAGTATTATTTTGATGAGCTTTGGGAAAGAAGTCTTTTTTCAAAATTAGAGCACGATAGTTCATTGCAGGTTTTATGACACGAATTGTTTTACGCTTTTTATGTGGTGATGGCAGTAATTCTTGAAATGGTGAGTCATGAACAGTGGTACAATTTTCGTCATTATATTCAGAAGATGAAGAATCACAGTTGGAGTCCGAAGAAAAGTCAGACGTTCTTCAGGGAGGAGAAATATGAACAGAAATTGGAGCAAAAGCTTCCTCGGGAATTACATTTGGGTTGAAATGATAGATACCTATCCCTTTGAAGCCACCTTTAACGTTGGCAGGTGTCATAGCTTTGTCCCAAACTGGAGAAAATATTCTTCCAAATCGTGTGTTTGTAATGTTGTCATGGTTGGTTTGTTCCAAAAATAAAACAACTTCTGGGTCCCAAAAGTGTTCAAATGGCCCAAAATAGGATTTATCCAAAGGTTGCAGCTCCTAAGTTGTATTAGAAGGTAAACAAAGTACGATAATGTAATTTTTTCAGCCCCATCCACAATTGAATAATCAAGAGGGGACGTGACTCCATCAAAGACTAGACGACATCGTCCTTGTGGTTTAAATTTTGAAAAATGGCTGATCCATTTAACAAAGGTCTGTGTAGTCATGCTTCTTTTTGGCGTCATTTCACATGCAGAACCTGCAGGCAGATTATCAATCCACTCTGGTTTCATTCTCTTACCTTTATACAAAATCATAGGGGGAATAGTAGCCTCAGTTGCATTACTGCAAGCCACAATTGTTACACTTTCACCGTGCTCTTGAGCAACAAAATGCACTCTTTTTTAGCCCTTTTTAGCATAAACAGTTACATCTCTATGCAAACTGAGACGGCAGCCTTTTTCATCCATATTAAATATTCGTTCTGGGGTTGTCAATTAGAACCTTTCGTAATTTACTAAAAAAATCATCAACAATATATTTATTGAGCTTTGTCGCTCAGGCAGGATCTTTGGCGATATCATCCCGAAATGGTTCGCGTAATAGATTAACTTGGCTGACACACTGCCGTGTTTAGTCTCTAGATAGTTATATATATTTTTAAAAGTTTATTGATTTGATATTTAATGCCAGTAGTGTACTATTTAACTAGTTAGTACATAAATAAAATAATTATATAAATAATTAAATAAGTGAATAAAGAATTAGGGAATGGCCATTTGTGCAGGTAATATGGCCATACGTGCAGGTAATATGCAATTGGGCATATTGCCAACAATAATTAGTTTTGAAAAAGCATGCGTATGTCTGTCTGAAGACTCAGATATTGAAATTTACGTAAACTGTTTAAAACACCATTAAACCAGCTAAAATATTATGTATAACACTAATTACAAATAATTTGCTTAAATAAGAAAAATAACAAATTTCCAAGACACAAATTTATAATACGCCAACGCAACTAACAACAAATCACTAGATTGCGAGCAACACGGTACTAGACTTTGTTTGTCGAACATCCAGCGACTTGATTCAAGCGCCATCTTTTGGATTTCACTGCAGTTAATAACATTATTGTGAATTGGCCATATTACATGCATTGGCCATATTTGCATGACTTACCTTATGAGTTTTATCAGCAAGTTAAACAATAAATAAAAATGAATGATTTGCGGAGCATTTTCTATCACTTTATCAATAACATCACCCAAAAACACTTAACAAAAATAATTATAAAGAGTGCGATGACAACATAAATTTTATACCACATTGCATGTCCGTTCTTGGGCGATTCTTATAAAACACAAAATTTGTCACAAAATGGTGATTTTTAGGGTTTCGTTCATCTCACGAAACCCTATTACTCCCGCTGCGTTGTCTGTCCGTCACAGAGCCATTTTCAAAAAGTATGTAACTTACAGAGTTGAAACGTAGTGTATAAATTTGAATAGCAGCTATAAAGAGCTCAAAATATTAAAATTTGAAAAATTCGTATTATTTTAATAAATAGAGATAAAAAAACCAAACTTCTAACAGCCTTTTCCTATTAAATTGAAACATTTTTTGTTATAGCAGATGCCAAAGATTTAAAATCCACAATGAAATTTTTTATATAATAATTAATTTTCTATCAGACGATTTTCACGTGAAAAATGAAAATGAAATAAAAATTTTCACTAACTGAAAAAAAGATAAATATGAAATAAAATTGATTGACGTCATAGTCGTAATAAAATGGAAAATGTCTAAGATTTCTCAATAATACAAGGAGTATGAGTATGTGTAAGTGAACAAAGCAGATTAATTTCACGTCATTAGAGAATTTTTAAAAAAATCTGACGTCATATAGGAAGTTTAACTAATTTTTCAAATGTTTGAGAATAATACAAAGCGAGTAACAATATAAATAATAGAGAATAGTAAATATATGAGTTTGAGAAACATATTGAATCGGGATAAAAATCCGATAATGGAAATATTCGCATATTTTAACATTTTGAATGTGTACAATTTGTTTAATTTTGAAATTATTTTTTAAATATTGCATTTAGTTCGTATGACGGATATTATTATGACAGAATATAATAGCGGGCTTGGACGCTATCCGGCTGGTTTAGATATTCTAAAAAAGGAAAAAATAGACCGGTAAATTTGTATTTTATAAAAAACATGACTTTCTATTTTGTTTTTGTTGCTAATTGAAATTTGTTTGAATTTATTAAAGAAAGGATAAAGTGTTTTGAAAGGAATATTAAACGAAACCCTTTGAGCGATCTTCGATCACACTTACCCACTTGTTTTACATGCTTACAAATTAAAATGGTTTATAATTATTTTTAAAAAACTCGGTCAGAAATAACACTGATTTTACATTTTTAAAGACTTATTCTTTATAATTATTTTGAAACAGCTCCGTAAATCATTCATATTTATTTATTGTTTTACTTTCTGATGACACACATCATGTGAGAAAACGGTGATTTTTTTACCTCATACTTACAAATCAAATTGTTTTGATAAAAAAATACATCCTACACCTCACTGAATGTTTCCAATTCTTAAACAAAATCATAATATTTAAGAAATATTTACATTACATTGATTTCGACAACAGTTGATGAGTAAAGTTATATCTTATATATATGAGTTTGTTAATTTACAATCTTTCTGTTACAGTTCTTGACTACATTTTTAGTTCCCGAGAACGTTGTAACATGCGATAAATTGTAGAACTGTACATTTTATAGTAAAGTGTAAGATTAATTTGATTCATTAAGATTTGTTATTGAAAACAGTTTGTTTCATTTCAGAACATGAGCAGATATGTGAACGTTTTAAAAACATTCAGTAAAACGCAAGTTATATTCATACCAAACACATAATATATGGGGGGCAACTAAACATACAAAGAATGAATACAATCAAAACTAACTGACTTTAACCTCAAATAGCCAAAAATATATTCCTTTTCTTTAAAATAAATCTAAAAAATAAACAAAACAACGGAATGTGCAGCTAAAACTAATAAAGCTAAGCTTAAGCTACGAACTAAACTGTCGTCGCTAGATCCTGGATCATGGCATAATCACACCTGCTCTCATTGTCTGGCTGCTTCGTTGCCACGGATGGCGTTGTCGAGGCTATTTCATGCGGAGATCTTGAAATAGCGTCGAACCCAAAATTCCATATACACGTTTTTATTAAAAAAAATAAATCTAAATTAAAATTTAAAAATCCGGCGGCGAGGTACACTTTCCGGTGATAGTATCTACACATGACAAAAATTTCAGAATCCTAGGTGTTATAATTACGGTGAAATTCTCGGGCAGGCAGACAGACACCTACTCTTTTATAGAGATAGAGATTACTTATAGTCGTCGTCTGGTCGTCCCTCTTTAAAAGTTAAAATAAAAGTTTTCTCCAGACTATTAAATCCCAGCACACATAATGGATTCAATGATATCCCATGTTGCGTAATGATTCTAGGTTACCATGGTAATTAAGTCATATTTAAGATGGAGTCTCTTTATTTCCATATTACTGAATTTAAAAATCGAATATGTATACTCAAATTGTTTAATTATAGCAAGCATGTAATCTGCAGACAATTTTTTGGATATATGTTTTCAGAGAAATAGATATTAAATAGAAAAAGAGTCTAAGTATGGATTTCAAAATTTGGTCAAGTTATGAAATTTGCAAAGCTACGCTTAGGTTTCCCATTGGAATTTTCAGTAAATGTCAACAAAAAATAAAATGTTGCCAACCTAAAATGTACCTATTTTATTACGGAAATTAATCATATCACAACTAGTATTAAAAAATGCTCTGAAGAGCACCAAAAAAGGTTAATATGTTTAAGTATGAAAAAGAGTTGGACAAGTGCTTCTAATTGAGCATGAGAAAGGAAAGGGGTTCCTTCTTGGCTGCAGCTCACTGTCAATGCCAACTTTTGAAAAAATCATATTCGCGCTTTTTCATATAAAAGAAATTTGCGGTACTGTAGTAAAACTTTCCAATTTGCTTTATATGTCAACTGCACTGTTCTACTGTTGTACTGGGCGTGCGTCTGCAATGCAACTTTGTACAGTGCACTGTGTACCATTATTGCTCTACAGACTATACTACACTGTACATTCCTATTATACTTTTGAGCCTCAGTGCACATCCGCTCTGTTCTTTTATACTTCCGTATTAAAGGTATATGCGCCTAATGTTCGTTTATAACTTACATATACATTGCTGTACTGCATATTGCATTGTGGAGCCACAGCCACTTGCATATAATTTCAATCAATGAATTCATTATACTGTAATGCGTGCATATGTGAAATTGTTCCTGTTCAGAATGCTGCAATACTCTGCACTGCATTACAAATCAATTTTCTGCGCAGTTCTACACTGTAGGCATGCTTGGTAGCACTGCATGAGTGTGATACGCTGCAGGAACTAAGGTTTTTGGTAATATGTCGCCTTACATTCATGTCTAATCAAGCTGCATCTTTACTGGCTACGTCTTTAAACTATAAATTTTTATCGTAACTGTGAGTGATTTCATTTATATGGAAAAAGCGCGATTATGATTTTTTCAAAAGTTGGCATTGACAGTGAGCTGCAGCCAAGAAGGAACCCCTTTCCTTTCTCATGCTCAATTAGAAGCACTTGTGCAACCCTTTTTCATACTTAAACATATTAACCTTTTTTGGTGCTCTTCAGAGCATTTTTTAATACTAGTCCTTTAAATTTTTGGATAAAAACTAAAGTTTTTTTAATATCTTGTAAAGCAAAAACTTTTGCTATTGTCAAAATTTTATTGTTACATTGTTTTTACAACACTCGCCAAATCGTTGACTGCTCATCGCCAAAGTAGCATTTTTTCCTGTCTACCTGCTCTCTCAAATTTCAGGGGACCGTCACATCAATAATTAAATGGTGGTTTTCCATAGCTATTACCTCATAAAGAAACCGGATTCTATAATTATCTCGGTCGTATCCATGGACTGTTTCTGCTGCACTGAAGTCGTCTGCTATAGGCTGATTTGTTCTTTCAGTGGTATCTTTCCTTACTACTCTCCTTAGTCTTTCTTAAAATCGCTGAATGGGGTCGAATATTTGGTTCTGATAATTATACTAGCGATCAGTTCAGTGATGATGCTATAAAAATTGAGTTTTGATTTTGCATCGTTATTTGGTGCATGAGACCGTTATTTAAGAAAGTTATGCCGCGATATATATTTTTTATGTATATAAAACAATGTTGATTGTTAGCTCACTGTATTCAAATTCGTACCAAAAGTTGAATGTACCAACACCACCAAACAATTGTTTCACTTTGTTTAAAGGCAGTTCCTGAAATCAAAATTGGCCCTTTACGGGTGCTAGCTGCAATAAATCCCCAAACAAAATAATGTTTTTGCCACTAAAACAGTAATCTCACTTGTGTTTAAAACATTCGCCATATCGTTAGCTGATCATCGCTAAAGTACATTCGAAACCATACTGCACTCATCGATAATTACTAAATCCAGTGATTTCCATTGTTGCTTAAATAATTTCAAATCGTCAGAATCAAGCTTAAATTATTCTGCTTCATTCGTATGTTGGACGGGCAATTTAAAAAACGTGTGAATTGTACTTCTTCCAGTGCTGAATGCAGCAATTCTCGTAGGTGCTAGTACTGCAGCAGCATCCTTATTGTGATAACTCATTAAACGAACTTTTTGACTGAGTAATTATATTAGAAAGCTTTTCTTCTACCAGCAACTACGCGTACAATCAGATTTATGGGTGGAATGGACGAGTCTTTCTTTTGTTCTTCTATGTGCTTTATAATTGATTAGAATATTTTTCTTTGGTCAGCATTCATGTTTTTTGTTCAATTTATCTTCATTAATAATAATTTCCTGGTGAGTTTCAGTGTTATCAGAATCTGCGGCTATCATATCAACGTCTTCATTTGGTTCTTCGATATTTTAAAGCTGGTTGTGCAAATCACTTTCTTGTTGCAACTTTTCAGCGAAGTCGATTGCAGCTTGTAATCGTTCTTTTGTTTCGCGACATTCTTTCATCTCTGAAACTTTTTTCACATTGTGCTCAAAGGATTCACGGTGGAGTTTAAATTCTCCCAATAGGTCTTCTTCGTTTCGCCAAGGCTTGAACAACATCAGCAAAGAATGATGACAGTACAACTCAATTCCAGCGTCCGTTTTCGTGTTATGATAGGGCGTTTTCAAAACAACTGGTTTCAAACGTTTTCTGAACCAACTGGGGTTCTTTTTTAACCCATTCGGGACCATGGTTGCATATATGCACCCTCAAAAAGAGCATACAGAATTTGTTTTAGGCACCAGTAAAAAATAAAAGTAATATTTGCTTTCTCTAATTAGAGCATTTTTGTGATAGTTTAAGTAATGGTAGCCTTTTTAAAAAAGTGGTGCCAACCGAATAAATTTTGTGTAAAAGCCGCCGGTCTCGAAGGGGTTAATTCTTAATATTCTACAGACTTTGGTTTATTTCGTTCGTATTAGTACCTAGTGGCCAATTCGTATAAACACATGTTTTCCAATTTGTTCGTGTAATAATCATCAATAAAATTCCGAGAGTAAATTTCAGTAGATTGTTCATCCTCTTTTGGCACTAAAACCAAATCATGGTGACTTTCAGTTTTCTTCGTCGGTCTTTTTTCATGCTGGTATTTAATTATTGCACAGCATCCCATGAATAGAAACATTTATGGCCAAGAATTTTGTCTACGGCTTCGTAACTTCCAGTTTCTCGACTAATAAAGTTTTATTTGGCAAAAGCGCGTAATCTGGCACCGAGACTTTTGTTTTCGTCAATGGTCTTCCAAATCTCTTCCTTACGATTTTTTTTCCGTTTTGGTTATATAACGCGTAACGTAACGATTTAACACCAAAGTGGGTTCTCCAACAAACTGGATGTCAATATTGTCGGCTCACATGAACAAAATCGCGGGATTATAATCATTGATTCAAGTTTGTTTTTCTGATCGTTTCAAACCACATAACTTTGTAGCATGGTGTCCACATTTTCGAGATAAAATGCAGTCTTTAACAGAATTTAAAGTTCAATGTTTCACCAAACCATACATGAAAATTATGTGTAATAATATACAGCCTGATTATGGCACATTATTCATGACCGTTTAGATGATAATAATGATACATAATCTAATATTCCGTAATCGAGTCTACAGACAATGTTAGCGAGAAACAAAAAGAATGAGGTACTTTTCGGCTAGCCGGGAGTCAGTGAAATATATATATGTATATATATATATATATATATATATATATATATATATATATGTGTGTGTGTGTGTGTGTGTGTGTGTGTGTGTGTCTATATATATACTTCACTGACAGCTGATTAACCGAAAAGTACCAAAAGATATTATAGCAACAATATGGATACAGTGTAAATGTGGATATAATTGAAGAATTTTCACAAGATCGCAACAACCACATCAAACATTTATCGCCAATAAGAGCTCACTAAATCTACCGGCACAGTATTTTTCCCTTTATTGTATAACAATTATTTGTTTAATTATTTTAAGTATATATTTGTGTTTTAATTTTAATAAAATAGTGCTTAAAAGTCTGTAATTTTCAAATGTTATATTTTTCAAATGCTCACTTTCTTTTCAACATTGTTGTTTTTTTTCAAGTGTTTTGATTCACGGGAATTTCATTTTGCGCTTACTATTACGCTTGGCGACAATGGTTTTTGTATAACCGAAAAGTACCGAAAAATGTTTTATAATCAATAAATAACAAATAAAAATGTTTGACACGGTTTGCATGACAACACGATTTTAGAGAACATCTGCTCGGTCAGGGCTGAAATAATTGGCGCATTAACAAACATTCTGGCATGGTGTTGGTATAACGAAAAAGTACCAAAATAAAAGATACAGCACAAGCTGTACAGGAACGATTTAATAACGACGACATTGAAAATTGGGTACTTCTCTATCATCCCGTCGACCACTTTTCATAACAAAATACTATCGCCAACTCAAAGATTAAACGCCAAAAATGCAGTCCCATTTACTTGATGGCAGAAGCATTATACGTGTTTGTTATGTCATCAAGTGATTTTTAATTCGACATTTGCATGTATTATTCATTATGTTTTACTGACTTAATAGTTATTTCATTAATTAAAATAACAATTATGTCCGTAAATTCTTATAATTTATATTATTTTTTTATTTTGATATTCCAATGGCAACGTTCTCCCTTTTATTTGGCGTTACAGTTTGGCGATAGATTTTCGTTATTAAAAGTGGCCGACGGGATAATAGTATCGAAAATTGTTTGCCGCATATTTTACATGAATTACATGAAATTATGAAACACAATTCTTTTACATAAGCATATAAAATGCTTAGTGAGTTCGAACGTAAATAGAAGGGGCCTGTTAGACGATATAATTTTCCGATATATATATTTCCTCATTGTCGATGAATAGTATATGAGTATTATTTCAAATTTAATGTGAAAACCACGATTTCTACCTACGATTATTGTTCTATAACGGGCATTTACGCTAGTATGAAAATAAAAACAAATAAGCATGTTTGTCACGTGATTTATTTAATTTGAATGATTTCTGTTACATAATAATAATAATATTTATTTAAATTTTCATGCAAACGTGCGGTTTGCTACGATAAAAAAAGAAAAGAAAAACCAATGTTCAACTGAAGCTTTACAACATAAATTCGATTTTCTCAGTGACCGTCAAACATACAAAGATAAAAAAAAAATCTATTTTAAGTTTTACCAAGATGAAAAAAATAAAACAAAAACGAAGTTAATCCAGCTAGTGGAACTTTAGCTACAGTTTGTTGAACTTTTCATCTACATTTTTTCGATTAAAGTTAAATAAAAAACTACAGTAAGCTACAATAATTTTTTGAAAGCTATCATTTTATTCGTCTCATCGAGTTCTATCTTTGAAAAAAAAACATTGTCGTATGTCAACTGGTTCGCCAGAAATTTCAGAAAAACGTTTGCATTTTCTATTTCTGAAACATATTATAGCAAACGCGGTAGCGTTTGCTATGATAACAGACGATATAATTCATTTCACTGAAATAATAACGATGATTTTTATCACTTTCCAACCTAGTTGAAAAGTGTTTATGAATTCAGATTGTCTGCCGTCTGTCCGTGCTCTAACTCCCGTAAATATGCTCAGATTGCCCTGCAATTTTTATATGTGATTTTCGTTATCTATAGCATGTTCCCTATTATGTGTAGCACTTATAGTTCTTTTACAGGGACACTCAAAAGAATTCCGTGACATTACGGTCTATGGGGAAAAATCATTTGCGGTTTATTTTGATGATGTTACACAATTCCAAACACATTGTAATTGATATATATCACTAAGGTGCATTACAAGAAACTTAATATGGAATAGGGTGTGCATAGCACTTATAGTTATTTTACAGGGACAAGAGAAATCCGTTACATTACGTCTATGGAGAAAAATCGTTTGCGGTTTAATTAAATAATGTTTCACTACTTTAAACGCACAGAAATTTATATATACAACTAAGGTGCATTACAAGAGGCTTACTACAGAATCTTGTGTGTATAGCAGTCATCGTTCATTTACAGGGACACACAAAATAATTCTCTAATGTGTGTTAACAATAATTCCTGGAAGTGCGTTTTAAGTTGCTGAACGCGATTTTAAATTTAACTCCCTTTTTGTCTATTTCTTGGTGTGTATGAATTATGTAGATCATGTACAGGGTAGCATAAAAGTTCGTGAACAATTTTTTGTTTATTGACAGAAACTCCAGAAGGAGAATTTTAAAATGTGCTACGCGTTTCCTAACTAAACTAAAATTTAGCATCCTATTTATAGTATATATACAAATCTATAGATCGTATACAGGGCTGAATAAAATTATTCGGATATTTTTCCGAATATTGTATATGTTGGAAATATATGTTGGAAATTCCTGAAATTACGTTTTTAAATATGTTATGCGTTTTCCAAATTGTTTACTTAGATGTTATCGTTCAGCTTATTAAACGGTAATGATTTGTAAAATTATTTTGGAAGCGTTGGAAAGTGTTACATAATCTATGCTTGACGCATGATTTTTCGTTCTTGTTTAACATTGTCTTGAATTGGATATTTTTGAACAGTGTAATTTCAATGTAACAGAATTGTAATTAATTATTTAAAACTTATTTGTAAAAGTGTATTGAAACCTAATTTCATAAAATAAAATTAATATCTATAATACAAAAATCTACACATAAAATAAATTTTGTATTCATGCATTTTTGCATAAGAGTACCATAGCTATTACACCAAGATCTGAATATTTAAAAAAGTAGTTATAGTACAAACGCAACTCATTTGTAACGTCTGATGTACAATTTCTAACTTGTTATTTATTTTTGTTTAAAATTTTATTTTATCTACACCTTTTTTTAGTGTACTTTAACATTGAAGTTATGACATTTATTTATTATTTATTATTTATATTTCATTTTATTATCTACTGCTGGATACAAAATCATCTGAAAAAGTAGTAGTTATACGACGTATTTGATAACTTTTCTCTCAGAAACATTATGCTTAACGTATATACAAATTGCTTGAAAATTTATTTTAGAATTCCTTAGAATTTAGGGAAACATGTATATATATATATATAACCATTAAATGAACGTTACAATCACACAAACAAAAAAAAGTGAAATTATGAATGCAAGTAAAATAAGTAATTGACAACAAAACAGATCCCCCCAACAAAGTGAACATAGATACCAAAAGCAAAGTATTAAAAAAAAAAGCAGAAAAAAGCAGAAATTGAATAATGGAAATGTGTGGAATATATATATATATATATGTTCGGGAGGGGAGGGGGTTGATCTTTAAAGGAGACACTACTGTAAAAAAGTATGAACACGAATATCAAATTGATATGCTTTTAACAACTTTAAATAAGTCATTTTATTTAAAGAAAATGTTAAATGTTTTTACATATAAAAGAAAAATATTATACAGGATAAAATATTTCTTTAGACTAATTCTATTTAATACCTAATATAAACTCGCTATTCCAGCTTGTTTTAATATAATTAGTAAAAATGTTGCTATATTTTCTTAGATACTTATAAAAATATAAAACAATAAAAATTAAAAGTTTCAAATTTTGACTAATACGATGTCGTGATATAATCTTCAACATTTGGTATAACAAATTCATGTAATATAAATTTTAACTATATTTACATATATTTTATATAACAAAAAAAACATTTTAATAATAGTAGCTAATGTGCTAAACACGTCTAACAGTTTTTCTATTTTAAAGATCACAAAAATACAGGAAAGAATCATTTGCAACTTCATAGATATCTTTAACATATTCATGGTCGTCTTTGCATTAAAAAATATGTAAATGTTTCACTTGTTTCTGCTGTGAAAATTACTACAGAAGAAAAACAAGTATACTCTTGAATTTATTTTACATTCGTGTAATATAATTTTAACTTTATCTACATATAAAATTATATAAATAAAAAAAAACGAGTTTACTAATTGTAGCTAATGTGCTAAACACTTTGAAACTTTTCTATTTTAAAGAGCGCAAAATTACAGGAACTGATTATATGAAATATCTGTCTGTAAAACATTCACGATCATCATTGAATTAAAGATTTTCTGTATATATTTCAGTCATTTCTGCTGTGAAAAATTTCGCTTATTAAGAAGTAAAACAAGTATATTATTTCTACACATGAAGTTATTTTAGACTCTTTAAAATATGGTAAAAAAAATAAAATGAAATATGTAGAAAATATTTTTCACAAAAATGTGTGGCAAACATATGTAATTTATCAACCATGAATATATTAAAATTCTTTTATGAAAATGAGGTTTTGTCTGAATTATAAATAACGACTTCATAATTAATGAGTTACGTAATTTTCTATTTTCCGAATCTGTCTGAAAATTATATGCATATTAAAATGTTTATGAAAATTATAATAAAATAAAATGAACTTTAAATATACGTTATAAAATAAAGTGTAATTTTTTTTCTCTTTTAGAATCATATATTTTCTTTGACTATTGCTAGGAAGAACTAGATATTATTTAAGAAAAAATAATCTGAGTAAGCAATTAAATAAATCCTACAGGACATCTTATATGTTTATTTAGACAAACAAGATGCATAAATAATTAGTGATTGCATTGACAGTGATGGAACGGCTGTGCACCAGTGGGAAGATTGTCTCCAGAATAATATTCTACGTCTTACACTGTTAAAAATTTGCAGCAAACTGTCCAGTCATTTGACCGTTTTTATAGAAAACGGTTACATAACCGTAATTGAGCACTATTCCGACCATAATATGGGCAATAATATGGTCATATTGGAGTAACATTACGGTTATGTAACCCGTTTACTCTAAAAACGGTCAAATGACTGGGCAGTTTGCTGCAAATTTTTAACAGTGTATGAAGCCACAGAAGTCATTAATTAAGGCGAATAATATTATTTAAATTTAGCGATGTCAATTTGATCGCTGATGTGCAGTTATACTATCACTGTTTTGGTCTCTAGTCAGTGTTTATTAAGGTTAATCAACGTTAAATTTAAACGAAAATAATTAAATTTAAAATATTATGGTAATGTGTTATTTTGCAGAAATCCTAACGTATGAGATAAATGAATAAGACAATGTATAAGTTAATGAAATTAATTCTTACCTGAATTAATATTAACATCCAATTATCGCAGAAATATTAGTCCTTGAAAGTTAAGTAAATTAAAATAAATGATGAAAGCAAACAGTAACTAAAACAAATTTATAATTATATATTTACAATTCATTTACATTTAAAATATGTACAAAAGGTACACTTCAAAATTAATTAAAATTTTAGATCTAATTTCTTTTGATCTCACTTATACAAGAAGATAAAAAACACATTTTGTTTAAATTATTTTATATCTATTACGTAATTTAACAATGTTAAAATAGAACAATTCAATTTTAGTATCAAATATTTACTCCGTTACCGATTAAAAATGATTTTTTTTTTGTCTTTCTTTTACAATTTTGTTTATGTTTCAACATAAAATGTGTGGACTAATCTTTTGATAATGAAGTCCGTTTTAAACATGTTCTGTTTTCACAGGAGTTTTCATTAATGTAATAAATAAAATGTATTTATACTAAAGACAATTAATCAACTTAGTCATTCATTTATTTCAACAGTAATTTCAAATTTTTCATGCAAATCTTTTTTCAATTAAAATTATTTTTTTTCCACTTTAGGCAACCCTACGTTCAATCCACGGTCGTTTTAGCAGGTTTTACAGTTTTAATTAAATGATAAGAATTTATATTAAATATATTGAATTAATATGCATTTTATTAATTTATGTCTTTTTGTTTTTATTTGTTAATATTTTCTTCTTTTCAAATGCTACGTTGTAAAGAAGTTCGATTTTGGTCGTCTTTCGATATGTTGTACTCTATTTTCGTTTACATTTTTGCCCGAGTTCGGGGTATATTTATTTTTGTTTCCCTGTACTATAAGGCTTATTACATAGATGATATTGCTGAATCGCATGTGAAAATAATTCATAATTATTTTACAGAACTAAACATAATAATATTTATACGTTAAGGTAAAATTACAGTTAAAATATGCCTTGAATTTATGTAACTGTTACCAATTCAAGATCGAAATACACTTATGCGTAATATTAAAAATCACTATAACATAGCATTTATAAAACACAGGACGTGTAACTTCAACATTCATGCGTCATATCTTTGTATGGATTATTAATCTACACGGAAATTAACACTTCATACATACGCATAAATGAACAAACAAAATTATTTTTTGTGGTTTAACCCTTGCAGATACCGGAGTGTTCTTATACAAATTTCACTAAAAATGGTAGTCGAACTGCTCTTTCTATATTGTTTTCATATACACAGGTAAAACTGCTAGTGCCAATTTAAGACTATGCCTACCTGCAATTCTCCTATGCTTTCTGATAAAATTTTATTTCACCTGTATGGAAACTCAGTTAGTTTGAAGGGTTTGCATGGGAATTTAAATTTATTTTCTTGTAGGATATATATCAGAACAGTTTTAAAATGAAAATTTGAATACAAATGACGTATATTATTTAAAATTTTCAATCGAAAATATGTTTCTAATGTTATATTTATACGTCAGATACGTTTATAACTGATTATTAGGTAGTTTGCATTACAAAAACTACCTATTGCAACAGTTCGGAATAAAACAATTCCAAAAAATTTTGGTATATTTTCAGCGATCATAACTCCCAGACCCCAAAATCCCCCTCCACTCGAATACATACATACATATATATATATCCAATTACATATGTATATACATATATACAATTATATATATGAACATACATACATATATATATATATGACATATGTCATGCTGTACCTCTTTTATTTGTGAACCGATTTGAATGTGACTGAGTATGTGAATAGGACATACTAAGGTCTCAACCACGTTCGTTGTTCAGCTTCCTCCGCCATCTTGTTTCAAATTGGGAACCAGTTAAATTTTTTAAATTATTTTTAAAACATTCAAAAAGATGCATTAAAAATTATAAATTGAAAATATTGTTTTCGTTAAGTGTTAGATCGTGATACAAGGATTCCAGAACATTTCTTTTTTGTCCGTATCTTAAAAAAATGGCTGAGATATGGCAGTTCTAGGGTGGGTGACATTTTGAAAGAATCTGATTTTTGTTATGCTGTAACTCTGACGCTGAAATTCGCATTCAAATTCAGAATTAACAAAATCCGGGATTGGATATTCAATAATCGGGTTCCAAGCATTTTAGCTTCGGTTAATTGAGTAAAATGAGTTGAATTTTTAAAAACATCGACTATGAAAGCTACCTTTTCCACCCGGTACAGGCCGGAAGGACTTTTTTGTGAGTTGAAAACTTTTCTGAAATATTCCATTATTAATCTTTTACGTTCTTTTCAGTACAAACCCATTTTTGTGAAATTAACTTTATACAGATTTATTATAGTGAATACACTACTCATCTCCATAAATGATAGATCTTTAAGAATATAATGAACGTATAAACAAACTATTTATGCTTCACAAAATGATGTGATTATACTTTGTTTTATTATACTCTATAATTTAACAGATAAGACATACTTGATAATATATAAAAGAGATTTAATTTCATATATTACAATGTAATTTATGTGTTTGAATTGCCCCCCCCCTTTAACGTATAAGCTTTCTAATTTTTCTTAACGTGCAATTTAATTCTCTGGTCACAAAATATTTATTCCCACTTTCATTTTCCTTATATTCAATCTCTCATTCTATTTCACCCATTAATATCCTCTGACCGTATTTTTGTTCTGTGAAAAAACAGAAAGAAGAGAAAGTTTTTTGTGCCTAGCAACAGTGAGAAATCTTTATTTACATATCTAATACATCTATACTTCGATCGTTAATGCAACTGCTGTCAGTTCTCGCAGCATATAAACATTCTTTCTTTTCTTATTCACATGGCATTTGATTTGCCATATATGGTAGATCGGCACCCACTTGTAATATTTTTAGCTTTTATCTTCCGATTTTTACATAGTACACCTTTTTTGGGCAATTTTACGAAAAAATTCACCGTGTTCCATTGTGCGGTTTTAACCGGACATGCATTAAAATTCATAATTACCTTTTGACTTAATTTCATTCGCTTTTCACAAACGTATCACACGTATCTCCTTGGATTCTTGCATCCCCAGAACATATACTTTTATCTATTTTTTGTTGCCTTTCTTTGACAAAGTTTCATACGAGCTGAGAAATTTGAACAGCTTCTACATATACTCAGCTCTCGCTCTGCACATTGAAAACATGTAATTGACTTTTTCTCCTCTTCAGCATCGGCATTGTCTGCCGATGCTGAAGAGGAGTATTGTACCCTGTAAAGAACCTGGATTATTAATAAACGAAACATGTATTTACAATCCAAGACGCCTTTCATCTTGATTAATGATATTCACGGTTCTAGTTCATTTGAAGTTGCTATATAGAAATAGAAGTTCATCAAAATATCATCCCTGGAAATTAACGCCATAGATCTGCATGATAAAAATAAAATAATACATATTTTCCCATTCCTACGTTTGTAAAATCATATTGTTATGACTAAATTTTAACTAGAATATTCTAAGAATATAACATTTAAAATTATATCAAATATATAATGTTTAAGTTTGCAATTTTTAGCTTAACATCTTACTTTTCAAATATGCATGACCTTTTTTTTCAGACATGGCATTCAATAATGTCTTTTGAAATTCGGTAACAAACTTCATATTTACTTAAAACAATAAACCTTGAACATACAAAATCATTTAAAAAATAACTAAAAACTCTAGCTTTAGTAAAAAAATAATATAACCTTTGATTTTAAAGGCATGCAGTCTTGCATTTCAATATTTAAGGCATTTTAACTGCTGAATGGAAAAATAGGCTCAAAACATTATCAGTAAACATCCTAAGATTCAATCAATGTATTTTTAGCTATAGGGGTCTGAGGTACAGAGAAAGGAATGAAAAGTGAGTTACGAGTATGGAAAGTGTGTTTAATTTGTTTACTAGTTTTAAATTTCCATAATAATATACAACTATTTTATTATTGTTCTTATTTTTATTCAATTCATTACTAAACTTTAATTTAAAGTTTCATATTTTTGAATGGGCATTAAAACAAATTATATAATAAAACAATATTCTTGCACTTACCATTATTTATCATCTTTTCCTTCGTTTATTTTTTTTTATTTTTTCATTAGGAAGTTTTGGATAATAGAACATTAAGGAAAGTAAAAAAAAAGAAAGAAGAAAAGGAAAAAAAAACGTTTGAAATTTATGTCTACAAAATAAATAATAAATATGGCGAAATAAAATTTTACACTATTTAGATTTGTCGTAAATAGCTTATGCTATAGACTCATATTCTCAACATTTGATTAGAAAATTTTGTTTTGCGCGTATCTAATTTTATATAAGTCCGAATTTATTCATTTTATTGTAATGTATACCTTACCGAAAGAATGAGACGCGTCATTATTTACACACGATTGCACCTCTCAAAGATACATCTGAGATCACCAGAATAAGCAAGCAACAACTGTTATGACTAATAGAATTATATTTTTATAGAATTATTATAGAATTATATCCAGATAAATTATAGTCATGATGTGGTTTATAATTAGGAAACATAATATTTAAATTGCTATGCATTACAAAATACTAAAAGAATAATGAAAGTTAATTAAAGGCTCCTTTACAGTTGGGAATGATAAATGCTTTCTAAATATCGATAACACTACTTCCTACTTAAACTAGTCGTTGGGGGCCACCGTAATACTTACCCATCATGGATATGCATAATGTAAAATATTAAAATAAAAATGTGCAAACTACTTATAAAATGCATTGCAATTTGAATAAAATCGTGGCTTGATGTCGTCATAAACTTTAAAGGCTCGATTACTGAATTGCTTGAAAGAAACATACTTATAACTCCAAAAACAATAATCCTATTAACTAGCGGTTTATTGCATCTGATTAAGCGTCTCATTTCCAATAAAAATATATCTTTGAAGTGAAATTTGGATGAAATACAGGGTCATAAAAAATCGAAGAGTGTGGAAATAGGATTCCAAATATCTCGCTTTATGCAAAATTTGTTTTTTTATTGTCTTTTATGTTCACTTCTTAAAATAAACAATTTCGAAAATTTTTATATACCTTTTATCAGAACGAATAATTAAAGAGGCCGAAAAAATTTGTTCCGGATAATCGAGGTTACGGAAATTCAGTAAGCTTATTCCGATGATTACATACTAAATATATACCAAATTGCAAGTCTATATCTCAAATTTTTCGGCAGATAGAGCGTTTACAGACACACAGACGGAAGGCAATTTTTTTTTTCTAAAAATATCTCCAGTGTCTGAAACGTGCAAATCCGTCAAAAAAATTCGATTTTTAAAACGATTACAAGACTTACCCTATACTACGTATGATGGGTAAGTAAAAACATTACCTTTATAATTTTGCTACTGAAAGAATGAAAACCGATATGGTCTTTTGTTTTTTTTTTATTTTTTATTATCCAATCAATTAATTAGCAAATATAAGTAAATGAAACCCATGATTTGATGTACAAAAACAAACAAAAACGCGTTTTTAGTGCTTGTAAACGCTGAAATTTCAGAAACTTCAAAATATCACACACCGGTAATTTTTCTGGTATAATGGAATTTTTATTGTAATGTTCAAAGATAAGGAAGAAGATAAATAATTAATTTAGAAATAATGTGTTACATTATATTTTTCTAGATTAAGAACCATTTGTCTTTTTTACAGAGTGGATAGGTAAATTATGTATATGGTTTACTGTGATAAGTATACTTAATTAAAAAAACAAATATTAACATATTTGCTAAAGAGTGCGCATTAATATACTAACATAAATATTATAACATACAAAAAATACATCATCAATACATGTTTGTTACACTGTAGGTAATATCAAACCTTTTCTATTTCATTATGGTTTTATTTATAACTGACAAACACAACACAAAATTTTTATTTTTTAAAATTGCTAAATTTCGTTTTCGGTGTCAGTTTTAGAAATTATATTTTAAAGACAATCATCGATTAAATAAACTCAACAATTTATTTACCCAGGTTCTGGAATACGAATTCGAAATAATATTTCGAATGTAAAATTGTGTTATAACTTACTTCCATAGAAATTAAGCGCCATAATCATTAATTACGATACAGAAATAACAATATTTCTCAAGATAGACTAATGTTTCATTTACGGTCGTTTTCACCATGTACCAGAACTGTCGGTTTAGCTCTAAACGCCGATTGAATGGTCAAATAAAAACAATGATTAACCTGATAGGACCTGATTGCGTCCGAAGTCCAATAAGATTAATGCTGAATACCATTTCAGCATTCGACCAGGAATTCGGTACTTTCTGACAGTTGAGGTAAATGGTCAATACAAGCAGAAGTCTTGCGTATAAGTTGTCTCTTCATATCTTTATAACAATTAAGCATTTAGACCTCTCAATAAGAAACTTCTTCTAAGCCTGATAAAATCACAAAAAGAGCATCAGCATATAACAATAAACTATTTCATAGACTGTGTACCTTTAACTAAGATATTTCTACTTGTCCTAACCCTTCTTTAGTAATGTTGTTTTGTGTGTCTAGTGTATATTTTGAGAAAATGCAATTAAAAAAGTGCAGCGTTTATAAAAGTTGAAGTTCGTATGTACATTAAACCACATACAGAAGCAGAATTTATAGATATAGAATTTTATCTACCGTTTAGCCCGTCTATGCTGTACCCATTGGCACAATTATAGATCCATGTCATTACACTGTCTTTATTATAGGCAGGGTAGTATAACGGTTTTTTATATATTTGCGAAGACAAAAATAATAAAACAGAAGATAGCAGATGTTTTTTGGTGTCGTATTCGGTAGCCTAGTTTATTAATATGTTTTTTTTTTTCAATTTACTACTACAAAATTTAAAATAATTAAAATACGATAAAACGTTCACTAGACAAAAATGCACCACTTGGTTTTCCCGTATGATTCATTTTTACTTCCAAAATTTATTTTTATTTAGTAAAACGAGCGGTTTTGTTAACGAAAATTTTCTATGTATCGCCTCAATTCACGTGAATTTATTTTATTTTACCTTTGAAAATGCATACAACGAGATACCTAACATATAAAACTATATTCTATATAGCGTTGGAAAATGTGAATTTATTTTGAAATAATTTACTTGAATATGTAGTGTTAAAATATGCAAACACTAATAAAAATTAACATTTACAACTTATTAGTTTTGTTTTCTTTTTAAAAATAATCATTATTATTTAGAAATTATTTCTGTTAAATTTGCATGTAAAAATATAAAATCATTGATTATGATTAAACTAGTTTTCTATTTCTTTTTTAATGTAATTGTAGCATTTGAAATGATTTAAAATATAAAAATTATGGAACAGAAATTTCATACATTATCTCTTTTTTTCATTTCAATCTTGAAAATATCTTCTAAATGCATTTTACGTCCAACAAAATGATGTGGAAAACAGTTGCTTTTCAACATTAAAAAGAGATAATGAAACCCATTGTTCTTTTATAGACTACTTCAAATATGCTTTAAACTTTTAGTCCCACATTTCTTTTACATTTGTGTTTATGACTCATGGATCAAAAAAATATTAAATAAGTCTGTTTTCAGTCATAAAAATTGCATTTATGTGGGCCATAAAACAGTAATAAAAATTCATATTTATAACTTATTAGTTTTTGTTTTCTTTTTAAAAATAATCATTATCATTTAGATATAATTTCTGTTAAATTTGCATTTAAAAATATAAAATCATTGATTATGATTAAACTAGTTTTCTATTTATTGTTTAATTGTAGCATTTGAAATAATTTAAAATATAAAAATTATGGAACAGAAATTTCATACGTTATCTCTTGATTTCATATCATACTTGAAAATAGCTTCTAAATTCATTTTACTTCCTAAAAAAATGATGTGGAAAACAGTTACATTTCAACATTAAAAAGAGATAATAAAACTCATTCTTCTTTTAAAGACTACTTCAAGTGTGCTTTAAAATTGTAGTCACACATTTCTTTTACATTTGTGTTTATGACTCATGAATCAATAAAACATTAAATAAGTCTGTTTTCAGTCATAAAAATGACATTTATGCATGTCATAAAACAGTTTTATTGATATATAAAACAATGCTTCCATAAAATTAGCTACTTAAAATTTCCCCCTGTACTTGGGAAATTTATGGGGAACATTATTACTATGGGGAACATTATTACAAAAATTATTTTCATTAATCATTTGAATATATACTATAAAGTATATTATTTTAAACATGACACGATACTAAAAATATATTATTTAAACATAATGTAAGGACTGTATTATCGATTATTAAAAACTATTGATTAATTTAATGTCATTACATAAGACATCATAAATATTGCTGTGGTGATTAATTAAGAGAGACATATTTTTACAGAAATTGGAAAGCAACATTCCTCTCCTTCGAAGAATAATGAGGCCTTACTTGCAATACATAATTTAATTTATTTTATCAAGGCATTTATATATTATTATCATTAATATTTGAAAAGAATATTTGACAATTTTGAAACTGCATAACGGATGCATCATTTACGATGTTCTGAATAATTATTTTTTGATTTACTATTTGACATTACTATAATCAAAAAAATAATAATCAAATAACAATTTCCGCTGAAATAAAGATATTTATATTTAAAATCGTTTGGGTCATCTTCGACCACTTTGAATGGAGGAAACACGAAATCTGCTGGATACTACTAGTCGTTTCAATTCGTGAGGAGACGTACGGAAGCATGATCTCTCAATAGCCGCTTGGTGATTGCTCAGATATTTACGTATTGCGAAAGCTATATGCAACGTACATTATATTTGTAAACACTTCCATAATATATATATATATATATATATATTAAATATCCATTAAAAAGTTTAATATTTGCAAATATACTGCGTTTCTATTAAACAAGTGATACCGTTTCAGCACACGTTTCTGTCTGCTTTTCCTGAAACTTTACATCTATATGAAGTAAAACACAGTGCAAAACAAAAATGCAATTAGTAAATTTAAACAAGAATAGTTCAATGTTAAGCAATCATAAAGAGTTTATGTTGAACTAGTCGACTCTACACACGTGTTAGCAGTTTCAACTTCATGTATACTGTTCAAGAATGGGTTAATGAACAAAACATATAAGAAATATAGGATTACTATTTTTTTTGTACATTTGTTTTTGTGTTCATGTTGTATAGATTAGTAGCGAATAACGCCACTCTGTTTGTTAAAACGTAACCTATTGTTTTATAAATATAGCAATTGTCTCTCCATTGACCGTTTGGTGCAGGTAACGAATTCATGGACTTAACACAATCGCTACTGAAGACGCGTACGTGTTCGTCGGTCACTTATTCACTCATTTTATATTCTATTTTTAATCCAAAATTAGGAATTCACACCGGAAGAATTTTTATTTTATGTAATCACAAAATATCTGTCAATAATTAAATCAAATATTTCTACTAGTGTTTTCTGGTATGAATTTGAAATTTCTGAATAAAATAAAATTCCGTTGATTTTAACCCGCTAATGAACGTGTTAACCTGACCACTTTACGCAATTGCAGCACATTTATTTCATAATATCTAAACAACATTTTAAGAAATTATTTTTTTTTCTAGACGAAAGAAAATGTAAAATTTCGTGAGAAAAGCTTTTGCGTCCAATATCTTCCAAATGGCATTGTGAAGAAAAAGTCTTCTATTAACATAATATCGGATAAGCTTCTGTTGTGGCCAATCTGTTAGAAACTGTCCCATTTGAAAACTGAAAGCTAGTTCGGAACATTGTCTTATAGTAACCACCAGACATGTTAGGAACAGCACCCACATACCTCAACCAACCATCTGTGCAAAAACTCAGCTTCCAGCCCAAAATCTTGTGTGAAAAACTCATCTTTTATCTCTTTAAAAACATTCTTACGTCCCAGACCCCAATCTAATTTCTACTGAAGTTATCTCAGAATCTATACATTTTTTTTTTAATGTAACTCATATCTCAAGCAAATAATTCTTCTCGAAAAAATAATTTTAAATAAAAATGGCAGCTTGGTATCTGTAAAAAGATGTGGTTAGCCCGTATTTGTTTGCCTTGGTCACATGACTTGCGTTTTTATTATATAGATTACGTATGATGTGATTTAACAGAATAAAGAAAACTTTCATTAATAACTTTTTAAGTTTTGATTCGAATTTCATAAAATTTTAAATGACTCGACAAAATTCTGCAACGATTATATATGTTAAATTTCAAATCATTCGGTTGGGTAGTTTTTGCGCTGTTATATGCGGAGAGACACACAGACAGACGGACGGATCAGACGACGACTATAGGTGTACAAGAAGAAAGTATTTATGTAATTACGAACGTACATAGAAATGGCACTGTGCGTTTATATTTCCGCCAAAAAAATCGTATAAAATGTAATTTTTATTAAACGAACTTAATAATGTTTATTAAAAATTATATAATTAAATTTTACTTAGGGACTAATATAAATATATATTTATATAATATTACTTATATAAATAGTAAGAAAGACCATTTAAGAATACCATTAAGTTTCATTACTAAACATCTAATTTTGGCATACCATTTAAATGCTTTGGTACATTTCCCATATTATAACAAATAGAAGGTCATTCGATCAAGTAGTAAAGAAATTGTGCATGTTTAAAGTTTGGAGATCATAATCTTAAATTAATTTTTAGTATTTACAAAACACATTATAATGGGAAAAGTTATTATTTGCGTAACTTGGAGGAATAAGCTTTTTTTTTCTTTCTTTCTTTCTTTTTTTTTTGGATTTGCATACTTGATGTTTTAGGAAATCAAATTCTGTTAAAAAAAAAAAAAAAGTTACTATTCATATACATATTTTTTAATTAATTCTGAAGGAATAGATATTTTGCACTAATGTTTTTGAAGATTGTAATGAGTTTAAATATATTATAAAACTAGCTGTTACCCGTGACTTCGTTCACGTAATATTAAAAAAAGAATAAATACATTAATTTAGCAAAACATTTCACTCGCAAATTAAAAACATATATAATTAACAAAATCTTTATCACATCTTATAGAAGACAATACGGTATTTCTTTGGTATCGGGGCCTTGACATAACCCATTCTTAAAAAAGTGAAATTTCATGCCAAATAATATATACAATCACGAAAATGAAACTGCACCCAATGAAAAAAGGAGGGCGAAGTAAAATCGTGAAAATCGACGAGTCACTCTTCGTAAAACAAAAAACAACAATGGGAGAATTCTTCTATACAACAGTGCATTTTAGGTGGTATTTGATGTGAAATTTGTATATGTATGCATTGCTAAATGGGCATTTTATATATATATATATTTTGTATAGACAAATGTTATATATTTCTTACTACATTATTATTTTATGTTTTGTTTATGTATACATTAAATAAAGTGCATCTCGTTAAGTGGTGTAAATACTGAACAAACCGCTTGCGGATTTTATACATTGATAGATATTTCATAAAGATATAACAATCTGATGTGATTCTAAAATGTAAATAAAGGTTGTTAGCAAGTACTTTAAATTCTGCCCAATTTAACCTCGATATTTTCTCTATCGCGTCAAGGAAAATATAAACAAATAAATACCGACAACACCAATCTGATGATCTAAATTTACATATTTTTGTTAGTATATATAGGATTATATTAATTTAATTCGTGCGCTTGAAATTTTTTACGCTTTCTCTAGGGTTAAGTGTCCTATTTTTGCCATTTATATTTATTCTATTTTCCATTCATTCTATTTATGGATGTTGATTTAATTTACATATTCGTGTCAAAGAATATTGTTTAAAGTTATTATTAGGATTAGGATTGGATACGATTAGGGTTAGGATTAGGAATAAAAATTGGACGACAATAGTATGACCGATTCAGGTTTAAAGGGATATCCAGGATGTCTATTTACATCATGAAATAATGAGAAAATTATCGACTGATATTTTTTAATATGTTTTACGTCATAGATGGCATCAAAGATGAACAAGGAAATGATCATCTAAAGTACCACTAAGTGTTTACCACGCAAAAAACAAATCTGGTTACAACAATGTATTTAATTTTGCGGCAAATTTCACTTAATAAAAAAAGGCAAATTGGCTATGGACTGGATTACAGATCACTAACCTTCCTATTCTGGGAAATTTTCTACCTATATGTGAAAAACTTTCTACTATATACAACTACTATATACGCTTTCACGTTTATAATATTATAAATTGGAACGATAAGTTTGTTGAAGTTTACCCAATTCGACTGGAATAAAAGTTTTATTACTTTTTGATTTTTTCTTTGCTTTTGCATTACGCGATTTGTCGGTAAAATTTATTTTTGTTTCCATAACATTGTTGTTTTTTTAATTTTTTCAAAACATTGTAATTTTAATTAAACATTGCTTTAAAATGAATGCCCTTTTTTCATCCTACAAGACTTTACAAAAATCTTTTATGAAACAGAATTTTTTAAAAAAGCTATATTTAAAAATGACAACAAAGTTTTTACTATTTTAAAGCTAAAAGAAATATAAAATTAAATTCTGGTTTGTAACGACGATTTACAGATGTGTTTCGATTGTGGGAAAATGATAGAGGAAAAATGCTTTTACTTCGACGCAATCATACTAAATCTTTAACTTTTATGAAAAAAGCAACTTTCTTTTAAAAAATAAAGTTATTTTTATTAAAATTTTCTTATTTTCGATACAGAAAATTTTGCGGTGCATATTCTTGACATTTGCCATCCAATATATTTTTTTTTAATTTAAATTAAAAATATGGTAACTTATGTTAGCCGTGTGCAGACGATAAATCGCCAACCTATCCCATCATTTGTATTGAATTAATTAAAAATATAAATCTTTCACTCATTTCATTTCAAACACAGAACATTAATTTACAAAACATACATTTATAATACATATATTACATACATTTAAAATAATTCATTCCAAGAAAAAGAAAAAGAAAAGGAAAAAAATAGAGAAATTAATCACAAATTATTTGATAACCCAAGATCATTTTATTTCAACATCAAACCAAATCTGTTTTATTTTCGATATATGACATCATATTCGCTTGCTATCCATAGTTACTCGTATTTATGCACCTTGTATTATTACCAAATATATGAAAACGCACGTTTTATTTCTAATATGGCGTAATTTCATATTCTGTTTAATTCTTAAATAATTCATTTCCTCTTCATTTTTCATTTGAAAATAAATTGTTGAGTAAAAATTATTACTCCGGGGTTTGATTTAGTATTGGCAACGATAAAGTATTAGCAACGGTAAAGTAAATTTAACCATTTTAAAAATTTATACGAAAAAAAAGTATATTTGAATAAAATAGACGAAATCCAGCCTAGGTTCTTTTCCGGGTTATAATCCACCAATATGCAAAGACACAGGGCCATTACATTCTTCATTTTGACGCTGGTTTCAGCCAAACATTTACACATACAATCGGATTTATAATATTATTAGGATTAGGATTAAATGCATAAAAAAATTGTATTTTATACACAATTATTGACATAGTTATTATGATACTTTTCAAAAAGAAAATAAATTATAAAACTAACAAAAAATGTAAAATTGCCAAATTTTTGAAAGTTAAAACAAAATAATACATATTAGCTTTTAAAATATCAATTAAAATTGCTGAACGTTTGCACTTAAATGTTTTATCACATAAATAGAATGCTAAACAATATTAAATTCCTTCGACAAAATGTTTTTTATGAGTATAGGAAATCTCATTAAAACTTCATTTCTGTTTTTAATGTTTCGACTTTGTGTGTATTTACGAAGAATGCAGTATATCTTGAAATTATTTCTAGCTTTCGTAGCATTCCTATTGATAACGATAAAAAAGTGAGCTTATTTTTACAGAATATTGCATGTCCAATTAATCGGAAATCGTCTTATCCAATAAAGTACGTTTTTTTTTCTAATCGAAGGTGTTTTCCGTGAAAATTTATTCGAACTTGTCAGTACTTGTGAAATGGTATTATTGGATTCTGTCACAGTAGATAACATGACAGACTGAATTTCCATTAAAAATTAAAATTGCTTGTTAAAAATAGTTTGCTTTTTTTATTTAAAGTCATATATGTGTTCCATGTTAAAAGCAAAATGTATTCTCCTACATTCGAAAGTTAAAAAAATAGACATAAAAAACCTGGTTATTCGACATATTTTATTTATTTTTATACAAATTTATTTATTTGTATACAGATTTCATTAATTTGTTTTTAAAAAATGTAATGGAAGACTTCTAAGACATTTTATTATATATATATTTTTTTTAATGACACGGTACCTTTCTAACTCCGCCAAAAAAAATCGTATAAAAACGTGATTGTTATGAAACTAACGTAATAAAGTCTAATAAAAAGGTTACACTTAAATTTTGTTTATGGAATTATATAAATTTACATTCATATAATATCATTTATCACCTAATTATGACATCACATTTAGATGTTTTGGTGCATTTTATCTTAGGACCACTAATGGGAAGTCTTTATACTTAACCCCTTTATATTTAATCGTATTGAATTGAAAATGGTGCATTTAAATACCATTCTGAGAAAGGAATACTTCATTTTTTAAAAGAATATTTTATAAAAATTTGGAGAACTTAGCAATTTTTCTTGAAAAATTTTGAAATGTTTCTCAGTATATATTTCTTTTCCGCAATTCCCAAAAGATTAAATCATCTCACCTTATATATATAACATATAAAAATGGAAAATTTTCTTTCTGTCTATATGTATGCATTTCTATAGAAAATAAACAGTTTGGAAGCCAGAATTGTGAAATGTTACGCAACAAATCAAACATGTAATGTGGTGTAATCAAACATGGCTGAGGCAACTAAAGTAATCCGGAATCGAAATAATGTACGGTTATCTTTTGATTTTTAAAAAATCCAAAAATCTTACAAGCTATTCCTATCAAAGTTAAAAATTTCTCGTTATAGCAGTTGCCAACAATTAAAATAATCCACAATAATTAATTTTCTATTGAGTAATTTCCACGTGAAAAATGCAACTGAAATAAAAAGTTTCAACAATTGAAGTAAAGATTATTATGACGTCATATTGCTAATATAACGGGAAGTTTCAAACATTTATCAATAATACGAAGAGTATGAGTATTTGTAAACTAGCCGCCACTGGCGACCAGTTTGGTCTCCCTTAAATGTATATTAAACATTGTAACACGCTACTTTTATTCATAATTTAATTTTTTCTCTCTTAATTCTTCGCCAAATCGAAAAATTCTAATACACAAATCAAGAACTTTTGCGATCATGGTAGCATTTTGCACATTTTTTGCTGTTAATGATATCCACATTTACACTGAACCATATTGTTGCTAATTTTTTTTTTGTTGTTTCTCTCTAACTTAAGCTGTAGACTCGATTACGGAAGATTAGATAATCTATCATTATTCTCATCTAAAACGTCTTGAATAATATTCCATAATCGGGCTTCATATTATTACACGTAATTTTCGGGTATGGTTTGGTGAAACATTGAACTTTTGGAAACCAGTTTTGATAATCACATTCCCCTTTTAAACCGCAACCCGGCGTTTTCGGCTAGATTTTGCTTTGTATGGCAACCCAGTAGAGCAGATTCCGTATGTTTTATAATAAATTAAATATTGTATGTTTTATAATAAATTAATCATTGTGTGTGTTTTATAATAAAATTGTGTGTTTTTTAATATAAAATGGTTCTTTTCCGTTATACGGACACCATGCCAAAATGTATGCTAATGCCTAGAGTATGTAAATGTATGCTTGGCGACAATGGTGTCCGTATAACTGAAAAGTACCTATAAAATAAACTATTTTATAATAAAATAAAAGTAACATGCTGTTTCAGAAATCTCTAACAGGTACCTGAAAATGGGGTTTTCTCGCCAAAATAGCGCGAAACAAAAATCGCGCCAACCCCGGTGCGTTTGCGACAGCTGTTCCACATTGGATTTTAAAATCAAAGTCTCGTTTCTAAGGCACACGCAAAAAATAAAAGCTGGTTTTGTCGATTTTAAAAATGCTATTGGCGAGATTTGCGCCCAAATAACATAAAAGTACATCATGATGTTACGTATTTTATAAATGTATATTAAATTACTGTTTTGAACGCGATTAGTCATTAATAATGGAAAATACGATTGGCGATTAACAATCATTTTCGGTGATCTCTTTTTCTGGCACGTATAATACATAAATACCAAATTAACTGACAATTCGTTTCGATATTTGATTCATTAAATATGATTACATGAGTTGTATTTGTTTACATTCAACTTACGTCAAGAAAAGATTCGGAAGGAAGTTCAGTTGTATAAGCACTTCATCAAACGGAATTCTGGAAAAACTTTAATTGTCTCACAGGTCCTGGTGCAAATTATTTTTTTTGACACCAGGCAGCGCTCCAAAAAATCATTTACGGAAAACTTACTTTACGAAAGATTATCTCCATGGTTTAATGGTTTAAAGTTTTTAAACCTTCACGACGAATGAATCTTTTTTTTTTTTTTTTTTTTTTACTTTCATAGATAGAGAGTTTGAACTGCGAAGCTAATTTCAACTGAAGTTATTGCAGAATATATACATAATTGAACATAAGTCATCTCTCAAATATTAATTTATTTTGAACGATCTTTCTAAAAATGTAACTTTTAAACAGTTTTATTCGAAAAATAATTTTGAAAAAAATGGCCGCCTGGCATATGAAAAAGCGATGCGGGCATCCCGGAACTGTTGATGACAGTCACATGACTTACGGTTTTATTATAGAGATACAGAAAGCAGGTTAATATGACGTCATTAGAGAATTAAAATGAAAATCAATATGACGTCATATTGAATGTCTACCTGACTTTTTCCAATTTTTGAGAATAATAGTAGATATGACGACAGCAGGTGAATATAACGTCATATGGAATTAAAGAACGTATTGAATCATGATAAAAATCTCATTATGAAAATATTGACATATTTAAACATTTTGAAGTATTTTGTACAACATGTTTAATTTGTTTAATCGATTTTTCTACACAAAGTTTCTTAAAATCCCAGACAACGCCGTGTACTTCGTAGCTAGTATTTCGTAAAACATCGTCATAAAACATAGCGAGTGATTTTTTTCTTTTTAAAACTTCCTGAGTTATTACTAAATTGACAAAAGCCAGCTGTGACTAAAAGGTTTTATGAAATATACCATACATACCAAGTTAAAGTTCCATTAATTTAATATTCCATTAAAATCTCTTGCTTCTTTTTTATTATATGCATTTTTTTTTTTTTTTGAGGAAATCATAAGGATATATTTTAGATTTTGAAAAGATAAAGTAATAGATGCATTATACAAAATTTTATATGTAATATGAAATTTGTCATGCATTATTATAGAAATATTTAAAAATATAATAGATGAGACACATATTAATACATACATTGATACATATATTCTAAGAGCAGAAGATTTCCACTGCCAGTCAAGCTATAGATTCCATGCGTGAAAATTTACAATTGACACATCATTAACTGTTTCATGAAACAATTTTGACACATATTACCGAAGTATTTTTTTAGAAATGATTCCCACATTAATTTGTTAACAGTATAGAATATATTTTAAACAAATCGGATGTTCAAAGATATTTGGATGACCTATGGATTGTAATCGTTTAAAACACATTTTAAAAAATAATTTTCATACGTTTAGATGAAATGACAGTTAAAATATAAAGTGCACTTACATGAATTTTAGCAGTTCTAAATAGAAAAGATGTAGTCACTACATCAAAATCGTTAGGAAGAATGATATGTGTAATATTAATATTCATAGTGAATATCTTCGATTTCTATTCTACTACTTATGCGCAAACTGATTTTATACGTATCATTTAAAGTACAAACAAAATTTTACTTTGATTATTTGACAAATGGCGTATTATGAGAACAATTTAAAAAAATTAGTTAAAAACTGTTTGTGTTACCATTTTATAAATTTTGTTCGATATTATACTGATTCATATACGCAGGCTACAACTTTAACTGACTCTCTTGTTTTTCTTACATGTCGCACACAATTTAGATAACCAAAAAAATATATATATATACATGTAGCTTTGATAATAGAAATTTAATTCAATTGCTTTTTACATTTCTTAATTCAGTTATTTTATACAATACGTTAAAGAAACAGCAATTACAGCTAATTTAGTAAAAAAAAAAACAAAACAATATGAGGCGTATAGTATGAAAAATAATAATAATGCTAGTTTTACAATGTGAATAAAAGTATAAGAAAAATACTATCATGGCTTCGTACTACTATGAAACTTCCTATTAATAGACTATTAAACACAGTCAAATAAAAAGTATTCTTTCGATTCACAAATTTTCACATTTCATTTTTTATTCTTTTCATTTAAAGATTAATCTGAACAACGTGTATTAAATATTATTAAAAATTCGGTAATTCTTTTTTTCGAAGAGTTGGTACTTGAAAATTAGTGACAAATAATATTGTTTATTATTTCAACGATCTTAAATCCTATTTTAGTGTGTTTTTCATGGATTAGACAGCGTTATATTATTATGAAATTGCTCTCTAAAATTACCTAAAATATCACCTATGGCGCTTTTTATTTGGATACATTATATTAATATATACATATACAACAATTTCTCTATATACAATTGCTTTCATCGTCCCATTAGAGGATGTGTTTGAATGCTTTACAATACAACCCGATTTGTCTTTTAAGGATGGCTTATGGATATATTAGACTTTGCATTCTTTGACGCATATAATGTATAAGAGGCTATTTAGCTAATGATCTGGAAAAATGAAGTAATCAAAGTAAAGCACTTTCAAGCATGTATGTTTTCGAATCATTCAAACAGTTCTCCTCTCTTAAATTTGAAGATATAAGTACTACAGATGAAACTTTTTTTATTCTCGCCATAGAAAAGAAAAACTATTTTTATCAATACAAATGAATCAAATTATGTAAGATTGTTTCTATGATTTAAAAGGTACATTCCGAATTTCAAATTATGCAATAATATTTACTGAAATTAATACCATTTTGATTTTATATTGTTTTATAATTTATGTTAACTTTTTACGATATCAAAAGGTTTTTCAAAAGACATTTTGTAAAATACAATTCAAATATAACTGCACTTACTAAAATATTTCTGAAAAGCAAAATCTGTAAAAGAATAAATACTTTTGTTTTTGTTTACTTTAAAAAAAGTGCATGTCATACATAATGTATGATTTACAGATATTGAATAAATCATCCACTTGAATCATCCACCAAAATAAATCCTGTTCCATACAATAAGCTATATAGAAACTTTTCCGATATGGGTATAATTATTCCTGAATATATTTATTCAATTTAACATGTATTTTAGCAGAATTTCTGATATTAAATGAGTCGAAGAAATATAATCGGAAATAGTTTTGCTAAAAGAGGGAGAGTTGGCATGAACTTTTCCCTCTAATTTTGCAAAATCGTGCCATGATCGCAAAAAAATAATTCAAATCACCAATAATTTGTAAATTTATAACTATATATAATTTTACGAGTTGTAATTTTCCAACTGGACGAAAAATGTCCAGGGGCCCTACCACCAACGCATCGAGATCCTCCCGACACGGCAAGCATCCGATGTCGGATTATCATGTTTCTCGAAAAAAATATCCGAAACACATTTTAAGCCGTACCACGAAGCAACCGGTAATAGTCGTCGTATTTGAAGATTCCTTTTCAAATAAATATTGGAAAAAAACAAACTGACCAATGAGAGTGCGTTAGAAAAAGTACGTTTCCAGGTCGTTCCCTCTTTTTCTCCTGTAAGAAAACAGAAAAGAAATGCTTGATATTGCTTTCTGTTTTTATTAAAAAAGCCATCAAAACACGCCTAATTAAGATATTTTGATAATATTTTTTTAAAACGAGAGTGAAATATTCAGATTTTCAGCTGTCAAAGGATCAAAATGATATGGCCGGTAGTTTTTTAGAAAATGGAAAATAAAAATGAAATTTCCTTTTTTTGACCAAACAAAGGCTTTCGTTTAAAAATTAATAAAAAATTAACATATTACGCTTGACATTTTTAATTGCTATTACAAGAAAGCTCTTATTCTAAAATTTAAAATGATATAAAAATAAAAAATTTATAAGTTTTTGTTAAATAAATATTAGCATAAATATCCAAGAATTTCAAGCAATTCTGTTTAAATATAAAATAACTGGAAAAATATTCTAAGCTTAGAAACTAATTTTAAACGCTAATAATTAGTATGCTTTGAAAATGCTGCAAGAAATTTTTTGTAGACTTAGAATAATTTTTCTTTGCTGGACGCTCTCTTTTCAAAATGGAAATTTAACATAAAATAAGAAACAATCTAATACGAATTTCAAAAAAATAATTGCAGTGCTTATTAAAACATTACCTAACAAAGTATCATGTACAATGTTTTTAATTTGTTTTAAATAAATAGAGCGCTATGCCAACAAAACTAATTATACCATTGCTCCCGCATAAAAAAATTAGCAGTGTAAAGATGCACTGCATACCAGAAAAAAAATGGCCAGATATTTTTACTAAAGCTTTTCCATACTAAATATAGCATTAGAGCAAATAATCAACGTCATGTCGGCACTATCGTTGTACCCAAATAAACTAATTATTCAACACTTCCAAAAAAAAAAATTCTTTAAAAATATATTATAAAATGTTGTTTCAATTTTAATGATTGTAATTCGTTGTATAAATAATAAAATCATTTAATAACATTCGTCCAGAATTTCCAAGTATTAGAAGATAAAAATATTAAATTTAAAATTATTCGTAAAAGAAAATCTTTGGAAAGTATAAGAACTTATAACTTCCATGTATACAGGCTTTTGAATACTTTAATTTACAATATTTTTAATACGGCATATTTCTTTGGATATTAAAAAAAATTGTAAAGTTTCTCATAACATCAGAAAGTAACGTATTTTATAGTATCTTTAGTAAATTTCGAAAAGTTTCAAACAAGATAAAAAATATAGCATTTCAAGATGAACTAAATTAGTCTTTTTAGCTTTCGATTCTTTTTTGTCTGTCCTTGACTTCTATATAAAATTAATCTTCCAAAAAATAAATTAAAAATTGCTCAAATTTTCAGAATAAAAACAGTCGCTATGTATATAATATACATATGCGTTCCTGATATTAGGCTTCATTTAATGTCAAAGCAACTATTGTTTCTGAAAATTTGAGCATTATTTAATTTATATTCCGAAAAATTAGTTTTATATTGAAACCATGAACAGGGGGAAAAGAAACAAAAGCCAAGAAGACGTATTTACATCATCTACAAATAGTATATGTATATCTTTTATCTTGGAAGCTTTTCGAAATTAACTGTAAAGTTATCGTGAAATACGTTGCTTTTTGATGTAATTTCGAAACTTCACAATTTATTTTATGTGCAATGAAATATGCCGTATCAAAAATTTTCTATTTTAAAGTCTTCAAAAACCTGTAATACTTTCCAAAAATTACTTTTTCTTTTCGAAAAATTTTAAGTTGAATATTTTGATTTTCTACTAATCGAAAAGATTATTAAAGATTATATATATATATATATATATATATATACATATATCTATTTAAAAACGAAAACACATGGGTAGGACGAAATGTAAATTTACTTGATTATCTATCACCACAATAGCTCGTTTTTAGCTGTACACATTTTTAAATTTCATTATATACATGTATAATACATATATATAAGTCATTACAATTGATACAGAATTTAATAATAAATTTAAAGAAATAGTAAAAGAAAAAAACTTGTGAAAATTTGGGATAATTATTTTATTTAGGTAAACAACGATAGTACCCGATTGGACTAGCATAATGGTATATTTAGTATAGTGAAGTATTAGTAAAAATATCTGGACAATTATTTTTGGGGTATTTTAGGTTACTCCGTTAATTTTCTTTTTTTTTTTGCAAGAACTATGATATAATTAGTTTTATTGGCATAGCTATCTGTTTATTTAAAACAGATTAATAACATTTTCTTTGTTAGCCTATGTTTTAATAAGCACTGCATTATCAGGGGTCGATACAGGAAAAATTTGGGGCCTATTTAGGGACCCTTCACAAAAATCTATTTAATAAAATGCGGCCTTCACAAAAATCAATTTGATAAAATGAAACCCTTCACAAAAATCAATTTGATAAAATGGACCCATTTACAAAAATCAATTTGATAAAATAGGCCCTTTCACAAAATTCTATTCAATAAAAACTTACTATTTATTATATATTTATTATTTTGTAATGTGTAATTTGTGTAATTTGTAAACAAACAAGTTCATCAGAGAGGAAAATTTCAGCAAAAAGGATTAAAAAAAGTTTTTGTTTACAAAATGTTATTTTTCACAAAAAATATAATAAATTTCACAAAAATAACCTTTATTTTTCACAAAATGGGCCCCGAGAATAAAAACCTGCATCGACCCCCATTTGAAATTCAAATTAGATTTTTTTCTTATTTTATGTTAAATTTTCATTTTGAAAAAAGAACGTCCCACAAAAAAAAATCAATCTAAGTCTACAAAAAATTGCTTGCAAAATTTTCAAAGGAGGTTTATTATTAGCGTTTAAAATTAGTTTAAAAGCTTATAATATTTTCCCCTGTTATATTATATTTAAGCAGAATTTCTTGAAAATTTGCGGCATTCATACTCATAATTATTTAACAAGAACTTATAAAATATGTATTTTCATATTATATAAAAGTGTAGAATAAGGCCTTTCTTATGATAGCTATTAAATATTTCTAGAGTAAAGTGTTAATTTGTTGTTAATTTTTTAAGCCCTTTTTTGGTGAAAAAAGGAAATTTCATTTTTATTTTTCATTTTCTATAAAACTACCCATCATATCATTTCGAACTTTCGACAGCTGGAAATCTGAATATTTCACTCTTGCTTTAAAAAAAAAAGATTATCAAAATATCTTAATTAAATGTGTGTCGATGGCATTTTTAATAAACAGCGAATCAATATCAACCGCTTCAAAATCTCTTTCAAAGACTCGTTTCCGACAATGTGTGCTTTTTCCACTGCATTTTATGGGGTCGGAAAATTTCAAGAGAAAGTCCGATGTATTTTTCCGAGTGGAGGCGTTCACGATGTCATCGTGGTAGCATTTATCCCAAGGTGATCGGAAGGCGGACGTCACATCCGAAAACTCGTAGAATTTCCGAGGAAGAGGGAATTTCGACACGTTCGTGGTAGAGCCCCAAGCCAGGATTCGAACTTGGGATGTCTTGGCTGAAGCTGCCATGCTCTACCAACTGAGCCATCCCGGTCGAATCTGGAGGGCAAACCTTACTGATCATAGCATCTGGTCTGATATTGTAATCATCTCAACAGAACAGATCGCAGGTAATGGAACTCCAGTAAACGCTGGAAACGTGACAATAGGACATTTTTCGTCCAGTTGGAAAATTACAACTCGTAGGATTTCTTTACCAATTTGAATAATTGTGCTAAAATTAATCTAGTATTTATAATTTGTTAAATATTTATATGCTAAATGGAACTTAAACTAATGAAAAAAGCTACAAAACAACAATTTTTGTATGCACTGGATGAGGAGCAAAAGAACTTTCCATGAAAGAAATGAGTGGTGTATCTGTGTGTCGACATTGTTAAAAATTAGTATAAGAGTTTTAGAAGGAATAAGAAGCAAGTAAAATATGAAATGAAAGATAATAAAACGAAGGTTAAAGGAAATATATGGGGAAGAACTGAGTATGGACTATACTTTTTACTTAAAAACGTAGAACTAAATCATATGTGGTTTTACCTGAATAACTGACTATAGTTTTAATGATAACTTTTAATATATGTATGTTATCGACAAATAAATTTATTTTAAAGAAGTGTAATGGTAATTAACAATAATGGTACTACTATTAAAAAAAGACACACGTATACGACTACTGCTCCCTTGAAAATACTAATGCCTGAAGAATGTTAGAAAGTAAAATAAAATTTAATTAGTTTTTTTTTTTTTTTTTTTTTTTTTTAAGGTTTACATTTAAATAATACAATCAAATTACTTATTTAGTATTTAGAAAAAGTACGTTAAGGCTAGATGCAATAATTCTTTGAAATAGAACTTTTAAATATATGAAATTATTATATTAATGCCTAAGAAATGTTAACAGGACCTATACCATTTAATAGTCAGTACGGAATTTACTGTGTACCTTTGAACAGAATGGATCGGATGTAAATTTGTTTTTCCTTTAATGTGTGTGAATGAGTCATATGTTTCTTATTGTGCTGAAATGAACTCTTATTAAAATATTTATAAAATGACAGTATCACGAAGAATAAATTACTGATTCGTTAACCCTTAAAAATAGTTTCAAATCGAAGAAATAAAATTTAAATAATAAGACTCATTATTTAAATACTGATGAATATAAACAAATTAGTTTTTAAAACAATATGGCATACGAAGAACAGTTTCTAATAAAAAAGCAAAGAATATTGAAAACCTTGTTTTATTAAAAACTAACAGACCGGCGCGCGTTGCCCATAGCTGTGATTATAACCTTAAATATACCTAAAATAAATATTGAATCATTTTATACATTTAATTTAAAGTCTTTATAAACTATTCTAGTGCTTGGGACCGCACTCTTTTCAAATGCATATACCCTTAATTTCGTTTTTTTTTTTTTTCAAATGAAAATCTCTTCAAATGAAATTAGCGCCGTGGGCTCCAGTGCCTTCAACAGCGTACATCGGGTTTTCACAGCTGTAGCAACGTCTTTTGAATGCCGAAAACAGTTAAAATATCACAACCTCAGGTCGATTCATTTCAACAGATGTAATCGTAACAGCCTACATACATTTAAATCAGTCTCTAAATATTCTAAATATTTTATCCTAAACTATTTTAAACAATCATTAAATTTATTAGTTATACTTTAGTTCATGAACAGATTCATTCTGAATAGAAATGTATATTACGTTTAACATTTCTTACACCAAAAGATTTCAAAAAAACTTAAATTAGTTAATTATTTCTGCGACAGTTTTATTACATTACATGTCTTTGTATATTTTCCAACATATACCTCAATATAAAAATCGTATTTTCAGTATAAATTTTTACAAACAAGGTTTGTCCTAATTTCCAAAATAAAATAAATAATATTTAAACTCTGGATAAATTTATACTTTTAAAACTATTCACTTAGAAAATAAAAATAAAAAGGTTAATGAGGATTAGTATTTTAATCTGTGTAAATAAATTCGTTTTTTTTCTTTTTCTTAAAAGTAAAATTTCATGCTTCATTAAACAGTTCTTTCTTCTTAATTATCAATTATACACAGGATTAAAAAACGGAAATTCATTTTTCAATAGTTATGAAAGCAGAAACTATCGATAATTAGACAGTATAATAGTATTAACCCATGCTTAAGTTACTTATTCAAATTATATTTTTTTAACTGTGTGTTGAAAATATTAATGTTAATTTCGTTAGTTATACTTTAAAAATAATATATTTTAAAGATTATTTCATGCTTGCTTAAATACTGTAGTTTAATTATTTTATGAAAATGCTTTTGAAATTTAGATATAGTTATCTAAGTTTTTTTCACAGCGTTATCACCCAACGTAACTTAAAACTGTGATTTCAGGTGTTGATATAAAAATGTAGGTATAAGAACAGTGGCAGTATATATACGAGTAATTAATATAAAATGTTTTTAAGGCATTTTAAAAATATAACTTTTTTTATCATTTTTAAAAATATATATAAATAAACATTTTTCTTCGGGTTATTTAAAAAAATTAAGTTTTTAAAATTGCATTTTAAAAAATAGATGCAATGTATCCCATAAAATTTCATTTAAAAAAAATAATAAAACAATAATAATTTTAGTAAACACACAGGTGGATTTTCATTTCTAAATTACACTTGGTATAGAAATGAAAATCCACTTGTTTGTTTACTCATTAGTTTCGGGTGAATTTCACTGCTGGAAAATTAATTGAAAAATTAATTTGAATTAACTTGAACAATAATTTTGTCGACAAATAGAACTTAAAGTAATCTAAATCACCAATTAAATAAAAATACAATGTTTTATCTGCACTTGAATGGTAAACGCTTCTTATTTTCAGCAATAACTAATTTCAAAACCGTTTATTTTAAAGGCATTGTCCCAATTATGAAAATGTTTCAAAAAAGTTATTCATCATATGGCAATCCATTTACTCAAAAATAATTTATTTTAAAAAGTAACGAAATTTATATTTTTATATGATTACTGGGTCTGTACATTATATTTATAAAAACCTTAGCAATGCTTTTCCAAATTAAACAGTACAAAATTTCATATTTCTAAGGTCATCGTATACTTTGAATGTTATTAATTTCCGTTGATTAAAAATTCCCGATCTTTCATTTCCACCATTTGGGAATTTTTATCATAAATCTAACGACATTACCCCAGTGATTGAAGGCAATACCAACTATGTTGTCACATTAATTTCCAACGGAGGTCACAGCCTGTGGCACACCACCGATTTCGACTACTTTTCAGCCTACCATAATCACATAGCTGTTCGAGAATTTCAGGAAAGCAGCATCACTGAATCACGTGATATGCAAGAGGGGGTGAAAGTAGCGTGGCCTACCTGTGACATTTTCTGCGCTTCTAAAAGTACATCTTTTTAACCCATTTTCGGCCAAAGGTGCGTAAACGCACCATTTCAATAAATATATTTTTATTAACACTGTGATGTATATTTTTCACGAATTTTATTTTTCTGCTATTTTTAAGGGTTATGGAGACATCTATAAAATATTAGTAATTCAATTGAAGTAATCACTTTCTGTTGAAAAATTTTCAAAATACGCTGGTTTTTTACTTGAAACGGTTATTGACAAATTTGACTTTTTGAAAATGTATAATTATTCCACTTGAGATTAATCATATGTTTTTATAATGAAGTAAAGTTGCAAGTTCTGTAAATAAAATAAAAATAAAACAAATGCCATAAGAAAACTTAATTTTTTTTATTTAAATTTAATGGTAAATTATTAATGGTAAATTAATAATGGTAACGTCAAATTAAATAAAATATTATTTTTCATGCACGAAGCTTTTTTGGTGTCTTAATGAATGTAATTTAAGCAAATTTCAATGCTTGGCCTAAAATGGGTTAAGTACTAAATGTTATTTATTATAAACAAAAACCATTCTTAATTATATATATATATATATATATATATATAATGATAAATTCTTCCACAACAGACGCAAAAGCAGCACATAACATATACAACAAGAATATAATTCCTCAAAATATGAAATATTTAAATTTCATGAAAAAAGGTGTATATAAAACTTTTCCATAACAATTAACTATAAACACTTATAACGTTAGAACATACAAACTACACAGGCGAAAGACAGCATGTTTCTCATCAGTGGACGGACAGACAGAGAATTAACTATCACCCCCCCCCCCCTCACTATAAACATGTAGGTTTTGATAAACGAGCTAACCTTGCATTCAAAAAAGAGTTATATAAAAATAGATAAATAAATAAAAGCAAATTAAAATACAATTCGAGGTTACTTTTATAATAGAAAACACATTAAAAACTTCTTACAGTATGCGGGAATTTAAAATATAAAACAAAAATATTATAATAATCAAAAATATTAAAATTAAACATAACGTTTTTCAACATCCTGGAAAAAAAGAGACTTTGTTAATTTTAATATTCTTGGTTATTATAATACTTTTGTTTTGTATTTTAAATTTTATAAAGACACTCCAGCCACAGAAGTTGACTTGTTACATTCATTAATGCGTATGTTAAGACTTCTGAAACAGATAATTTAAAATAGTATGTTTTAAACCATATTACATTACCTTTAAAAATGATAAATATACATCTATTTGAAAAAATAAATAAATAAACATTTAAAAATTAGATCGTTTTAACGGACCTAATTGTGACACCATACTTATTAGGCCGTTATATAGACCAATTGGGTTTAAGACCTATTACAACACATACAAATACATTTAACATGCGTGGTTCATCTTTAAACGCAACACTGTAATGTATCTGGTATGACACCTATACTTGTCAAAACGAGCTTTAAAGCCTATATTATTTTTACCTTTTTTTTTTTTTTTTTTTTTGCTTTTATCAAAGTTTCCAATTTGTAAGGGTATATGTTTGCACTCTGCAAACATCTAGCAAAAATGTAAACTTTTTGTCCCCACAATTAACCAAAACACATTGTATACGAATACAGTTTTTATCGACTCTAATTATCTGTTGTCAATTAACTCTTTAATTACGGGCCAGGACTGGCGATTATTTATGTTCAATCGTACAGCAATTTACAAAAATTTTTCTTTGTGATAGAAAGAGATAAAGATACATAAAGATTAAAAAACATTATATTAAAAAATATTAAATAAAACAATATTATTAAAGAAGATTATATGAAAAATAAGGATTATTAATGAATATTAAGTAAAATAAAATATTATTAAATATATATATATATATATATATATATATATATATTATATAAAAAATTTGCTTCGCGATATTCCTTTAACATATTCTAAATTCCGACATATTCATTATTTTCCTATTTCTTAATAATATGTATTTTTATTTAATTTCTCTTTAAATTCATAACGTGTATATTAATAATTACCTTATTCAAACTCTTAATCTAAAGCTTATGATGAACTGACTACTCTGATCATGTGAGTAGCCGATGTTTTGAATGAGATCGTAGTTTTTTTCCACTAATTGTCCATGTGCGTAGAAGTTGATCAAAGCTATTATTTTTTAACTTTCAACGGATGACTGTGAAAACGTCAGAACTTATGAATTTCGGCTTTTCATCGATATTTATGCAAATTGTTATAGCCGGTCAATCCATGTTTGAGTATATAAGCTTCGGAATGCGTTTGGAAGTCAAAACTTGGGTCTAGTTCTTCCTCTATGAGAGTGAATTTAGATCCGTTTATTGAGTTCACCTATCTGAAGCTGAAAAGAGAATAAGAGGTTAGTAAGAGATATTTACGATATTTTCTCTTAATGTATAAAGTAAATATTTGGTGCTCACGGAGTGCCATTTTTAGCATTAGTCTAGGTGGACTTATTGAAATCAGTGTTCGACTAGTTTGTAGCGTGGAGTTGGATTTTTGCTAAAGGCATTCTGGCTTGTTGTTATCTTCAAAGGTGTAAGTTCGTTTTGAATCTTTATATTTAATATTGTGAAGTTGTATTTTACTAAGTACAGTTTCGGGAAAGTTGAATTATTTTGAAGTAAGGAAAATTTAGTGGTGTCCTTTGTGAAATCCCTGCCCAATCAAGTTTCAATAAACTTGACTTTTAAATTTTAAATCTTGTGCTCTCTTTTACGACTGAACAACCTGGTTCATTCTCACTAACAGCAAATGGCCGTTACAAGCTTTAAGTCAATTCGTAAACTTTTATCAACTATCAATCTATAATATTCTTAGAGAAGCTAGTTTTTAGTTTCGATTGTTTTTAAAAGCCAGTTTGTTATTTTCATTCCATGGAGCTGGCTTCGCGCGATAGATTTTTTTTTTACTTCGAAAAGACTGCGCTTCTAGATCTGGAATTCTTTCTCCTTAAAACCTCTCCCTCTCGCGTTATTCGCTTAGCCACCCAGCTCTCCATATTCGACTCTCACCGATTGGTTCGTGTCCGTATTGCGTCGATATCTGTCGTCATCCGCGCGTCTATCAAAAGTCAAAGGCAGAATTCGTAAGCAGAATTTTGTCTTGTTTTCAAGTGCTGATGAAACGGTTACGTGGTGTTTATAATTCGTAGATTTTAAAATTAGCTGTTTAAGATCGATTAATATGATGTAATGATTTATAGTCAAGCAAGTGGGCTTTAGGAACATCTCGTCATGTGGGAGTAGTATTTTCGATTTTTTCTGCTTAAATAAACGCCTTTTTGGGTAGACTGGCTGATCGTTTCTGGAAAAATTACCGAATGAATAAATTCGTTGCCTTACTACATCTCGCCATTATTATCTAGATCTGTCGACTGCAATTTATTACCACTGTTCATAAGCTGCCAGTTTCTCATTGTTTTTTTTTATGCTGTAGGAATATAATAAAATATTGTTTTCTAGGACGTTTATGTCCATTTCTGTAATGAATGGGTTAAACATGGACACAGAAAACAATTGTAAAAATATGTTAAAATACACAAATGCAACATTAGGGGAAGGGAGGCGTATTTAAATAAAACATAAACAGTTAATTATAAGATGCGTTAATCGATCCATGCCATACATTTTACCTTCTCACGTTGATTTTAAATGGGCTTAAACTTGCATTATTTTAAAGAAGATTGAAGCGAGTTTCTGTATTGGTAATGCTTAAAATACTTTGACTTTATACAAATCAGTCAATTCAATTCGCTGTATATAATGACAGCCATATTTTTATTTATTTATAAATAACTTCTTGTTTCCCTTAAATAGAACTTGTGGATAATATCGAAGGGATTCTAAGGGGGCTTAATCACAATAATATGTATTTTTTACAGAAAACGGACCGCTTCATTGGGTTAGATACAATAAAAAATATTTTATCTTAAATTATTTATTGAACAATGCCTTTAAAACATCAAAACAGTGCTAAAGGAACCAGTCAATGTTACAAAATATATATCAAACTACACATATAATTTTTTTTAAATAAACAATTCTGATTCTTTCAAACATTTTTTTAATTCTTAATTGTTCTGCTATTAAATTAGAATACTCATATTCGCATTTATAAAAATATCATTAATCATGTTTTTAAAATATGGCCTGGAAAAATAAATTTATCCGTGGTCTATAAATACTATTTTTATAAATTAATTCTTATACTTTAATCATTACGTAAATTGCTTACACGCATTTTTTAATTAAACTTCGTATAAAAAACTATACTACAAAAGTAATAATAAACTAAAATGCCTTTATCTTTTGGGTAAAAATAACATTTGTAAAAATACAAGATTGCTAATATTTCCTAATATTTGCTGTAACTTATTTTAGTTTCTTTTTTTATTCTTCATTGGATTATATTTAACAAAGACTAATAGAAGAGAAAAAGTATCTAGTTTCTTTAGTTAATTTTCTGCAGGTTAAACTTTTCTTAGTTTATATCACTTTTGCTTAAAAAATAAATGTTTGCTAAAAATATTATGTATATATATATATATATATATATATATATATATTCATAATATATACTAATAATATAAAGTAAAATATCCAGTTTTTATTGAAAACAAGAAAGCAAAATCATGTGTCAAGCATAGATTATGAAACACTTTCCAACACTTATAGAATACTTTAACAAAACTTCGCGGTTTAATATGTTAAATAAGATACATTAGGAAACATTTCAGGAAACGCATTTAAAGAATATGAACGCATTTGAAAAACAGACTTTAGCAGAAACAGCCCATATCTCGAAAATTACTACAATTCTTTTGTACAGCCCTGTAATTAATTTGTATTTATTCTACATAGTAAGCTTAAAACGATTAATACATTGAAACTTCACCTTCACGAACTTCTGCAAATAGACGGAAACATAATTCAGTTTTGTACAGTGATGTATATTACCTACAGATTTTTATACACGCCCCATATTGTCATTTAATTTGTGCTCAAACAAGCTTAAAACTTCTGAAATCATATTTTCACATGTTATCATCCTTAGGCGGCCATATATCTAATTATTTACGTGGTGTTGTATATGATTTTATTTATATTCTACAAAAACTTCTCTGTGTATACTAAATATAATTCAGCTTGAAAATACATAACTAGATTAAAAACCCCATTTAAGCAGTTCACGCTCATTCTCATTAATGCTTACGAATTTTTTGTGAAGCCCAGTATATGATCTATATCTATAGAATTTATACACAGCATGTAGTTTTCAAAAATGTAGTTATACTTAAAAACGCATACCATAACGGGAAACGTAATACCAGCAGTTATCGCTAATCAACAGAATTTCAGGTACAGTACTGTATCCGAGATTTTTGTGTGTACCTGTAAAAGGTCCATGAACTTCATATTCTACAGCATGTATCTTGTAGTAAACGTCCATAGTATGTATCAATTTTATTCTATTTAAAATAGTGTAACAATTAAAATACTTTGCAAACAGTTTTTCACTGTAGACCATTATGTAACGGAAATCTTTTGTGTGGCCCTTTAAATGAATGATAAATGCTTTGAACAACATAATATACAGAATGTATATTTTAGTGTCCTTCATATATGCATATCAAATTCATTATGTGTGAGATGATGTAACACCGTTAAAAAGCATTTTAAACGATTTTTCCCCATTTACTGTAATGTAACAAATAACATTCGGCTGTCCCTGTAAATAAAGTATAAATGCTGCACACTTCATTTTCAATCGCGATCGTGCTGTAATAAACGCCAATAACATATAAAAATTACATTAAACACAAAAAACAAATCATACATATTATTTCACATATTAAGCTGCGGATTTTGTTTTTGACATATAAAATCTTCGGTTTAACAAATTAAAACAATTTTGTAGATAATATTTTGGTCGTCAACTAAAAATCAATATCGCGCAATAGCTATAAAAATAAGCATAATTAACTGGAAATACGAATGAAAGGAAGAATGATTCTCCTGTCAAAGTGTGTCAACGTTTTTGAAAAATGATACAAAATGTAGCAAAAATCTTGTAATATATAAGTGAGAGCTAAATTTTTAGCTTAAACTGGCTTTTCGAGAAATTGGTTCACAAACACGTTGTCGAAGTACTCAATCTTTATTAAAGCTTTCATATTTTAGAAACATTTTCCTGTCCATAATTGATAGATAAAAATTTAAGAGTGTAATAAATGTCAAGCTTAAGAAACATTATGTTTATTAAACTTTTACTTTGTTCATTAAACTTTTACTTTATGCAAATCTATATAAAAAAGTCAATGAAAGAATTACTAATCGATATTTCAGGAATAAATTAAAAAAAAAATCTGTATATACAATTATATTCGGGCATATAAAAAAATGTAAAATGTAACTTAGTCTTGCAATATTTTAATCAGAGTTCAGCGAAATACTGTCAACTTTATTATATAAAAAGAACTTTTATAGTTATAAAAAGTCATCTTCCAAACATTTCATTCCAACAATTTGTTTGTCTGTCCGGATAGACAGACAGGCAAACCGAAGTTATAAAAACTTTTCAACTATTTTGCAAAGTGTAAAAAAGTTTGCTATTTTATATGTAATAACATTCTTAGTAATAATACAAGTTGTTTTTCAACAGAAAATAATAAAAAAAAAAGATAAATTAACAATTTGATCATGGCAACATATCAAAATAATCTTTAGTCATACGAAAAAATAATTTTGAAATTAAAGTATTAGAAAATGTTTCATTATGATACGTATACATTAAACACAGGAAATCAAAAATATTATTCATATATTAAGCTACGGATTTTGTTTTTCACAAATAAATACTTCAGTTTGGCGAAGTAAAAAAAAAATGTTGTAGGTGATATTTTAGTCATCAAGTAAATTTTTATTTTAAACAGGCTATTTGAGAAATTGGTTTACAAACACATTGTCGAAGTACTCAATCATTATTAAAGCTTTCATATATTAGAAACATTTTCCTGCCTGTAATTGAGGAATAAAATGCTAAGAGTGTAATAAATGTCAAGTTTAAGAAATATGATGTTTATTAAACATTTTGTTTGTATACATCTATATAGAAAATTCAGTGAAAGAGTTACTAACCGATATTTCGGTTAAAAAAAAAAATAAAAAAAATGTTATATATAGCTATATTTGGCCATATACAATAATGCAAAATGTAGTTTAGTCTTGCAATATTTTAATCAAACTTTAGTGAAACACTGTCAACTTCATTATATAAAAAGAGTTTTTATAGATATTTTATTACAATTAAATATTTTAAAGTACAATCGCGACTTAACCTAATAATATATATACGAACATAGAATGTATAGGAACTACCAACCAATCTTTTAATATTTCACAAAAACACAAATAAACAATCAAGATAAAAACAAGATTGTATTTATAAATATTTATTAAAAATGTATTGTCATTTCATCATTTTTTTAAGTACTGACTAGCCACATATAAAAATCTTTAGAAAGACGTGCCACATTTAAATCTTTCCTTCTTACATTAAAAAAAATATTCAATATATTTAAATCTTCTTTATTTGTGTAACGAAAATACCTGAAAATGCTCATCATTTCAATTCCGAAAAAATTATTATGCGTAAATACAAACTTTTGATGCAAAATCCCATTTCGTGAGTAATTACTTTTAAAATTTTGCATTTACAAATAAATTCTAATTCGGTCTTCGCCCGGATTCGACATTAGTATTCCATTTGTGTCACGTTTTTTGTATCATTTTGTGTCTCTGGAGATTTATCAACGTGGAACGCTAAGTACGATATAAATGAACAATTTTACTATACGAATAATAATAATTTTAAAACGCATAATTTAAGTAGGTCTTGCCGCCTTCCAAATAACTTATTGCTTGAACTGTTAAAACATAATTATTTTTTACAGTTAAAAGTAAAAAAGAAATTCATAAAATAATATTCAATTACATATTCTTTATTTTAAATTAATTTTCACATAAAACGTCCAAATGGAATTGAAATTATCAACTAAGTGTACATTTCATTTTCTATAAAAGTGAATTAGCACTTCAGACTATTTTTGATGTCGTTGCTATAAATAAAATATATTACTACTACTGAGCTAAATTTTCACTTTAATATTACTTTTTAATTATATACTTTAATATTTTGTTTTATTTTACTTAAACCTTTTATATATTGTCAATAGAAATTAAGTCACTAACTAAAAAAAATATACGTAATGGTATTTCCTGAAAAATCTATATTACGAAAATTTTAAAACGATTATTGAACAATTATGCATTTTTAATTAAATATTTATATGCGATACTTATATATTTTACTTGTCGCATTACATTTAACAAG